>CM038142.1:446539009-446879626 GCA_021437245.1 Aegilops speltoides
AAGAAGTGAGTGGGAGGAAAGTATAACTTGATGAGGTAATTGTACCTTCTCCCTTATTGGAAAGTAAATCATCACAGAAATCAGTTCCAGTGATTCCTACACCAGTTAGTGAGGAATCTAATGATGATGATCATGAAACTTCAGATCAAGTTACTACAGAACCTCGTAGGTCTTCCAGAGTGAGATCCGCACCAGAGTGGTACGGTAATCCTGTTCTGGAAGTGCTACCGCTTGAGCACTGCGTTGGTTTTCCCTTGAAGAGGAAAGGGTGATGCAGCAAAGTAGCATAAGTATTTCTCTTAGTTTTTGAGAACCAAGGTATCAATCTAGTAGGAGGCTCCTCAAAAGTCCCACACACCTACACAAACAAACAAGAACCTTGCAACCAACACGATAAAGGGGTAGTCAATCCCTTCACGGAAACTTGCAAAAGTGAGATCTGATAGAGATAATAAGTTAAGATAAATATTTTTGGCATTTTTATGATATAGATTGGAAAGTAAAAGATGCAAATAAAAGTAGATGGAAAACTTATATGATAAAAGATAGACCTGGGGGCCATAGGTTTCACTAGTGGCTTGTCTCAAGATAGCATAAGTATTACGGTGGATGAACAAATTACTGTCAAGCAATTGATAGAAAAGTGCATATTTATGAGATTATCTAGGCATGATCATGTATATAGGCATCACGTCTGCAACACGTAGATCGAAATGATTCTGCATCTACCTCTATTACTCCACACATCGACCGACTCCTGCCTGCATCTAGAGTATTAAGTTCATAAGAACAGAGTAGCGCATTAAGCAAGATGACATGATGTAGAGGGATAAACTCAAGCAATATGATATAAACCCCCATTCTTTTATCCTCGATGGCAACAATACAATATGTGCCTTGCTGCCCCTGCTATCACTGGGAAAGGACACCGCAATATTGAACCCAAAGCTAAGCACTTCTCCCATTGCAACAAAGATCAATCTAGTAGGCCAAACCAAACTGATAATTCGAAGAGCCTTTCAAAGATAACCAATCACACATAAAAGAATTCAGAGAAGATTCAATTATTTCTCATAGATAAACTTGATTATAAACCCACAATTCATCGGATCTCGACAAACACACCGCAAAAAGAGTTACATAGAATAGATCTCCAAGAGGATTGAGGAGAACTTGGTATTGAGATTCAAAGAGAGAGAAGAAGCCATGTAAATAATAACTATGGACCCGAAGGTCTGTGGTAAACTACTCACAACTCATCGGAGAGGCCTTGCAGATGATGTAGAGGCCCTCCATGGTCGATTCCCCCTCCGGCGGAGCACCGACGAAGGCTCCAAGGTGGGATCTCGCGGATACAGAAGGTTGTGGCGGTGGAAATAGTTTTTCGTGGTGCTCCTGGATGTTTTCAGGGTACGTGGATATATATAGGCGAAGGAGGTAGGTCAGGGGAGCCACGAGGGGCCCACAAGGGTGGGGGGCGCGCCGGGCACCCTCGTGGCCGCCTCATTCGTTGCTTGACCTCCACTCCAAGTCTCCTGGATTGCGTTTGTTCCAAAAAGATCGCTCCCGAAGGTTTCATTCCGTTTGGACTCCGTTTGATATTCCTTTCCTACGAAACACTGAAATAGGCACACAAAAAACCAGCAATTCGGGCTGGGCCTCCGGTTAGTAGGTTAGTCCCAAAAATGATATAAAAGTGTAAAGTAAAGCCCATAAACATCCAAAACGAGTAATATAATAGCATGGAACAATCAAAAATTATAGATACGTTGGAGACGTATCAAGAATCCCCAAGCTTAATTCCTGCTCGTCCTCGAGTAGGTAAATGATAAAAACAGAAATATTGATGTGGAATGCTACCTGACATAATTCTAATTGTAATTTTCTTTATTGTAGCATGATTGTTCAGATCCAAATGATTCAAGATAAAAGTTCATAAAACATAAAAATAGTAATACTTCAAGCATACTAACAAGTAATCATGTCTTATCGAAATAGAATAGCCAAAGAAAGCTCATCCCTACAAAATTATATAGTTAAGCCATGATTAATTTTCATTACACAAAATACTCCTGAGGGAGTCCTGGACTAGGGGGTGTCCGGATAGCCGGACTATCATCATCGGCCGGACTCCAAGACTATGAAGATACAAGATTGAAGATTTCGTCCCGTGTCCGGATGGGACTTTCCTTGGCGTGGACGGCAAGCTTGGCAATACGGATATGTAGATCTCCTACCATTGTAACCGACTCTGTGTAACCCTAGCCCTCCCCGGTGTCTATATAAACTGGAGGGTTTTAGTCCGTAGGACAACAACCATTACAACAATCATACCATAGGCTAGATTCTAGGGTTTAGCCTCCTTGATCTCGTGGTAGATCCACTCTTGTACTACCCATATCATCAATATCAATCAAGCAGGAGTAGGGTTTTACCTCCATCGAGAGGCCCCGAACCTGGGTAAGAACATCGTGTCCCTTGTCTCCTGTTACCACCCACCTAGACGCACAGTTCGGGACCCCCTACCCGAGATCCGCCGGTTTTGACACCGACATTGGTGCTTTCATTGAGAGTTCATCTTTGTCGTCACCGATAGGCTTGATGGCTTCTTCAATCAACAACAACGCCGTCCAGGGTGAGGCTTTCGTCCCTGGACAGATCTTCGTGTTCGGCGGCTTTGCACTGCGGGCCAATTCACTTGGCCATCCGAGCAGATCGAAGCTACGCCCGCCATCGTGTCAGGTTTGAAGCCTAAACTTCACGGCCGACATCCGTGGAGACTTGATCTTCGACGGATTCGAGCCATACCGAAAGCGTGCTTGCTGCTATCACGATGGGCATGATTTAGCTCGCCACGGACAAAGGCCTCGGTGGCAGACTCGAGTCCGCTCTAACCCATAGTTCGGAGCAGACCGTGTAGATCGAGGATAGGTGGTTGGACACCGCCTCGGGGGCTGCGACTTCTATGGCGATAGAGCCGAATACCGACCTTGTCCCTTATAAAGCTCGTGACTCCGAGGCTCCGGACTCCTTGCCGGACTCCGAACCTCCTGCGCCCCTGCCAATCGAATCCGATTGGGCGCCGATCATGGAGTTCACCGCCGCGGACATCTTTCAGCACTCACCCTTTGGCGACATCCTAAATTCGCTAAAACATCTCTCGCTATCCGGAGAGCCCTGGCCGGAATACGGTCAGGATGGTTGGGATGCGGACGACGAAGAGATTCAAAGCCCACCCACCACCCACTTTGTAGCCACTGTCGACGATCTAACCGACATGCTAGACTACGACTCCGAGGACATCGACGGTATGGACGACGATGCCGGAGACAATCAAGAACCAGCGCCCACAAGGCACTGGAAGACCACCTCGTCATATGACATATACATGGTGGACACCCCGAAGGATGGGGACGGCGAAGAAGCAGCGGAGGCAGATTCCCTAAAGAAACAGCCCAAGCGCCGACGTCAGCGGCGCCGCTCTAAATCCCGCCACAGCAGGAATGGAGATTCCGGCACAGGAGATAATAACACCTCAGAAAGTGCCGAAGACAACCCCCTCCAGCAAGATTCAGCGCAGGAGGATGTAGAAGCCACGAGGGAACGCGCCGGACTTGCGGGATATATTGGAGGACAAGGCAAGACAATCCAGATCTATCTATGGATCACGTGGGCGCCCCACGACCCATGACGAATACCGTCGTGCCGGATACAGCAACTCCGGCCGGGCCGAACACAGCAGACAACGCTCTCTTGAGCTACGTCGTGATATTGCTCAATATAGAGGCGCCGCACACCCACTATGCTTCACTGACGAAGTAATGGATCATCAAATCCCTGAAGGGTTTAAACCCGTGAACATTGAATCCTATGATGGCACAACTGACCCCGCGGTTTGGATCGAAGATTATCTCCTTCATATCCATATGGCCCGCGGCGGCGGCATCTCCACGCCATCAAGTATCTCCCACTCAAGCTTAAAGGACCAGCTCGGCATTGGCTTAACAGCTTGCCCCGAGTCAATTGGGTGTTGGGAGGACACGAAGCCGCATTCCTCAACAACTTCCGGGGCACATATGTGCGACCACCAGACGATGACCTAAGCCACATAATTCAGCAGCCGGATGAATCGGCCAGCAATCTCGGACACGGTTCTTAACAAAGAAAAATCAAATCGTCGATCGTCCGGATGCAGAGGCCCTCGCAGCCTTCAAACATAACATCCGCGATGAGTGGCTAGCCCGGCACCTAGGACAGAAAAGCCAAATCCATGGCAGCCCTCACATCACTCATGACCCGCTTACGTGCGGGAGAAGATAGCTGGCTAGCTCGCAGCAACAACCTCGATAAAAATCTTTGGCAGTCCGGATACTAAGGACCACAATGGCGGTCGCGTCGAAACAAAAACAAACGCCGCGTTACGGCGACAACAATGAGGATCGGCGGTCAACGCCGGATTCCGAGGCTCTAAACCCGTCGTGGAAGAAGCCATTCAAAAGAACCACTCCGGGTCCGTCCAATTTGGACGGAATACTCGACCACTCTTGCCAGATACATGGCACCCCCGAAAAGCCAGCTAATCACACCAACAGAGATTGTTGGGTATTCAAGCAGGCAGGCAAGTTAATCGCCGAAAACAATGACAAAGGGCTGCACAGCAATGACGGGGAGGAGACCCAGCCGCCGAATAGTAGAGGACAGAAGGGCTTCCCCCCACAAGTGCGGACGGTAAACATGATATACGCAACCCATATACCCAAGAGGGAGTGGAAGCGTGCACTTAGGGACGTATATGCGATGGAGCCAGTCGCCCCGAAGTTCAATCCATGGTCCTCTTGCCCGATCACTTTCGATCGAAGAGACCACCCGACCAGTATCCGCCATGGCGGATTCACCGCATTGGTTTTAGACCCAATCGTCGATGGATTTCACCTCACGAGAGTCGATGGACGGCGGCGAGCTGAACTCGCTTTATCGAGATACGGGCGCAAGATGGGCATAGACCCTCAAGGATTAAACCCACAAAGACGACCTTCAAAGGCGTCATACCAAGTGTTGAGGCCAATTGTGCAGCTCACCACACCGAAGTGGTCTTCGGATCCTCGGATAATTTCCAAAGCGAGGAGTTAATCTTGACATAGTCCCGTTCATGGCGACTATCATGCTCGCTTTCGGACGAACGCGTTCAAGAAGTTCAATGCGGTGCCGCATTATGCATACCTCAAGCTCAAGATGCCAGCCCTCTTGGAGTCATCACGGTCAACGGAAATACGGGAACTCCTCCAAACGGAGGAACACACAATGCTCTCGCGGCGAAATCTGAGCAGCCTTTTAAGGCAATTTTCGAGTCCGGCCGTTAAACGATTGGACACGGCCAAACGCACCCGGAGCAACATCAACCAAGACCACCTGGCACGTTCCGAGCACGCGTAGCAATGCAGCCCCAACCCCAGCCCTCGCATGATTGCAAGACCAGCTCTCCGCGTACATCATTACGCTCTGGAGATACCATGGGCATAGGGGGAGGGGCATGACCACAACAGACCCAGAGTGCGGCTCAACCACACCAGGGGCTCCCAAGTGTGTCACTCTTTTCATTTTTATTTTCCTTCTTTTTATACACAGGACTCAGTTCACCAGAGGCCCTGTCCGGCGGCGAACCTGCCGAACTCACGATGCAACAGCCAGGGAGGGACAAAGGTTGCGACGAACACTCAGGTGGTCTCCATTACGAGCATTAAATTTGTTAAATACACCAGTCCGCAGCCCACCCCTGGAGGGGGGCATGTTTAATTAGTCCAATCCCTTGCTTACCGCACTATTTGTATCATTTTGCACTCATGGTAGAATTCCTTGAATAAACAATGCAGCACCTTTTGCCTATAATCGCATTACTTTACATATATGTTCATTAACGACAGCTCGCACCCGTATATTTTGGTACGGCCGAATACACCAGGGGCTTATGTTCCCCGCATTATGGTGTGATAAGTCCGAACACTTTCACAAGTGTGGCACCCCGAACTTATAGCATTATATGAATCGGCTCCGAACCATGTCTTGGGTCAATAGTTGGGTTTGCCCGGCTCCCATGTTTTGGTACCTTACGTTCCATTTTGTCGGCTAAGGTAGCACTGGGAGAACCACTGTGATTGCGCCCCGGTTGAGCTGGGCGAGCACCTCAGTGGAGAAAGCTAAAACTGACTGTCATGATAAGGCGAGAGACTGGTCGCTGTTCGAGAGATCTTTTCGAGTCCCTAAAGACTTATGCCGCTTCGAGCGAAGAACCGGATAATGTCCGGCCAAGGCGTGGATAGCGCCCGAACTCGGTCTTCGAATACTAGGGGCTTCACGAAATTTAAAATTATAGAATTCTATGGCTAAGTGAGAGTGTTCAAGCATTATAAGTCCGGTTGCCTTGTTCGTTGTGTTGGCGCCTCCTAGATGGACCCAAAATGGGAACAAGAGTGCTCAAGTTTATCCCGAACACCCAAAGACTGTGGCATGGGGGTGAAGCCGACGACTTGCCATCTCTCAGATTTTATAAACGGCCGCACAGAAGGTAATATTTTAAATCAATAAGCGTTGCTTAGCGCACATGAACAAAGTTTTCAGCGCACAGGATAACACATTGCGAGTTTACTCAATAATTACATCTCTAGGGCACTCATCCGCAATCTTGCGGGCACCCTTCAGGACAGTCTTATAGTACATCTCGGCGACGATACTCCTTGCCCATTGGCGGCGCGTCGCTGATAAGCCTCTCCGCATCCAGCTTGCCCAGTGCACCTTTTTGCGGGCAAGGGCCCGATGAGCACCTTCAATACTGCAGAGCGCTTGATGACCTCCACCCGGGGCACGCATCCACCGCCAAGACGAGGCGAAGTAGCTCCTGTGCATGGCCTCTCCAGCCACACCGGACTATGAGGCCCTTCATGGCCTGCTTTCGGCTACCTTGTGGAGCTCGACCACTGCTTGCTTGGTCACTGGGGCACGGATGTCCGCCTCAAAGATCTTGAGACCAAAAGACCTTTTCCGTTGAGCTCCCCTCCTCGCCACGGTAGAATGCGGCGGCATCAGACACGCTGCAAGGCAGATCTGCAAATGCCCCTGGAGAGCTCCGAATTCGGGTAAGTAACAGGTAATTTACATTAACATGCTTGCTTTGCATGAAAAATGCCTTACCCGCCGCTATTTTCTTCACATCCTCAACCTCCTGGAGGGCCTTACGGGCCTCGGCCTTAGCGGCTTTGGCACTTTCAAGAGCCGAGGCAAGCTCGGACTCTCGAGTCTTCGAGTCGCGCTCCAAACTCTCATGCTTTTCCATGAGAGCCTGGAGCTCTTGCCGCACCTCCGCCACCCGCGCCTCCTGCTTCTCTCGCTCCGCTCGTTCCGCGTCCGCATTGCGTTCGGCCGCGAACACGGCCTCCTTCACGGTCACCACCTCGTTCGTGGCCCCTGCAGTACCAACGTTATCCTTGTTATTTTTATTGCAACCAAAATCCTTTTCTATAAGGTACAAATTTTAAAGTGGTGTTACTCACCTTCTTTGTCCTCGAGCTGCTTCTTGGCAAGGCCCAGCTCTTGCTCGGACCGCTCAAGGTCCTGCTTCAAAGCACCGACCTCCATGATCGGTCGGCAGAGGTCGGCAAGCAGCCCTGCAAACCCATATTGACATAATTTTAGCACTCCTGCGTATATCATTTTAGATCCTCAATCCGGTTTTCTTTCCGAACACCGAACCGAGCATCGAGGGCTACTGTCTATGCGGTATTACATTACATATTTTAAACTTCTTACCTCAAAGCATGTTAGAAGGCTCTGCAGGCTTCGGTCAGCCCGCTCTTGGCGAGCTGAACCTTCTGAATCACCGCACTCATAATAGTGTGGTGTTCTTCCTCGATGGAAGCACCATTGAGCGCCTCCAACAAGTTGTCCGGCACCTCCGGTTGGACGGAGGCTGCCGGTGTCACGGTCTTGCCCTTCTTACGAAGGGGCCGCCTGCCGGACTCCGGAACCGCTGCGGGTTCCGGCGCGGAGTCCGGCGCAGAGTCCGGGAGGTTGCCTTGCGGCACCTCCGGAGCCTCCTCCTGATGGGTCCCCTCCTGGGATCCCACCTTGGTGTCATCAGCACCGCGAGGGGTGGAGGCGGTCGGAATGGAATCCACGTCCGATGGAGCCAAGGACCCGCTCGATGAAGCGGGAAGATCATCATTGGCCGGACTGCAGGCAGTATGCGGCATTAGAAGGACACTACATGACACAAAAGATAAATTATGAATCATTCCGGAATTCAGATACTTACGATCTTGCCGGAGGCCTGGCCCTTGAGGGCCACTCTTCGTCACCAACATTGGCGTTGGCGGAGCTGTCCGGGGGGATAGTCCTTCCCCTCTTGGACCCTTCGGCCTCCCCCATTGGGGGAGCCTTCCTCTTCCTCTCTCCCTCCTCTAGGAGAGAGTCCTCTTTCTCCTCCTTGTCTTCGGGGGAGGAGTCCGCCTCGGAGCCATCGGACGATGAGTCCGATATCACCTGGCGCCGGGAACTTCTTCGAGTTCCCGCGGCCTTCTTCTTGGCCTTCTTCTCCGGCACCACATAAAGTGCCGGGACTAGCAGCCCCGCTAACCGGGCGTCCGCTGGTTCTTCGAGAAGGGGAGCCGGACAGTCTACCTGTCCGAACGTCCTCTGCCAGTCCTGTCAAAGGCATTGGGAGTTTTAGATCCCACATAACATTAAACTGTGAAAGAAAGTAAATGTCCCATAGAGGATAACAAAGCTTACCTCGCCGGTCGGGCGCTTGGTGCTGAATCCGCGGTCTTCCGTCGCGGACGCGTGGGCTTCTCCGCCCTTGAACAACACCCTCCAGGCATCTTCATACGTCAGGTCGAAGAGCCCGCCAGGTCGAAAGGTTGTGCCAAATCGAACTCCCACAAATTAAAGGCCCGCTGTTGGCAGGGGAGAATCCGGCGGACGAGCATGACCTGGATCACATTGACAAGCCTAAGCTTCTTGTTCACCAAGGTCTGGAGACAGGATTGGAGTCCTGTCAGCTCCTCCGAACTGCCCCATAGCAAGCCCTTCTCTTTCCAGGAGGTGAGCTGCATCGGGTTACCAGATCTAAATTCGGGGGCCGCCGCCCATTTTGGGTCACGCGACTCGGTGATGTAGAACCACCCCGATTGCCACCCCTTGAGGACTCCACGAAGGCCCCTTCGAGCCAGATGACGTTGGGCATCTTGCCCAACATGGCGCCTCCGCACTCCGCTTGGACGCCCTTCACTACCTTCGGCTTGACGTTGAAGGTCTTGAGCCACAAGCCGAAGTGGGGCTGGATGCAGAGGAAGGCCTCGCACACGACGATAAACGCCGATATGTTGAGGATGAAGTTTGGCGCCGGATCGTGGAAGTCCAGGCCGTAGTAGTACATGAGCCCCCGGACAAAGGGATGAAGTGGGAAGCCCAGTCCACGGAGGAAGTGGGGAAGGAACACGACCCTCTCATGGGGCCTGGGGGTGGGGATGAGCTGCCCCTTGTCGGGCAGCCGGTGCGCGATGTCGCCGGACAGGTATCCGGCGCCGCGCAGCTTTTTGATGTGCTCCTCCATGACGGAGGAAGCCAACCATTTGCCTCCCGCTCCAGACATGGTCGGAGAAGGTCGAGACGAGATGCGCGGACTTGGGTGCGGGAGCTCGAGTGCGCGGAGATGGATAAGCAAAGGAGGAAGAAGGCGTAGGTAAAAAGGTGGATCCTTATCCCCTTATATATAGGCGGACGAAGACTATGTGTCCCCACTGGCCTGGTAAAACTCGCTTATCTCCCAAGCGCCACCATCAATGGCGCGGTTGGGTTACCCACGTCCGTATTGATGGGAATCCCGGAATAAGGGGAACACGATCTCTGCTTCGACAAGACGTGCCGAGGAAACCGCTTCGCTAAAAGCACTGAGATGGTATAGTAAAAAACAATTCAAGTAAAGGCTTGGTAGTGGCTTGACGTCACGCCACGAAATACGTCAGTAGATTGATCTTGTGTACATACTATTCTCTCTACGGTGGAATGTGGAATTTATTTTGCAGAGCCGGACACTATCCTGGTGTTCACAATCTTCTATGAATTATTCAGAGGAGGAACCCGCCTTGCAATGCCGAACATTATGCGCGCCGGACTCATCATCATTGAAGCCTGGTTCGAGGCTCTTGAGGAGTCTGGACTAGGGGTGTCCGGATAGCCGGACTATCATCATCGGCCGGACTCCAAGACTATGAAGATACAAGATTGAAGACTTCGTCCCGTGTCCGGATGGGACTTTCCTTGGCGTGGAAGGCAAGCTTGGCAATACGGATATGTAGATCTCCTACCATTGTAATCGACTCTGTGTAACCCTAGCCCTCCCCGGTGTCTATATAAACCGGAGGGTTTTAGTCCGTAGGACAACAACCATTACAACAATCATACCATAGGCTAGCTTCTAGGGTTTAGCCTCCTTGATCTCGTGGTAGATCCACTCTTGTACTACCCATATCATCAATATCAATCAAGCAGGAGTAGGGTTTTACCTCCATCGAGAGGGCCCGAACCTGGGTAAGAACATCGTGTCCCTTGTCTCCTGTTACCATCCGTCTAGACGCACAGTTCGGGACCCCCTACCCGAGATCCGCCAGTTTTGACACCGACAACTCCCATCATGCACAACTCCGGTTTCAGCCAAGCAATTGCTTCATACTTTTTAACGCGCTTCAGCTTTTTCAACTCTTACGCAATACATGAGCGCAAGCCATGGACATAGCACTATATGTGGCATAGGGTGGTGGTTGTGAAGACAAAAAAGGGAGAAGATAGTCTCACATCAACTAGGCGTATCAATGGGCTATGGAGATGCCCATTAATAGATATCAATGTGAGTGAGTAGGGATTTCCATGCAACGGATGCACTAGAGCTATAAATATATGAAAGCTCAACAAAAGAAACTAAGTGGGTGTGTATCCAACTCGCTTGCTCACGAAGACCTAGGGCATTTTGAGGAATCCCATCATTGGAATATACAAGCCAAGTTCTATAATGAAAAATTCCCACTAGTATATGAAAGTGACAACATAGGAGACTCTCTATCATGAAGATCATGGTGCTAATTTGAAGCACAAGTGTGAAAAAGAGATAGTATCATTGTCCCTTCTCTCTTTTCTCTTTTCTCTCATTTTTTTCTCTTTTTTTATTTTCGTGGGCTTCTTTGGCCTCTTTTTCTTTCTTTCTTTTGTTTTTATTTGTTTGGGCTTCTTTGGCCTCTTTTATTTTTATAAAGTCTGAAGTCTCATCCCGACTTGTGGGGGAATCATAGTTTTCATCATCCTTTCCTCACTTGGGACAATGCTCTAATAATGGAGATCATCACACTTTTATTGATTTACAACTCAAGAATTACAACTCAATACTTAGAACAAAATATGACTCTACGTGAATGCCTCCGGTGGTGTACCGGGATATGCAATGAATCAAGAGTGACATGTATGAAAAATTATGAAGGTGGCCTTGCCACAAATACCATGTCAACTACATGATCATGCAAAGAGCAATATGACAATGATGGGGCGTGTCATAATAAACGGAATGGTGGAAAGTTGCATGGCAATATATCTCGGAATGGCTATGGAAATGCCATAATAGGTAGGTATGGTGGCTGTTTTGAGGAAGGTAAATGGTGGGTGCATAATACTGGTGAAAGTTGCGCGGTATAATAGAGGCTAGCAATGGTGGAAGGGTGAGAGTGCATATAATTCATGGACTCACATTAGTCATAAAGAACTCACATACTCATTGCAAAAGTTTACTTGCCCTCGAAGCAAAGTACTACTATGCATGCTCCTAGGGGAAGGGTTGGTAGGAGTTAACTATCGCGCGATCCCGACCTCCACTCGTAAGGAAGTCAATTAAAAGAGCATCCCATGCAACAAATTTGTCACGCAACTTTTACCATATGTGCATGCTATGGGACTTGCCAACTCCAGCACAAGTATTTCCGAATTTCATAATTACCCAACTAGCATGACTCTAACATTACCACCTTTATATCTCAAAACAATTATCAAGCATCAAATTGATCATAGTGTTTAATGTACTTTCTATGATAGTTTTTATTATACCCAACTTGGATGCTCATCATTCTAGGACCAATTTTATAACCATAGCAAATATTATGGTGTTCTGAAAGACTCTCAAAATGATATAAGTGAAGGATGAGAGATCAACAATTTCTACAAAATAAAGCCACCGCCGTGATCTAAAAGATATAATGAAGCACTAGAGCAAAACTATCTAGCTCAAAAGATATAAGTGAAGCACATCAAATATTCTAATAAATTCCAAAACAAGTGTGTGTCTCCCAAAAGGTGTGTACAACAAGGATGATTTTGGTAATCTAAAAAGCAAAGACTCATACCATACAAGACGCTCCAACCAAAACACATATCATGTGGCGAATAAAAATATAGCTCCAAGTAAAGTTACCGATAGATGAAGACGAAAGTGGGGATGCCTTCCGGGGCATCCCCAAGCTTAGGATTTTGGTTATCCTTGAATATCTTGGGGTTCCATGAGCAAGCTTAGGCTCTTGCCACTCCTTATTCCATAGTTCATCAAATCTTTACCCAAAACTTGAAAACTTCACAACACAAAACTCAAAAGGAAATCTCATAAGCTCCGTTAGTGCAAGAAAGAAAAACCACCACATAAGGTACTATAATGAACTCATTCTCTATTTATATTGGTTTTAAACCTACTGTATTCCAACTTCCCTATGGTTCATACCCCCCGATACTAGCCATAGATGCATCAAAATAAGCAAACAACACACAAAAAACAGAATCTGTCAAAGACAGAACAGCCTGTAGAAATCTGTAACTTTCGAATACTCCTGGAAATCTAAAAATCCTACCAAAATAGGAAGTCCTGGGAAATTTGTCTATTGATCTACTTCAAAAAGAATCAACGCAAAATCTTGTTTCTGTAATTTATTAAAATTATTCTCGTGCGCGCAAAAGTTTCTATTTTTCAGCAGAATCAAATTAACTATCACCGTAGGTTATCCTATAGGTTCTACTTGGCACAAACACTAATTAAAACATAAAACCACATCTAAACAGAGTCTATATGAAATATTTATTACTAAACATAAGAAAAGGCAAGAAACAAAAATAAAATTGGGTTGCCTCCCAACTAGCGCTATCGTTTAACGGCCCTAGCTAGGCATAAAAGCGAGAAAAGATCTACGTATTGCCATCTTTGGCATTCAGTTCATAAGTAGCTCGCATGATAGATTCATAAGGTAATTTAACTCTCTTTCTTGGAAAGTGTTCCATGTCTTTCCTTAATGGAAATTTGAATCTAATATTCCCTTCCTTTATATCAATAATTGCACCAATCGTTCTAAGGAAAGGTCTACCAAGAATAATAGGACATGAAAGATTACAATCTATATCAAGAACGATAAAATCTACGGGCACATAATTCCTATTTGCAACAATAAGAACATCATTGATCCTTCCCATAGGTTTCTTAATGGTGGAATCCACAAGGTGCAAGTTTAAAGAGCAATCATCAAAATCATGGAAACCTAGCACATCACATAAAGTTTTCGGAATCGTGGAAACACTAGCACCCAAATCACACAAAGCATAGCATTCATGATCTTTAATTTTATTTTATAGTAGGTTCCCACTCATCATAAAGTTTTCTAGGTATAGAAACTTCCAACTCAAGTTTTTCCTCATAAGATTGCATCAAGGCATCAACAATATGTTTGGTAAAGGCTTTGTTTTGACTATAAGCATGAGGAGAATTCAACACGGATTGCAACAAGGAAATACAATCTAGTAACGAACAATTATCATAATTAAATTCCTTGAAATCCATAATAGTAGGTTCATTGCTATGTAAAGTTTTAACCTCTCCAATCCCACTTTTACCAAATTTAGCATCAAGATCTGAAAACTCCGAATCATTGGGACGCCTTTTAACTAAAGTTGACTCATCTCTAGTCCCATCATTATCAAGATTCATATTTCAAAACAAAGATTTAATAGGGTACACATCAATACTTTTAGATCTTCATCATTATTTTCATGGAAACTGGAAGAACACGCTCTTGCAATGCAATCTTTCTTAGCGCGCATCCTTGCGGTTCTTTCTTTGCACTCATCAATGGAAATTCTCATGGCTTTGAGAGACTCATTGATATCATGCTTAGGTGGAATAGATCTAAGTTTCAAAGAATCAACATCAAGCGAAAGTCTATCAACATTCCTAGCCAATTCATCAACTTTAAGCAATTTTTCTTCAAGCAAAGCATTGAAATTCTTTTGAGAGATCATAAATTCTTTAACACTATTCTCAAAATCAGAGGGCATCTTATTAAAATTTCCATAAGAGTTGTTGTAGGAATTTCCATAATTATTAGAGGAATTACTAGGAAACGGCCTAGGATTAAAGTTTCCTCTATACGCGTTGTTACCAAAATTATTCCTACCAACAAAATTCACATCCATAGATTCATTATTATTCTCAATGAAAGTAGACAAAGGCATATCATTTGGATTAATAGGAGCACTCTTAGTAGCAAACAATTTCATAAGTTCATCCATCTTTCCGCTCAAAACATTAATTTCTTCTATAGCATGCACTTTTTTACTAGTAGATCTTTCGGTGTGCCATTGAGAATAATTAACCTAATGTTATCAAAGAGTTTAGTAGCTTCTCCTAAGGTGATTTCAATAGAAGTGCCTCCCGCTGCCGAATCTAAAAGATTTCTAGAAGCAAAATTCAATCTGGCATAAAATTTTTGTGTGATCATCCATAAGTTCAAACCATGAGTAGGGCAATTGCGAATCATTAATTTCATTCTTTCCCAAGATTGGGCGACATGCTCATGATCAAGTTGTTTAAAATTCATAATGTCGTTTCTAAGAGAGATAATCTTAGCGGGAGGAAAATACTTAGAGATAAAAGCATCTTTGCACTTATTCCATGAATCAATACTATTCTTAGGCAAAGACGAAAACCAAGTTTTAGCACGATCTCTAAGTGAAAACGGAAATAGCTTCAATTTCACAATATCATTACCCGTATCTTTCTTCTTTTGCATATCACACAAATCAACAAAGTTGTTTAGATGAGTAGCGGCATGTTCACTAGGAAGGCCGGAGAATTGATCTTTCATAACAAGATTCAACAAAGCAGCATTGATTTCACAAGATTCAACATCATTAAGAGGAGCAATCGGAGTGCTAAAGAAATCATTATTATTGGTATTGGAAAAGTGACACAATTTGGTATTATTTTGAGCCATCATGACAAGCAATCCAACACACAAGAACACAAGAAGGCAAGCGAAAGAGAGAGGAGATTGGGAGAGAGAGGGCGAATAAAACGACAAGGGTGAAGTGGGGGAGAGGAAAACGAGAGGCAAATGGCAAATAATGTAATGCGAGGGAGATGAGTTTGTGATGGGTACTTGGTATGTCTTGACTTGAGCGAAGACCTCCCCGACAACGGTGCCAGAAATCCTTCTTGCTACCTCTAGAGCACTGCATTGGTTTTCCCTTGAAGAGGAAAGGGTGATGCAGCAAAGTAGCGTAAGTATTTCTCTCAGTTTTTGAGAACCAAGGTATCAATCCAGTAGGAGGCTCCTCAAAAGTCCCACACACCTACACAAATGAATAAGAACCTCGCAACCAACACGATAAAGGGGTTGCCAATCCCTTCACGGAAACTTGCGGAAGTGAGATCTGATAGAGATAATAAGATAAGATATTTTTTTCGGTATTTTTATGATATAGATTGGAAAGTAAAAGATGCAAATAAAAGTAGATGGAAAATTTATATGATAAAAGATAGACCCCGGGGCCATAGGTTTCACTAGTGGCTTCTCTCAAGATAGCATAAGTATTACGGTGGGTGAACAAATTACTGTCGGGCAATTGATAGAAAAGTGCATAGATATGAGATTATCTAGGCATGATCATGTATATAGGCATCATGTCCGCAACAAGTAGATCGAAACGATTCTGCAACTACTACTAGTGCTCCACACATCGACCGACCCCTGCTTGCATCTAGAGTATTAAGTTCATAAGAACAGAGTAACACATTAAGCGAGATGACATGATGTAGAGGGATAAACTCAAGCAATATGATATAAACCTCATTGAGGGAGTCCTGGACTAGGGGGTGTCCGGACAGCCGGACTATCAATATCCGCCGGACTCCCGGACTACGAAGATAGAAGATTGAAGACTCCAGCTCGTGTCCGGAAGGTACTTTACTCGGCGTGGAAGGCAAGCTTGGCAATACGGATATGTAGATCTCCTACCATTGTAACCGACTCTGTGTAACCCTAGCCTCTCCGGTGTCTATATAAACCGGAGGGCTTTAGTCCGTAGGACACGACATTACATCTCAACAATCATACCATAGGCTAGCTTCTAGGTTTAGCCTCATTGATCTCGTGGTAGGTCTACTCTTGTACTACCCATATCATCAATATTAATCAAGCGGGACGTAGGGTATTACCTCCATCGAGAGGGCCTCGAACACGGGTAAAACATTGTGTCCTCGCCTCCTGTTACCATCCGCCTAGACGCACAGATTCGGGACCCCCTACCGAGATCCGCCGGTTTTGACATCGACATTGGTGCTATCATTGAGAGTTCCTCGTGTCGCCACCGATAGGCCCGATGGCATCTTCAACGCTCAACGCTGTCCGTGGTGAGACTTTTCTCCCGGACAGATCTTCGATTCGGCGGCTTTGCATCGTGGGCCAACTCTCTTGGCCACCGAGCAGATCGAAGCTACGCCCTGGCCGTCAGTCGATTCGAAGTTTAAACTTCACGGCCGATGACCGCGGAGACTTGATCTTCGACAAACTCGAGCCAAAGCCAAGCGCGCCGCACTGCGACGATGGGCATGATCTGACTCTGCCGCCGGACAGTGCTTTGGTGGCCGCACTTGAATCCGCCCCGGCTACTTGCCCGGAGCCGATCGCCCATGACGAGGGTCGGTGGATAGACGCCGCCCTGGGGGCTTCAACATCTACGGCGATGGAGTCGAATACCGATTTTATCCCTTGTGAAACTCGTGATCCCAAGACGCCGGACTCCTCGCCGGACTCCGAGCCTCCCGCGCCCCCGCCAATTAAGCCAGATTGGGCGCCGGTTATGGAATTCACCGCCGCGGACATCTTTCAACACTCGCCTTTTGGCGATATCCTCAATTCTCAAGCATCTCTCGCTATCAGAGAATCTGGCGGATCATGCCAGATGGTTGGAGTTCGGACGACGAAGAAAAATTGAGCCCACCCACCACCCACTTTGTAGCCACTGTCGAGGATCTAACCGACATGCTAGACTACGAGTCCGAGGACATCGACGCTACGGACGATGATGCCGGAGACGATCAGACCCAGCGCCCACGGGACACCTGGAAGGCCACCTCGCCATACGACGTCTACATGGTGGATACCCCAAAGGAAGGGATGGCGAAAAAGGCGGAGGAAGATTCTTTGAAGAAGCAGCCTAAATGCGGCGTCGACGCCGCCTAAATCCCACCACAACAAGAATGGAGAATCCGCACGGAGACAATAACACTCGGAGAATGTCAAGACAAACCCTCCAAAGAAGACTCAGTGAAGGAGGATGTAGAAGCAAGCCCTCACAAAAGGGCGGCAGAAGAAAAGGTTGAGGATCACAACTATGTACCTCCCTCCGATGTGAATCAAGTTTCAATGACGATTTAACTCAAGAGCCCGTCGAACAAGATCTTTGTAAACGCAGCTCATCGCTACTGACAAGAAGCTCAAGAAAGAAAAACGAAGCTCAACACAGCAGAAGACGCGCTTCAATAAGATGGAGCAAAGTACTCAAAACCGCAGACAAACACGGCAACAGCCACCAATCGAAGAGCTACCCAGAGCGCAAGCTGCTCCCGTATCATCTGACGAAGAGGCCATAAAGCCCCCACCGTCAAATGGCCCAGCCAGTCCATTTACGGACCCAAAAGGAAAGCCCCAATAAGCAAAGGAACACGTCAAGTGTCCGACGATAGCGGCACGCATAAGTACAGGGCGCCAGACACCCGCTTATGCTTCACAGACGAGGTTTGGAACATGAATTTCAGCAGGGTTTAAACCCATCAACATAGAAGCCTATGATGGAACAATGCACTCGAGTGCGGATAGAAGATTATATATGCATATACATATGGGCAGAGGAGACGATCTCCACGCCATAAAATATCTACCCTCAAGCTCAAAGGGCCAACCCGTCATTGGCTCAAAAGCCTCCCGAAAACACTGTTGGAAGTTGGGAAGAGTTCGAGGAAGCGTTTAGAGCAAATTTTCAAGGGACTTATGTCCGCCTCCGGATGAGATGACCTAAGTCACATAACTCAACAGCCCGGAGAGTCGGCCATGAAATTCGGAACAGGTTCCTTACCAAAAGAACCAAATAGTCGATCGTCCGGACGCCAAGCCTTAGCAGCTTTTAAGCACAATGTCCGAGACGAATGGTCGCTGACACCTCGCCAAGAGAAACCGAGGACAATGACCGCATTAACGAGCCTCATGGCCCGCTATGCTAGAGAGGACAGCTGGTTGGCAAGAAGCAGCACCAGCGACCCAAGTACATCCGAGATAAGAGATGGAACGGAAAATCGCGCGCGAGAAAAGAACAGCGCGGAATAAAGAGAAAAGCCCAAAGAGCACGGCGGTCAACACCGGATTTAAAAGCTCACGGCCAATAATAAAGCTCAACCCATCAAGGACGACAATGACGAACTATCTAACCTACATGCACTCGGGTCGGATTTGTCAAATCCACAGTACCTTTAAAGCCCGCAAATCACACCCACATGGATTGTTGGGTTTTCAAACAGTCCGCCGACTAAACGCCGAACATAAAAGGGGCTCGCAGCGTCAGTTTAAGAAGATAAACCCCGCCAGCAGGGCACCGGAAAACAAAAGACTTTCCCACAAGGGGTCAAAGCAGTAAACTCACTTCATGTGAGGACACGGAAAAACAGTGCGGCACTTTCTAAAAAGAGCTTCGCACGGTCCGGCCCCGCAAACAATAGAGATTGGATATCAAAACTGATCACTTTCGACCACCGGGATTATTCCAAAAGTGTTCGAACCGCGGGACGGACTCCCCTGATATTGAATCCGATAATAGACGGACTACAATTCACAAACGTCCTAATGGATGGAGGCAGTGACTTAAACCTGCTATATTCAAACACAATCCGTCGGATGGGGATGGACCCTACCAAAATTCGACACAGCCGCACTTCCTTCAAAGGAGTTACACCAAGCCCTTACGCCAAGTGCACAGGCTCGATATTACTCGAAGTCGTGTTCGGATCACCGAACAATTTTCGACGAGAAAAGTTAATTTTCCACATTGTCCCATTTAAAAGTGAACATCAAGCACTATTGGGACGAAAGGCTTTTGTCCGCTTCAACGCCATACCGCATTATGCGTCTCTTACACTTAAGATGCCCGGTCCACATGGCACCATTTTAGTGCGAGGGTCACTTAAAGACCCCGGATTCGGATAGACGAACCCGGTCTCAGCAGGCTAGGGGCTCCCTAGCCGCATACCCTTTCATAAGGGGCTGCGCGCACAACTAACCACGGTTTCATATAAACCTAGCTTTAATTTTTTGCACTTTTATTTTGCATTATTTTTGCACGCACTGTTTCTAAAACTAAAATGTTCCCCTTTTTCTACAGATGAACAAACGTGCGTACCCGTCCAGGATAACGGCACAATGGAGACACAGGCGCAGACGTGCAGTAGGGACCCGTTGCAAGGATTCTTTTCAGATGAAGACCCTCGTAGACCTTTTTATTCTCGTCTCTTGTTGTTAATCTCCTTGGCTTCCTCCTATAGCCAAAGCGGAGCACGACGCTTTGGCATTGGCCGCGTCGGAAGACAATGCCCGTACCTGGACACAAGGGGTTTAGGGCATAATTCGCCCGTTATCATAAAGTCCGAACACCTCGTGGAGTGTTGGCGTCTCAAGTTGGGCACTATATGCATCAGCTTCAATCATGTCTTTGGTCAAATGTTGGGTTTGCGGCTCCTCGTGTTTTGCTGCCTTACGCTCAGATCATCCGCTAACACGGCACCAGGAGAACTCTGCGATTGTGCCCCAGTTAATTTGGCGAGCACCTCGAGAGAAAGCCAAAACCGATCATCATGATGTAGCGAGAGTCCGTCACCACTTGATCGACCACGGAATGTTTAGAATTCCTGCTTTAATGAAGGGCGCTTCGGTCAGCACATACGCACTCGAACCCGGAGATGTGCGGTGCCATTAGGGGCTATATCGTAGCCCCACCCTTGAGCTCCATTGGCTAAGTGAAAGAGATAAAGCATTATAGTCCGGATTGCCTCGTTAGCACGCTATCACCTCCTTATAACAGACCGAGACGCCGGATTAAAGTGTGAAAAGCGATATTTTGCGAACACCCGGCACCTTGTGCAAGGGGTGAAGTCAAGATCGCATCTTCAAAGTTATACACAAGTATACTTAAACGGCCGCAAGGAGAAGCATTCATACTATATTCATTGATAAACAAGTTAATGCGTTCAATTGAACGTTACATTCTTCGAGCACTGCGACTCTATTATACGAGCGCCACGCATAACTTCCCCGAAATAATGTTCGGCAGGAAGCCTGTTCCTATCCGAACCCTGGGCAGCAACAGCGGCGACATCCATCTCCGGACACTGCGCCTTTACACGGGCCAGAGCCATCCGCGCGCCCTCGATGCAAGCCGACCGCTTCATCTCTTTGATATGCGGCACCGCCCCAAGGAACTGCTGCAGTAGGCCGAAATAGCTCGTCGCCTTGGACCTCTCTGGCCACACATGGGCCACGATGTCGATCATAGCCAGCCGGACAGTCTATTCATTCGCCCATTCGCCAACTCGTCTGACAGAGGAAGAGGGCGATCCGGACTGTGGAATTGAGTCCAATATAACTCTTCCACCTCGTGATCCCCCTGGCTCCGGAAGTGCTTAACGGCGTCAGCCGCACTCGCAGCCAAGTCCATATAAGGATCCTCCGAACTCCACTGCCGCCCAAATCTAGCGTACTTGGCATCCATAAACTGGCGACGCATAAGAAACGGCTTGCCAACCGTGATTTCTCCGGCTTGGCGCAGCTCCTCCTTCATAGCCCGCATTGCGGAACGGGCATCCTTGGCCTCAGCGGTGGCCTTCTTCAGGTCTTCCCGCTCCGATAGGCGCTCTTTTTCAAGAGCTTCGCTACGGTCGGTAGCATCCTTTAAACTTTTGGCCAATTCGGCCACCTCCGCCTTGCTTAGGCAGTGCGCAGCCTTTTCGGCCTTCAACTCTTCGGCCGCCCTAGCGGCAGCCGCATCACTCCTTCGGGCTTGCTCCTTGGCTTGTACAAGCTCGGCCCGAAGTCTCTCCACAAAGATCAAGACTGCCTCGTATAAACAGCATATAACTTATCAGAGGAGGGCTTTAACCCACTTAATAAAGCGGCTACGGAGAATTTATTTACCTTGCGACTCGTCAAGTCGCTGATTGACAAGTGCGATGTCAGCATCTGCCATGTCCAGTTGTCGACTCAGTTCGGCAAAATGATCAGTCCGGCTGGCCCACGGACTATCCGCCACCTGCATGAGAACGGCGGTATTCATTACCTGAGATATTTAGATTTTCGATCCTCGGCACGCTGTCTTCGACAACCTACCGAGTCTCAGGGGCTACTATCTATACAGGGCGCATTTTATATGCACAACTGTTAAAAAACAAAGGGGTACGCTATTTTCATACCTCAAATCCCGCCAGCAAGTTCATGGCAGCATCACGCAATCCGCTTTCAGCGGACGAAATCCTTCCAATCACCATACGCATTAACGCACGGTGATCTTCTGAAATGGACGCCCTCTCAAGCAGACTCTTCAGTTCTCCTGGCCGGGCTCTGGTGGGTGTGGAACTCTTTGGCCCCTCCGGACTCAGGGACGCCCTCCGTGACGACACTTCGGGCTCGCCTGCCTCATCTGGCGGTGCGGCAGACGGAGGCGTAACGCTCTCCATCATCTCCGTAAGAAGATCCCCGAGGATGAACTCATCTCGAGATGGCTGCAGATCCGAACTGCGATATAAATATTTCAGTTACTCATGTACATAAATGAAGGTACTTCCTTATTAAACTTCCTCTTTCATACTCACGGCTCATTGAGGGCTGGTCCTTGGCGATGATTGAGCGTCCGGATTCCTCCAGACGCCGGACCCCAGTGGGGATTTCTTCCCACGCTTAGGGGCTGGGACCTCCGGATCTTTGAGGCGGTCCTCTTCCCTCAAGGGAGGGACCTTTGGTTCCTCCTCTTCAATCGCCCTTTGACGAATTATTAGCTCCTTTATCTTCCCGTCGCCCCTTCTATGGGCGCAACCTCCAACATTCTCGACCAGACGGGCTCCAGTCACGGTCTCTGGGAGGGGGGCCGGACACCTTATCAGCCTTGATTGCGCCACCCATTCCTGTAAAAGAACAAAGGGTCAGGAGACGATCTCTTGAAAGGCATACAAAACAGAATGTCCGGGCTTTGAGCTATTTACCTGAGTATCCGGGCGATCGCGGCTTAGTCCAGCATCCTCGGCCGAATCCGGACACGCCACCTACGGTCCGAAGAACAGCTCGTACATCTCCAAGGGTGTTGCACCCATGAAATGCTGGAGGATACGAGGTCCCTCCGGATTGAACTCCCATAGACGGAGAGGATGACGTTTGCAGGGTAGGAGGTGCCTGACTAGCATGACTTGAACCACCTTGACCAGGCCGATCTCCCTTGTTCGGAGGTCTCGAATCCGGCCCTGCAGTGCGGGCACGTCCTTGGACGGCCCCCAGTTGAGCCCTTGGTTGACCCACGACATCAGCTGCCGTGGAGGTCCCGGGCGAAAAGCAGGCGGCGGCTTTTGCTTGCTGCCCCTAGGAACGGTGATGTAAAACCACTCCTGTTACCATCCGCCTAGACGCACAGTTCGGGACCCCCTACCCGAGATCCGCCGGTTTTGACACCGACACTCATCTTTTTATCCTTGATAGCAACAATACAATACGTGCCTTGTTGCCCTGCTGTCACTGGGAATGGACACCGCAAGATTGAACCCAAAGCTAAGCACTTCTCCCATTGCAAGAAAGATCAATATAGTAGGCCAAACCAAACTGATAATTCAAAGAGACTTGCAAAGATAACCAATCACACATAAAAGAATTCAGAGAAGATTCAATTATTTCTCATAGTTAAACTTGATCATAAACCCACAATTCATCGGATCTCGACAGACACACCGCAAAAAGAGTTACATCGAATAGATCTCGAAGAGGACCGAGGAGAAGTATTGAGATTCAAAGAGAGATAAGAAGTCATGTAGATAATAACTATGGACCCGAAGGTGTGTGGTAAACTACTCACAACTCATCGGAGAGGCCTTGGAGATGATGTAGAGGCCCTCCATGGTCGATTCCCCCTCCGGCGGAGCACCGACGAAGGCTCCAAGATGGGATCTCGTGGATACAGAAGGTTGCGGCGATGGAAATAGTTTTTCGTGGTGCTCCTGGATGTTTTCAGGGTACGTGGATATATATAGGCGAAGAAGGTAGGTCAGGGGAGCCACGAGGGGCCCACGAGGGTGGGGGGCGCGCCCACCCCCCCGGGGCGCGCTGGGCACCCTCGTGGCTACCTCGTTTGTTGCTTGACCTCCACTCTAATTCTCCTGGATTATGTTTGTTCCAAAAAGATCGCTCCCAAAGGTTTCACTCCGTTTGGACTCCGTTTGATATTCCTTTACTTTGAAACACTGAAATATGCAAAAAAACAACAACAATTCGGGTTGGGCCTTCGGTTAGTAGGTTAGTCCCAAAAATGATATAAATGTGTAAAGTAAAGCCCATAAACATCCAAAACGGGTAATATAATAGCATGGAATAATCAAAAATTATAGATACGTTGGAGACGTATCAGGAAGTCATGTTACTAGACCATGGTGAACCTACGAACTATAAGGAAGCGATGAAGAGCCCAGATTCCGCGAAAGTGCTTGAGGCCATGAAATCTGAGATGGGATCCATATATGAGAACAAAGTGTGGACTTTTGTGGATTTGCCCGATGATCGGCAAGCCATAGAAAATAAATGGATCTTCAAGAAGAAGACAAACACTGATGGTAATGTTACTATCTACAAAGCTCGACTTGTTGCGAAAGGTTTTCGACAAGTTCAAGGAGTTGACTATGATGAGACTTTCTCACCCGTAGCGATGCTTAAGTCTGTCTGAATGATGTTAACAATTGCCACATTTTATGATTATGAAATTTGGCAGATGGATGTCAAAACTGCATTCCAAGGTTTTGTCAATCCAGAGGGTGCTAACAAAGTGTGCAAGCTCCAGCGATCCATTATGGACTGGTGCAAGCTTCTCGGAGTTGGAATAAATGATTTGATAGTGTGACCAAAGCATATGGTTTTATATAGACTTTTGGAGAAGCCTGTATTTACAAGAAAGTGAGTGGGAGCTCTGTAGCATTTCTAATATTATATGTGGATGACATATTGTTGATTGGAAATGATATTGAATTTCTGGATAGCATAAAGGGATACTTGAATAAGAGTTTTTCGATGAAAGAACTCGGTGAAGCTGCTTACATATTGGGCATCAAGATCTATAGAGATAGATCAAGACGCTTAATTGGACATTCACAAAGCACATACCTTGATGTTTTGAAGAAGTTCAAAATGGATCAGTCAAAGAAAGGGTTCTTGCCTGTTTTACAAGGTGTGAAGTTGAGTCAGACTCAATGCCCGACCACTGCAAAAGATAGAGAAAATGAAAGTCATTCCCTATGCTTCAGACATAGGTTCTATCAAATATGCAATGCTGTGTACCAGACCTGATGTGTGCCTTGCTATAAGTATAACAGGGAGGTACCAAAGTAATCCCGAAGTGAAGCACTGGACAGCGGTCAAGAACATCCTGAAATACCTGAAAAGGACTAAGGATATGTTTCTTGTTTATGGAGCTGACAAAGAGCTCGACGTAAATGGTTACATCGATGCAAGCTTTGACACTGATCTGGATGACTCTAAGTCGCAATCCGGATACATATTTTTATTGAATGGAGGAGCTGTTAGTTGGTGCAGTTCCAAGCAGAGTGTCATGGCGGGATCTACACGTGAAGCGGAGTACATTGCTGCTTCGGAAGCAGAAAATGAAGGAGTTTGGATGAAGGAGTTCATATCCGATCTAGGTGTCATACCTAGTGCATCGGGTCCAATGAAAATCTTTTGTGACAATACTGGTGCAATTGCCTTGGCAAAGGAATCCAGATTTCACAAGAGAACCAAACACATCAAGAGACGCTTCAATTCCATCCGTCATCAAGTGTCAGAAGGGGACATAGAGATTTGCAAGATACATATGGATCTGAATGTTGCAGGCCCGTTGACTAAGCCTCTTCCACGAGCAAAACATGATCAACACCAAAACTCCATGGGTGTTAGAATCGTTACTTTGTAATCTAGATTATTGACTCTAGTGCAAGTGGGTGACTGAAGGAAATATGCCCTAGAGGCAATAATAAAGTTATTATTTATTTCCTCATTTCATGATAAAATGTTTATTATTCATGCTAGAATTGTATTAACCGGAAACTTAATACATGTGAATACATAGACAAAACATAGTGTCCCTAGGATGGCTCTACTTGACTAGCTCGTTAATCAAAGATGGTTAAGTTTCCTAACCATAGACGTGTGTTTTCATTTGATGAACGGGATCACATCATTAGGAGAATGATGTGATGGACATGACCCATCTGTTAGCTTAGCATTATGATTGTTACAGTTTCATTCCTACTGCTTTCTTCATGACTTATACATGTTCCTCAGGCTATGAGATTATGCAACTCCCGAATACCGGAGGAACACCTTGTGTGCTATCAAACGTCACAACGTAAATGGGTGATTATAAAGATGCTCTACAGGTGTCTCCGAAGGTGTTTGTTGGGTTGGCATAGATCGAGATTAGGATTTGTCACTCCGAGTATCGGAGAGGTATCTCTGGGCCCTCTCGGTAATGCACATCATAATAAGCCTTGCAAGCAATGTGACTAATGAGTTAGTTACGGGATGATGTATTACATAACGAGTAAAGAGACTTGCCGATAACGAGATTGAACTAGGTATGAAGATACCAATGATCGAATCTCGGGCAAGTAACATACCGATGAGAAAGGGAATAATGTATGTTGTCATAACGGTTCGACCGATAAAGATCTTCGTAGAATATGTAGGAGCCAATATGGGCATCCAGGTTCCGCTATTAGTTATTGGCCAGAGAGGTGTCTCGGTCATGTCTACATAGTTCTCCAACCCATAGGGTCCGCACGCTTAACATTCGTTGACGGTATAGTATTATATGAGTTATGTATGTTGGTAATCAAATGTTGTTCGGAGTCCCGGATGTGATCACGGACATGACGAGCAACTCCGGAATGGTCCGAAGATAAAGATTGATATATGGGATAATAGTGCTTGTTCTGTGGAAGGGTTCCGGAATTCACCTGAAGGGGTTCCGGATGTTTCCCGAAATGTTTGGCTACGAGAACACTTTATTTGGGCCAAAAGGGAAAGCCCACAAGGTTTTTTGAAAGCGAAAAAGGAAGTTTTGCGGAGTCCAGGGGCCAGACGCCAGGGTCCCTGGCGTCTGGGTCCAGATGCCAGGAACCCTAGCGTCTGGCCCTGGAGTCCGAGAAGGACTCTTGCCTTTCGGGTGAAACCGACTTTGTGGAGGCTTTTACTCCAAGTTTTGACCCCAAGGCTCAACATATAAATAGCTGGCAGGGGTAGACCCAAGACACATCAAGAAACACCAAGCCGTATGCCGGCAACCCCATCCCCTCCAGTTTATCCTCCGTCATAGTTTCCATAGTGCTTAGGCGAAGCCCTGTGGAGATTGTTTTTCACCAACGCCGTTACCACACCATCGTGCTGCCGGAACTCATCTACTACTTCGGACGTCTTGCTGGATAAAAAAGGCGAGGACGTCATTGAGCTGAACGTGTGCTGAATGCGGAGGTGCAGTACATTCGGTACTTGATCGGGATAGATCGTGAAGGTGTAGGACTACATCAACCGCGTTGATAAACGCTTCCGCTTTGCGATCTTCAAGGGTATGAAGATACACTCCCCCTCTCGTTGCTATGCATCTCCTAGATAGATCTTGCGTGATCGTAGGATTTTTTTGAAATTGCATGCTACGTTCCCCAACACTAGAGTATTAAGTTCATAAAGAACAGAGTAATGCATTAAGCAAGATGACATGATGTAGAGGAATTAACTCAAGCAATATGATGAAAACCCCATCTTGTTATCCTCAATGGCAACAATACAATACGTGCCTTGCTGCCCCTACTGTCACTGGGAAAGGACACCGCAAGATTGAACCCAAAGCTAAGCACTTCTCCCATTGTAATAAAGATCAATATAGTAGGCCAAACTAAACTAATAATTCGAAGAGACTTGCAAAGATATCAAATCATGCATATAAAAATTCAGAGAAGAACCAAATAATATTCATAAATAATCTTGATCATAAATCCACAATTCATCGGATCTCGGAAAACACACCACAAAATAGAAATACATCGAATAGATCACCATGAACATCGAGGAGAACATGGTATTGAGAATCAAAGAGAGAGAGAGGAGGAAGCCATCTAGCTAATAACTATGGACCCGAAGGTCTGTGGTAAACCACTCACGCCTCATAGGAGAGGTAATGGTGTTGATGTAGAAGCCCTCCTCGAATACCCCTCCGAGAGGACACCGGAAAAGGCCCCAAGATGGGATCTCATGGGTACTTAAGGTTGCGGCGGTGGGAAAGTGGTTTCATGGCTTTCCTGGATGTTTTCAGGGTATAAGAGTATATATAGGCGAAGGAACTAGGTCATGGGAGCTACGAGGGGTCCACGAGGGTGGGGGGCATGCCCTCCTGCCTCGTGGCCACCTCGTTACCTCTTCGACTTCATCTCCAAGTCTTCTATTTTGCTTTCGGTCCAGGAAAGATCACCGCGAAGGTTTCATTCCGTTTGGACTCCGTTTGGTATTTCTTTTCTGCAAAACTCTAAAATAGGCAAAAAAAAAACAGAAACTATCACTGGGCCCTCTGTTAATAGGTTAGTCCCAAAAATAATATAAAATAGCATATAAATGCCTATTAAACATCCAAGATAGATAATATAATAGCATGGAACAATAAAAAATTATAGACACTTTGGAGACGTATCAAGCATCCCCAAGCTTAATTCCTTCTCGTCCTCGAGTAGGTAAATGATAAAAACAGAATTTTTGATGTGGAATGCTACCTAACATATTTATCAATGTAATTTTCTTTATTGTGGCATGAACGTTCAGATCCGAAAGATTAAAGACAAAAGTTTAATATTGACATAAAAACAATAATACTTCAAGCATACTAACAAAGCAGTTATGTCTTCTCAAAATAACATGGCCAAAGAAAGCTTATCCCTACAAAGTCATATAGTTTGGCTATGCTCCATCTTCGTCACACAAAATATTCAAATCATGCGCAACCCTGGTTTCAGCCAAGCAATTGTTTCATATTTTCAACTTTCACGCAATACATGAGCGTGAACCATGGACATAGCACCATAAGTCGACTAGAATGGTGGTTGTGGAGAAGACAAAAAAGAGGAGATAGTCTCACATCAACTAGGCATATCAACGGGCTATGGAGATGCCCATTAATAGATATCAATGTGAGTGAGTAGGGATTGCCATGCAACGGATGCACTAGAGCTATAAATGTATGAAAGCTCAAAAAGAAACTAAGTGGGTGTGCATCCAACTTGCTTGCTCATGAAGACCTAGGGCATTTGAGGAAGCCCATCATTGGAATATACAAGCCAAGTTATATAATGAAGAATTCCCACTAGTATATGAAAGTGACAAAACAAGAGACTCTCTATCATGACGACCATGGTGCTATTTCGAAGCACAAGTGTGGAAAAAAGGATAGTAACATTGTCCCTTCTCTCTTTTTCTCTCTTTTTCTTTTTGATTGGCTTCTTTGGCCTTTTTTTATTTCCTCACACGGGACAATGCTCTAATAATGATGGTCATCACACTTCTATTTATTTACAACTCGATACTTAGAACAAAATATGACTCTATATGAATGCTTCCGGCGTTGTACCGGGATGTGCAGTGATTCAAGAGTGACATGTATGAAAAAATTATGAACGGTGGCTTTGCCACAAATACGATGTCATGCAAAGCAATATGACTATGATGAAGCATGTCATAATAAACGGAATGGTGGAAAGTTGCATGGCAATATATCTCGGAATGGCTGTGGAAATGCCATAATAGGTAGGTATGGTGGCTGTTTTGAGGAAGGTAAATGGTGGGTGTATGGTACTGGCGAAAGTTGCGCGGCACAAGAGAGGCTAGCAATGGTAGAAGGGTGAGAGTGCGTATAATCCATGGACTCAATATTAGTCATAAAGAACTCACATACTTATTGCAAAAATCTAGAAGTCATCAAAACCAAGCACTACGCGCATGCTCCTAGGGGAAGGGTTGGTAGGAGTTAACCATCGCGCGATCCCGACCTCCACACATAAGGAGGACAATCAAAGAAATACCTCATTCTTCAAATTTGTTACACAACGGTTACCATACGTGCATGCTACGGGACTCACAAACCTCAACACAAGTATTTCTTAAATTCACAATTACACCACTAGCATGACTCTAATATCACCATCTTCATATCTCAAAACAATCATAAAGAATCAAACTTCTCATAGTATTCAACACACTTTTTTATGAAAGTTTTTATTATATCTATCTTGGATGCCCATCATATTAGGACTAGTTTTATAACCAAAGCTAATTACCATGTTGTTCTAAAGGACTCTCAAAATTATATAAGTGAAGCATGAGAGTTCAACAATTTCTATAAAATAAAGCCACTGCCATGCTCTAAAAAGATATAACTGAAGCACTAGAGCAATATTGTCTAGCTCAAAAGATATAAGTGAAGCACATAGAGTATTCTAGTAAATCATGATTCATGCGTGTCTCTCCCAAAAGGTGTGTACAGCAAGGATGATTGTGGTAAACTAAAAAGCAAAGACTCAAATCATACAAGACGCTCCAAGCAACACACATATCATGTGGTGAATAAAAATATAGCCTCAAGTAAAGTTACCGATAGACAAAAACAAAAGAGGGGATGCCTTCCCGGGCATCCCCAAGCTTAGGCTTTTGGTTGTCCTTGAATTTTACCTTGGTGTTCCTTGGGAATCCCCAAGATTAGGCTCTTGCCACTCCTTATTCCATAGTCCATCAAATCCTTACCCAAAACTTGAAAACTTCACAACACAAAACTTCAACAGAAAATCTCATGAGCTCCGTTAGTATAAGAAAATAAATCACCACTTTAAGGTACTGTTGTGAACTCATTCTTAATTTATATGGGTGTAATATCTACTGTATTCCAACTTCTCCATGATTCATACCCCCCGATACTACTCATAGATTCATCAAAATAAGCAAACAACACGCGAAAAACAGAATCTGTCAAAAACAGAACAGTCTGTAGTAATCTGTAAGTTTCGAATACTTCTGTAACTCCAAAAATTCTGAAATAAATTGGTGGACGTGAGGAAAATTTGTCTATTAATCTTATGCAAAAAGAATCAACTCAAAATCACTCTTCTATAAAAATGAAAGCTAATCTCGTGAGCGCAAAGTTTCTGTTTTTTTACAGCAAGATCGCATTAACTTTCACCCAAGTCTTCCCAAAGGTTCTACTTGGCACAAACACTAATTAAAACTTAAAACCACATATAACCAGAGGCTAGATGAATTATTTATTACTAAACATAAGCAAAAATTAAAGAACAAACATAAAATTGGTTGCCTCCCAACAAGCGCTATCGTTTAACGCCCCTAGCTAGGCATAAAAAACACGAATAGATCTACGTATTGCTATCTTCGGTATGCAATTATTTCCTCATCAAATCCTCCAAAACTCGTCTTAAAAAATCTATCATTTCCCTTATTTCCCTTTTAGAAGATGAACTTAAATCATGTAAAGAACTTTGATTTGTAATTTTAATATTCATAAACCCATAGTCGGGATCATCATCGTATATATCATCATATAAAGTGCGTAGTTCATTTCTAACGGGTTCCTTCATCATTTTATTCAACCAATCCCTATTGAATCCTACATAAATTCCTCTAGTAATCCAATCAAACTCCTCAAAATCCTCAAGATACAAAGATTGCGAAATTTCAGGATAGGGAACTCTCTTCCTAAGATTTTCACTGTAAGATTGATAATCTCTAGCTTCCAAACTACGCATGGTCTCTTTATCATAAAGAATATATATAATCGGAGGGTGTTGAACATCCTTTTTATAAAAGTAAAAATATCCCTAGCTTCTTGTATTTTAAAATCAAATTCACGCATAAGGATAATGGTGGCAATCTTTTTAGCTATTGGGTGATTAATATTGGGAAGTTCATAAAACACCTTTTGCAAAACAGGATGAATATGCACAAATTTTCTTTCTAATTTCTCAACGAGCATAAGAATGGCATCCGCGTAGCAATTAGTATCAATAAGAATAGACTTTTTATTAATAGGCATGGATCCTGTGCAATCAAAGAATTCTTGGATAACACTTTTTCCAATAATATTACCATCCCCCACACGAAAGATTTTTGTTTTGTAAATAGGTGGAGCTTCAGTGTCATGATTCAAAGAACAAGACTCAAGTGTTTCTACAATATTTTCAACGATAACCTCCCCAATTTCATACATGATGGCAACAAACCAATCTAACAAACAACACACCAAAAGCAAGCGAAAAGAGACGAACGGAAGAGGGGCAAAGAAAAGGCAAAGGTTTTCAAAAATCATTTTAGAAGTGGAGGAGAGGAAAACGAGAGGCGAATGGCAAATAATGTAATGCAAGGGAGAAGAGTTTATGATGGGTACTTGGTATGGCTTGACTTGACATAGATCTCCCCGGTAACGGTGCCAGAAATCCTTCTTGCTACCTCTTGAGCTTGCGTTGGTTTTCCCTTGAATAGGAAAGGGTGATGCAGCAAAGTAGCGTAAGTATTTCCCTCAGTTTTGAGAACCAAGGTATCAATCCAGTAGGAGACAACGCACAAGTCACCAAATATCTGCACAAACAATCAACCACTTGCATCCAACGCGATAAAGGGGTTGTCAATCCCTTCACAGTCACTTGCAAGAGTGAGATCTGATAGAGATAGATAAACGGTAAAGTAAATACTTTTGGTATTTTTGGTTTTAGATTGGAAAGTAAAGATTGCAAAATAGTAGATCGGAAACTAGCAAGATGTAAACGAGATTCAATAATATGGAAAAGAGACCCGAGGGCCATAGTTTTCACTAGTGGCTTCTCGAGATAGCGAATATTACGGTGGGTGAACAAATTACTGCCGAGCAATTGATTGAAAAGCGCATAGTTATGACAACATCTAAAGCAATGATCATGAGCATAGGCATCACGTCCGTGTCAAGTAGAACGACTCCTGCCTGCATCTACTACTATTACTCCACGCATCGACCCCTATCCAGCATGCATCTAGAGTATTAAGTTCCTAAAGAATGGAGTAATGCATTAAGCAAGATGACATGATGTAGATGAATTAACTCAAGCAATATGATGAAAACCCCATCTTGTTGTCCTCGATGGCAACAATACAATACATGCCTTGCTGCCCCTACTGTCACTGGCAAAGGACACCGCAAGATTGAACCCAAAGCTAAGCACTTCCCCCATTGCAAGAAAGATCAATCTAGTAGGCTAAACTAAACCGATAATTCGAAGAGACTTGCAAAGATATCAAATCATGCATATAAGAATTCAGAGAAGAACCAAATAATATTCATAGATAATCTTGATCATAAATCCACAACTCATCAGATCTCGGCAAACATAGCGCAAAAGAGTATTACATCGAATAGATCTCCAAGAACATCGAGGAGAACATGGTATTGAGAATCAAAGAGAGAGAAGCCATCTAGCTAATAACTATGGACCCGAAGGTCTGTGGTAAACTACTCACGCTTCATCGGAAAGGTAATGGTGTAGATGTAGAAGCACTCCGTGATCGAATCCCCCTCCGGTAGGACGCCGAAAAAGGCCCCAAGATGGGATCTCATGGGTACAGAAGGTTGCAGCGGTGGAAAAGTGGTTTTGTGGCTCTCTTGGATGTTTTCAGGGTATAACAGTATATATAGGCAAAGGAACTAGGTCAAAGGAGCTACGAGGGGCCCACGAGGGTAGGAGGTGCGCCCTCCTGCCTCGTGGCCACCTCGTTGCCTCTCTAACTTCATATCCAAGTCTTCTGGTTTGCTTTCGGTCCAACAAAGATCACCGCAAAGGTTTCATTCCGTTTGGTATTCCTTTTCTACAAAACTCTAAAATAGGCAAAAAAAACAGAAACTGGCACTGGGCCCTCGGTTAATAGGTTAGTCCCAAAAATAATATAAAATAGCATAGAAATGCCTATTAAACATCCAAAATAGATAATATAATAGCATGGAACAATAAAAAACTATAGATACGTTGGAGACATATCAACATGCACCACTAAATCAGCCAAGAGGTTGAAATCTGGTCACACACGTTGTGCTACACGATGCCCACACGACGACTTCCAACTTGGAGGGTGAAAACAACACATCAACAGCCATGACGCTCACAGCTAGGGCTTCAGTATCACAAGGTTGGACACTGCCACAACCCCACAAAATACCTCCATCCCTCACGAACCTCACACCTCGTCGCGATGGTCTATGACTACTACTTCACCGACCATGTGGTCGAGGACTACATCATCGGCAGATTCACCTCCGATTATAGCATCACCACCGCCGACTTCGCCTCGCTCTCGGATGTGGAGAGCAGCAAGGACGAGTCAATCTACATTCCCGACACCGACTCCAGAGAAGTTCCGCGGGCTCCAGCAGATACTGGTAGCACGCGGCAGGTCTAGTCGATAGCGCCATTAGAGGAGATTGGGGACAGTCTAACGACCTCCAAGGCAGCCTTAGCACATGAGACACCAGAAGCCATCTACCTGCAACAGGTGATGATGATGACACCGGTGGGCACATCCTCAGCCTTAACAGCTCCGATTGCACCCAACGCCATCAGGACCGCATCTGCAAGCGCGGGGCTCGTTGTTGCACATCTCCTAGCCTTCGGGCCACAGACCGTCACAACATCAACACCACAGACGCCTCTCATTATCCACCAGCACCAGAATGGCTCAACACTAGTGGAAAAAGTGCTATCCACAACTTTCATTGGTGGCGGGCCGATTCCCAGCAACGCTAGCACTATTTTTTTCAAATAGTGCTGGCGTCGGACAATTTGGTATGACATTGCTACTACCATACCGTTGGCGTACATTGTTTCTTGCACGACATAGATATTTTCTGAGTTTTTTTATGTGTGCTACCATTTCCTATGGCGTGGCCCATTAGGCCTATGCCAGCACTACCCATTGGGCCAACTCTAGCAAAAAGTGCCATGTCCAGTAAAAAACCAGTAAGTCAGATTCAGTATAAACTCACATCAAACACCCTTTCTTCTTCGTGCCACCTTCTCGAACCAGCACCGCCGCCGCTGCCCGACCACGCCACTCTTCGCTTCCGTAACTGCGCGACCGCTGCCAACTCCGGCAAAGGAGGTGAGATCTCCCCTCTTCCCCTCGCGAATCTTCTTCCCCTCCCCAAGCGCATCTCCCTTTGGTGGTGGATCTGATCTAGAAAATTTCTTTTGATAGATGGAGTAGATGATTGGTTTATATATGAATGGATATGGTAATTGTGCGTCTCCCTCCGGTGGCGGATCTGAGCTAGTTTAGTAGAAATTGATATATTTAGTAGAAATGGATAGAATGTGTTATGTGTAGAATGAGAGTTTTGGTACCGTAGTTTCCTTAGAAATGTGCACTGAAGAAATCAGGGCAAGTCCTCATGTCCACATTTTTTAGGCGGACAATTTGTTATAACTATCATCTGGTTCCAGAAGAAAGAGAAAATAGCATTGGAAGTTAAAATTCACTTGTCGAGTTTTTCTATCGATTGATCCTCTATAAATTGGAAGGTCTGTTTACAAAGGCTTATTCCTTAATGACCCACTCAAGCAGGATCATGGTCGTTCATATTATATAATTTCTATAGACCGACATATCTAGTTTGCTATGCAATTTGCTGTTGTAGGTCACCACATGCTATCTAGTTTAATTAGTTCTATACATTGCAATTTTTGAACTACTTTACATTGGTGTCAATATTCAGTGATATGAAATTGCATATTATCTTGATCGTATAGCGATGTGTTTGTAGGTCATGGCCAATTTTGGAGGCTACAACGAGTGGGTGTGCGATGTGGACATGGCCAACAATGAATTCTTAGACACTTATGAATATGTCATCAAGAGCATGCAAGGGGCAAATGACGAGCTACAGATGGAGATTAAAGAGCTATTCAAGGAGACTATTTGGCTCATTAAGAAGACTAATCAGCTTAGGGACAAGAGGAATAAGCTCGTCGAGGATCAGGATAAACTGAAGGAGGAGAGGAGACTCCTCAGGGCTGAGAGGATTTGACCCGAAGATGGGCATAGATCATTTTAGAAGAGAAGGAGAGGGGGATAGAAAGAAGCTTTGCCAGCTCGGCATACTCCTTAATGAAGATTAGGTTTTTAAGTAGCTAGCTAGTTCATCTTATTAGTTGATGATGATCGAGTAACTAGAGTACTTTGGTGAGCAACTTTTGTGAAGTTTAATATCAACTTGTTGAGTTCATGAGCCTCTACTGTAATGATTATCTATCAAGTACCTAGTGTTGATGAGTATATTGTGTTCATTAGTATCTATTAAGTAAGTAGCTAGTGTTGATGAACAATTTTTTTTATTACGAAAAAACCATTTGCTGGCGTTGGACAAGTAGGCACGCCAGAGTTAAGATGAACTTAGTGCTGGCGTTGAACTGGTGATACGCCAGCACCATGTAGGATACTGCTGACGTGTCCTCAAACACCATCACTATATCTTAGCAATGACGCCATATTAGTGGTGTCGTGTGTCTACGTCAGCAAGACAGTTTTTGGCACGCCATAGCTAGGCTTTTCTCCACTAGTGCAAGCGCCTTGGGATTCGGTCTGCCTGGCTTCTTCACGCCTCCAGCCGGCACCTCCGTGATCGATTCTTCCTCCGGCAGAGTACCAAAAAAGGCCTCCAGATGGGATCGCGGAAGAACAAAAAGTTGCAACCGCGAAAGAAGTGTTTTGAGTGGCTCTTTGTTGGTTTGGGAACATTTGAAAATTTACAGAAGTTGAATTAGGTCAAACAGAGTTGCGTGGGACCCACAAGCTCAGCCCCCCTCCAAGGCATGTCGGGTGAGCTCGTCGCTCTCTCGTCGATCTTATGCCTCCTCCTGAACATTCTAGTGTCCCTTCTGGTCCAAAAAATTCACCGTAAAGTTTCACCATATTTGGACTTCGTTTGATACCGATTTTCTAAAAAGCCAAAAACGAGCAAAAAACAAGAACCGACCCTAGGCACTGAGTTAATAGGTTAGTCAAGAAAATAGCATAATAAAGCATATAAAGCATCAAAGATGGGTAATATAATAACATGAAGCAATAAAAAAATAGATACGTGGGAAACGTATCACGGCACATGTGCCCTTCTATTGCCGCGTAGCGAGACACCATGGATGAGGCCAATGTGCCCGCGAGTAGCAGCAGTGCCACTGCAGGGACATGTGAACCGGACACGCCGCTTAACTGATGCGAACTCCAGCAAGCACGCGCCCGTGACCGCTCGGACGAGGGCGAGTTCCAGCGCACCCGTGCCCCTGCCCTTGCTCACTTCAGCGAGGCTGAGCTCGATTTGGTCGGGAAATCGAGCGCCAAACCTTGCTATCGCCCCCAGTGGCTTCGCATCAATGACCCAATACTGCAGGGCATCTACATAATGAGCCCCGCAACCTCCTGCTACCTCCCGTTGTCGCCCTGCCCCGGCAAATGCCGCTGCGCGCCAAGCCATCATCCTGAAGCTCCCCTGCCACTCCCGCTTCGACTACAAGTTCTTGGTGAGCTATGATGTCCCCTTCTCCCGCTCTCCTGGCTAGCACATGTGGCTAGTATGACGTTGACGAGGACACGGGCGCGTTCGCGACACACATGACATTTTTTTTACCTAGTCAGCTGCCGACTAGCAATGACGCATCTGTCAAGAAGTGATCAAACGGTGCAAATCAGCCGACCGGTGTTTTTTGGAAATGAATTACGCAATAAGCGATGAATTTTGCAAAAAATTAGGAACCAGGTAGTTTTATGCAAACCAATCCCCTGAAAATATGATAATTTCCTACAATTAACTCGACTCCATAAATAAGAAAACCGCGAACACCACCTTAAACCCTCCCCGCGGCGGCCGTATTCGGAGCTGCTGCCTCGCACTCGCACAACTTCGAGGGGAGCTGTTTGGGAATCCCGCGGCGAGCGAAGTCCGTGGTCTCCGTCTCGTCGCTCCGTCGCGGCGATGCCTCCTCCGACTATCAGCATAAAGGTCCGCAATCCTCTTCCGCTTCTGAATTTCCTTTCCTGCCGCAACTTTACACCGATGATTATTTGATCCGAGGCAGCGGCGCAGGGACCTATGATTATCAGCCTCCGATCTAATTGTTGAGGTTTCTTTGCCTGGCTTTCCCCAGGTGGCAACGGACGCAGATTTATCCTCGCAGATTGGGAAAGATGACTTCTATTTTGATCTCGTCGATTTCGACAGAGTGAGGGCTCTCCAGGTCCCGGATAACATGCCTATATCCCGATTGAAGGTACCACCTTACCTTATTCGACTAGAAGTACCACTGTTTCACTAGGAAGCTTAAACCCTAAATTTGATCTATAGGATTTTATACTTTTAATTTTAAGAGATTTATCCTTAAGACTTAAAGTAACTGAGACAACTAGGCTTTTAGTTTAGGAGAAGTTAGGCCTTGCCTTAGCTCCTAGCAATTTTTGGTGCTAATTTAAGCAGACAGTCTCTTATTTAGTTGCAAACGAAGTTTCTTTGTTTCCTTTAGTCATTATTATAACATATGTTTGGTTGAAAAGATGGAATCTAAGCTAAACTAGACGTGCCCACAATCTTACCAATTTTTCTTTTTTTCCCTAAATTATCTCTTGTTCATAGCGACCTCTCCTGCAAGCATTTCAGCAACTCTGTTCATGGTTTTTGCTATGTTGTACTCGCTCCGTCCGGAAATACTCGTCGGAGGAATGGATGTATCTAGATGTATTTTAGTTCTAGATACATCCATTTTTATGCATTTCTTCGACAAGTATTTCCGGACGGAGGGAGTATTTCTTATGTTTTGTAATGCCATCCATTCATCTGAACTCTGAAGTAAGTATCTGTTTAATGCAAGTCTATTATGGAAATCACGAGTAGCTGTACAAATTATCCACTCCACCCTTCTTTAATGGAGTATAGTATAACAGGTTTAAGTGGTCGTAGACTTGTTGCATGTCATATAACAGGGCTATGTATGTACAACCTTCATCACTCGGGCACGGCTGCACCTTATTGCAAAGAGAAAATAGCATTAGAACTTCCTAAACCATCAGAAGTTCCTCAATTGGCTCTCTTAACTTGAATTTCTAGGCTGGGGCTTCGTAAACTTGTCTTCATTTCTCACCTAGCTCAGTTCCAGAAAAAAGTGCCACATGAGCATCCCCCTCATCGTCTTCTGTCAGTATAACAGACAGGGAGCTATGTGAGGAGCAGAGGCAAGTTCGGGGAGCACCAGGGATATCAATATTATGATTTTTTGCGATGCCGTTTTTCAGAAACAAGTGCAATGGAGCTCAAGCTGCATTTATAGTGTTAGTATTGTAGTATCACTGAATTTGCTAAGAAATTTCTACCTTATTTTTTAGCTTAAGAAATCCAGATAATTAGCACGATTTCTTTAATTTTCCATCAGTTGTATACCTTGACCCCTTGTAAGATTGAATGATGTGTTTCTACTTTTATGTTGTTTATAGGTATATCTTGTGTAAGCAGACAAATCTGTCTGTCTCCAGCTTATTGTTTCTGATGGTTCATAATGACTTCAGTATGAATTGGTTAAGTTGTTCGCAGGAGGAAATTGCAGTAGAATTCAGCATCCCAGTTCAATCTCAACGCCTCTGGTTGTTTTGTAGAAGGCAAAACGATACTTGCCGTCCTCACTCACCATTTTCTACTGAAGAAAACAATCTACTTGTAAGAAGGCATTTTCCATTCTGTGTTCCGATTATCGTTGTAGATAACTTATGTTCTTATTGGTTCTTGATACAGTTCTTCTTGGCAGAACTTTGGGATTGGTAGCCCGTTTTTGTCTAGCTAGTTTGGGTGTTATCATGTTATCTATTAGAAATTGGGCGTTGCTCAGTTTGCTGGCTGTACGTTTAAGGATGCCTGGGTTATATTCTTATTACAACAAAATAACCACACCAGGACCAAAGTCCCTGGCTGGTCTCTTTTCTTACCTTATCTATCTACTATTGGTGTATCTATTTGTAAGCATATTATCATCAATATTCTATTGTACGAAGCAAGAAATATACAGCGTTCTCTAGCATCTTCCTATATTATTGAATAGCCTTTAAAGCATCCGCCAGTGCTTAGATGAGGGCGAGCGCCATAGCCTCGGTCCTTGGACCCTTAACCAAGCTGTTAGAGGGCATCCTAGCCTACCCACCCATTTAAGGGATAAGGTCCAGCTAGTTAGAATTAAGAAGCCACACTCAATGTTTTTGTTACGGCTAATCATCTTAATATACCATAATTCATGCTTAGAAATGTTTAATAGTTAATATATAATTTCTAAGCTAATCATGAGTTTAGCGCAAATTCGAATGGTGCATCACGGAGAAGCTCAAATTAGCCTTTAGTTCAGCAAGAATAAGGGACCCCCTCAGGGTTTGAGCTGGCCTGGCGCACTCAAGCAGTAGACGCAGCCAATCAGTGTCGTACCTTGTAGTCTGTGCTATCTCGTCTGTCTCAGGCAACCCGTTACATGAAATGATTGTTAAAGTACGTATATTATATCTCCTCTTCCTATCAGATCGGTCTTTTGGGATAGTTGGTTGATAGGAATATCCAACAATTATAACTTCAAATAATTACTCTTGCAGGTGGGTGGCCTATTGATAGGATCAGGTCTTCATAGTGTGAAGCTGTTTTTGGAGGTTGATCCTGAACTTGAACATATCTCTCTTTTCCTTCGTGGGTGTCTGTAAAAAGGACCCTTCTTGTTCAATCCAATGGTTTATTTATTTATTTTCTATCACTATTGGCTCCTTGTAGGTGCTCAATGCTTCTTCCCCACAAAATCTGAGCAGCAACGATGCATTAGTGTTTTTAAAGCTTTATGACCCAGAACAAGCACAAATACGGTCAGTACCCTTAGAAGTTAATACTCTCTCGTTCTTTTTTGTTTATCAGTTGAGATCTTTACGTTAATACTCTGTTCTCTCAATGAGGCTCACAGATATGTCGGAACGATTTTTGTAAAAGCTTCATCAAGGCCTTCAGATATTCTTCCGAAACTAAGAAATCTAGCTGGTTTTTGTGCAGACGAAGAAATGGAATTGTATGAGGTAAGGTTTTGCATTACTGTAGCCTTGCTGCTCCTAATCTCAAATGCAGTTTTCCATTTACACATTCCTGGTTTCTCACTTTAATATGCAGGAAATCAAATTCAACCCTTATGTTAGGTGTGATGCCATAGATGCCAATATTACCTTCTCAGGCAGCGAGGTCTGTAATTCGTGCACGCGTCTTCACGTTTCCACGCCCTTTTAACACTTACTTTGTTCCTGTTCTTCTTGCAGATTAGGCATGGGGATATCATTTGTTACCAGAAAAGCGCAAAGTCTTTGAGCCACCAGGCATACCCTTCTGTTCCAATATTCTTCCAGAATATTTTGAAGGCAGTTGTTCTGGTGCTTTACTTTTCCTGTTTTCCATCTTTGACGACTTAAATTCTAGCTCACTGCTATTGGTGGCACGATTATATTTTCCGCCTTCATTTGTAGGGTTTTCCCTTGGATGCTTCTTCCCCTCATTCCCCTTTTAAGATTCGTGGCAATCTGATCGTTGATCCTTTTGTTATTTTTCAGCTTTTATTTCTTATTTTCCTAAACAGTTGACTATGGGTTTGGAGGAACAGAAACATATTTTTACTGTTATTAATGTTATGATGCTGGCATCTGGCCAACGTTTATATATTCCTTGCAGTTCCTTGTATTTTGTGCTTTGTACCATTAGCAGGGTGCCATTTATATTTACATAATGACACGAATTTCATGTAGGGGGGGCAAAGGAAGATATGTGCTCTGGAAGAGGAGGTTGTTAGATTGAAACGTCAGTCTGACCTTCAAATAGAGAAGGCAAAAAAGGGTAGTTCTACTAACCGAGAACTTTGTCTAGCTTTTCGTTCTTCATTGTTCAAAAGCATAAATTGGTTGCAGCAATGTATAAGATACACTAATGAAATGCAGAATGTAAGCAATTGAAACATGAGCGAGACAATGCGGTGCGACAGCTGAATGAGCTGCAGGATCAGAATCCTCAGATTATTCTCGAGTTGCCCATCACGAATTTGGTAGAAGCAACGCAGAACTTCAGTGACCTGTGTAAGGTTGGAGACACCGAATATGGAAGCGTATATAAAGGCATTATACAGGACAACGCAGCAGCTATCAAGCTATCCAAATCTGATACTTTATTTCAACAAGAGGTAGCCTATGCCTTAGTATGATGGTTTCATTTGGCTGATCCTGTTACTAACATAAGGTTATCGCAGGTTTCTATTCTTTGTCAAGGCAGACATCCAAACATTGTCGACTGCATTGGAAAATGTTCTGAAGTTTCAGCCCTTGTGTATGAGTGGTTACCAAATGGAAACCTTGAAGATCACATTGTTCGTGCTAATGGATCTCCACCTCTCTCATGGCACACCCGTATGCAGATCATTGGTGAGGTTTGTTCTGCACTGCTTTTCCTGCACTTGCGTGCTTTGGTCCATGGCGATCTTCGGCCTTGTAACATCTTTGTCGACGCCAACTTCAGAAGCAAGATCTGCAACTTTGGTATGTTAACCCTGTTTCTCCAGCCCGGCAACCACCAGTTAGACCTGACAGCAAGGCTGCCATACCTGGACCCGGAGTTCCTCACCACCGGAGACCTCATGCCGCTTTCCGACGTCTACTCTCTGGGTGTTATAATTCTGCGTCTCCTGACTGGAATGCCTCCCTTGAGTATTGCAAAGAAAGTTTCAGAAGCATTGGAGAATAATAGCTTGCACACGCTGATTGATAAATCAGCAGGGAACTGGCCATATGTACAAGCCAAGCAGTTAGCCGTCGTTGGTCTTAGCTGTGTGGAAATGACGAGGGAAAAGCGACCTGATCTCTTAACAGAAGTATGGTCAGTTATTGAGCCCCTTATCAGGAAGCCTCCTGCAGCCTCATGGCCATGTGTCCAATCAGCAGTTAGAGGAAGCTGCGCGCCTGATCACTTGATTTGTCCAATTCTTATGGTAAATAACTTTTGTCAGCATTTATATCATTTCCAATAGTTTGGGGTCTGGAGACATGTTCTTGCATTTAAGATATGAGCTTTCTTATTCATCTGGAAACAGGTTAGACAACAAATTTTTGAAGGTTGATAGGTGCCAGTTATAACATATTTTGCCTTCTTTTCTTGAAATGGTTATACTGCACGTGTAAAAGTTTTCCTGCCTAATGACCACCGGGTGGTAAACTTGTACATTTCAGGATATTATGAAGGATCCTCAAGTGGCATCTGATGGATTCACTTACGAAGAAGAAGCCATAAGGCGCTGGTTTGATGGCGGGAACATCAGGTCTCCGATGACGAACTTGCCGCTAGCAAATCAGGCTCTCGTCCCTAATCGTGCCCTCCTCTCTTCCATCCAGGAGTACCTTGGGCAGCAGAGGCAGCCTGGTTCCTGAACCTCAATCTTTTGACGACATTAGGGCCATATCTATATGTGTATAACTTGCTGAGTAGGTATCTTGTACATGCTGTGACTGATTTACCTCTAGTTGATCTTGTTATGTTCACAATCTGTAGTATGACACACCAAGGATTGATCTTGTTATGCTGACAATCTACTAATTAATTCCGCTTGGAGTTCGCAATCTGCTCTACTCTGCAATGTTTTGAATACCTTGTTTTGCAATCTAGTACTCCCTCCGTCCTATATTTCAGCGACAAATATGGGACGGAGGGAGTATATGATTTGCCTTCATCTAGGGTTTTACACTTTTAATGCGTATCCAGCTATGGAAAATGCCCCTTGGCTCTAAGGTGCATATGCACCTGCTATGAAAAACTAAATTAATAATTGTGGAAAAAGTAAAAAAAAAACTAAAAAATTGGCAACGAATTTGACTTTCTGTTTTTCTCGCATGAAATGTTTCGCCATTGAAAATCTCCAGCCGACTTTTGAAAAAAAATTGAGGACAAAAAGCGTGAATGGTAACTTGTATGTAGTGTTAATTTTTTTTTCGCCCACAAACCATGAAAGTCATTCCGTAGCGAATTTACATGAGTATAACACTAATCATATCTGTTGCTAAAAAGTTTGAGCATTTTTGACTTCTTTGCAATTACTAATTTTTTAAAAATCAGATGCACGGACACCTGAGAGCCAAACGTCTGCCTTCACTTCAGCTATTCTATTTGTAACAGCCAGGGGTGTTCCCCAACTTAGAATTGGTTGCATTAATCAAATAATTAAATTGAATATTTTATTTTGCAATTTTGTCAAATGGTAAATAAGTGAACCCCTTCTCTCTTCGTGCCTTGACTCGAGACTAATTTTCTCACCTGATTCTAGTATGGAAATACTTTTTCTTTCAAAACCAATGACTTTGTTTTACTGTTAACATGCTTGATCAGCCATAAAGTAAGGTTTCTAGGTAATTTGGATGGGTCAATGAAAGAGTGCGTTAAAACAAAGTTCAGTAACCCAAGTCATCTGCAGGTCTGACAGATTCATAGTTAATTCTGAAAGCTTCTCTAGACTGCATCTCCAAGATAAGTACTGCAAGATTTGAATCAGAATTATAAGGTTTGACAGTGATTTACCTAACATCAGTTTATAAAATGAAATTTAAATAAATTGATATTAATTCAATATTTTTACCTGCGAGAGTTCCTTCTTCACATTTGCTCTTTCAGTTCTTTTGATTTTGTTTGGAGAGTTTATCGTTTTGTGAATATTCCGCTTCTTCCTGTTTACAACATCTGAATTCTCAGAAGAGTTGTTTTGACTACTAGATGTTGCATGTGTAATGCTTTCAGTTCTTCGTCGCCTAGATTTTTTTTTCGACAAAGGGTGGATTTTATTGACTCAATATGAAGCATCAAGAGGATACAAACACAATGAGTACACACCCGGCCTCTGCATAGCTAGGATGCACACAGCCAATACCAACACACACACGCAAAAACACGTCGGCTAATAGCAAAGTCATACAAGACCAAAGCTATGCCTATGTGTGAAAAAAAAATAACCCGAAGCGATCAAATCCGCGATAGACAAACTACGACAATGACCTTATCCACACCAACTATCTCATGACACCACAAGGACGACAAGATTCTTCAACAACAACGCCTTCATAAAGGGAGCGACGATCAAGCGCCGTCGTCACCGGATCCAACCACCAAAGGCCAGATTCTAGGTTTTCACCCTGAAAAACGGTCTCGGCATGTCCGAGCAATGCCTCCAACAAGGTAACGATGTAAGAACATCGCCATAGCCAGGTATAACCAAACGTACCTAGGTTTTCACCTCGGAGCTCGAGACCGGGTGCTCAAGTAGCACCACCATCAAAGTCACCATGCGTTGTCACCACCGCTTTCTCTCTATCCCAACAGCCATGCGATGTGTGACCATCATCTCTGCGCAACCATACCCTCTGTGTCAAACCGTTGTTCGTAGATTGCACCTCGCTGTCAGGACAACCACCGGATCTGGAGAAGAAAACTCTCGCGAAGACCTTTTAATGGCCACTGCAATTCGCAGTGAAAACACCGTCACAGGCCGGAGGGGTCACCACACGATCCAATACGGTGGCACCACAATCCGGGGTCGAGAGATCGACCGACGCCGGCACCAGACCGGATCGAGGAAAGGAGCCAGCGCGCCCTGGACCTGACGGAGTGCGTCCTTGTGCGAGACGGCAGACCAAACAACCGAGAGCTAGTGGCTGGATCGAATCCACCTATAGCCCAGGGATGTTGCAGTCACCTAGATCGCATCATCACATGTTGGACGGGCAAACCAGCCCAGCTTGGATCCATTATGTGATGTGTGCTGCCGCTGGGTATTTTGACTCATGTAGAGCACGCCGCACCTGCAACCGTTCAAAGATCTGATCCGTCGCCGGTGCTCTGCGGCCTGCTGCTACCCGAGATCTGCACAAGGAACCTCGATCCGCCGTCTAGCTGCAAGAACGGGCCCCGCCGCCGCCACCAACGCACAGGCTTTGCCTAGCGCCAGCCTCCGGCGGCGGCGAGGGGGAAGAGCAGGTGACGGGGGTCGAAGGTGTTGTGGATTGGGTCGCCGCTCGGGTCGCCTAGGTTAGGCGACGCGGGGGCCCTTTTGTCTTCGTCGCCTAGATGACCTTTTTTTTTTTGCGGGCAAATCAGAGAGCTTTATTCAAATAAAAGCATTCCCCGGACAGTCAGCCAAGAGGCTGGTCACAAGGAAGCTAGAGTATCCTCCACCAAAGAATCCGTAACATTCAATGTGCATGCATGTTTTGCACAGAGATGCGCAGAAGATTTGGTCGACCGGTTTACATGTTGAACATCAAAAGAACAAAACTTTCACTAAGCTCTCCTATTTCTAGCGTAATCGAGCCACAACGAGCGAGAGTTGTGGCGGGCTTTCCGAGCATCACCAGCTCCGGGCAATCCACTTCCATCATCACATGCGAGAATCCCTTAAGGCAAAGAAAGAGAACTCCATCTCGCAACGAAAAAGCTTCCATGATCGGGGATCCGAGATCCCCGAGTACGGCTTGCACCATGCGCCGAGGAGAGCCGTGGCCGATCGAGCCACCCTCCCGCTCCCCTCGACTATCTTCAAAGTTGAGCGCACCATCGGTGGTGATTTTGATCACATCTCCTTCAGCGGTCTCCACCCAAACCCCGCGAATCTGAGCCTTCGTGGGAGATTAAGGAGAGCAATGGCCTCCTCGACCGAACGAGTGGTAGCATGGGTCACGCCCTTCTTCTCCATGCTTGATGCGGTTTCGGAGTGCGATTGACCACATGATTGTTGTAATCTTGGCCCGATCGTCATCAGAAAACCTGGCATCACAGATGATGTCTCGCGCCCATGAAGCTGGGTGGAGACGCGGGAGCTGAAGGCCGAACCATGAGAACGCCTCCTCCCAGAAACGACGAGCATGCACGCAATGAATCAGTGCATGCTTTAAATCCTCAGTCATGGCCATGCATACCTTGCATCGATCAATGACTGCGATATGACGATGTTTGAGCGTGCTTTCATCTGGGAGAATGCCACGAAGGACTCTCCACCAAAAAACTCGCACTTTGGGAATTACATTGAGCTTCCATAGGGCCTTCCACAACTGTTGATCATTCCCTGAGGTTCCGGTAGCCGCCCCTTCCTCTCGAGCAAGACGCTCATTGCGAGTCATGAGAGCGCGGTACGCCGTCTTCACAGTGTAGTTGCCAGATTTTTCAAAAGCCCAAGCAAACGAATCCTCCCCGCCTCCCCTCTGGATGGGGATATTAAGAACAGCGTCAGCATCAGGTGCAATGAGGATCGCTCTAACCACATCCTGCCTCCAGGACCAATTCTCAGGGTCAATAAGTTCAGAAACTCTCTCAATAATGGTATCCTGGGGCCGTGAGATCGGACGCATGGAGATAGTACCAGGTATCCAGTTTTGGTTCCACACAGAAATAGAACTTCCATCGCCCACTCTTGCGATCAACCCCACATTCAGGGCTTCTCTTCCCGCGACGATAGCCTTCCAGGTGGCCGATGCTGATTTGGGGACTGAAGCTTGCATAAAATCAGTGTCTGGGAAGTACCGGCCTTTCAAAACCCTTGCACACAAGGAGTTGGGATTCGTCATAAAACGCCATCCATGTTTGCCAAGCATAGCAAGATTGAACAGACGTAGGTCCCTAAAACCCATACCACCCATGCACTTTGGCTTGGTCATCTCCTCCCAGGAAAGCCAATGCATTGCCTTCTTATCCAACGAGCTGCTCCAAAAGAATTTCGCCATCGGGGAGGTCAGACTCTTGTAAACCTTTTTTGTAAACAGAAAGGTGCTCATCGGGTAGGTAGGGATCGCTTGAGCTGTTGACTTGATGAGCGTTTCCCGCCCAGCGCAGGCAAGCAGTTTTTCCGACCACCCGTTCATAAACCCACGGGCTCTTTCACCGATATGATCAAATGTCCCACTCGTAATACGCCCCACAGCCGTGGGCAGCCCGAGGTATTTCTCATTGAAAGCTTCCACTTGGATATTCAGTACAGCTTTCATAGCTTCCCTCACATGATCAGGAGTATTAGTGCTGAAGTAGATGGAGCTCTTTTCCCGGTTAACTCGCTGACCAGAAGCATCACCGTAGATCCTCAAGATATCATTGAGCCTAATAGCACTGTGGTCCTTGGCCTCAATAAAGATGAGGCTGTCATCTGCGAAAAGCAAATGAGAAACCCACGGTGATCTATAGCTTACTCTCAATCCTCTGTCAATAGCACCCCCATTGTAATATTTCAATAGTGAGGAGAAACCTTCCGCACAAAGAAGGAAAAGATACGGCGAGGCAGGGTCACCTTGGCGGAGCCCCCTAGAGGGGGTGAAGAACGGCAAGAGTTCACCGTTTACACGCACCGAAAACCTTACTGAAGACACACACTTCATAATCAGCCTGACAAAAACAATACTGAACCCTAGCTTGGACAGAATTGCTTCGAGGAAATGCCACTCGACACGGTCATAAGCTTTCATCATATCAAGCTTGATCGCACAAGAAAAATTATTTCCTTTCTTCCTTCTACGCATTGTGTGCACACTCTCATAAGCCACAAGTACATTATCAGTAATAAGCCGGCTTGGCACAAAAGCACTTTGTTCCTCGCTGATAATCTCATTCATAAAACCTCGCAACCGATTTGTAATTGCCTTACTCGCAATCTTGTACAAGACAGAACATAGAGCAATTGGACGATACTGAGAAATGGACTGGGGATGTTTTACCTTTGGAATTAAGGTAATGGAAGTATCATTTAGTCCCGGGCCGAGCTCCCCGCCATTAAGAAAATCCAGAACCGCATTAGTGACATCTCCACCAAGCAGTCCCAATGCCTCCGTAAAACCTCGATAGAAACCATCCACACCGGGAGCTTTCGAAGGAGACATCTGAAAGAGTGCAGTTTTGACCTCCTCCGCAGTGTAGGGTTTAGTAAGCTCCATGTTCATCGCGTCTGATATTTTGGACGGGACATGAGCTAGGAGTTCGTTTGGGTCATGAAAACCGTCAGACTTGTACAGCTTCTGATAGAACTGCTGAACTTCGTCTTTGTCATCACTCTCATCCGCGCAGAACGATCCGTCCGATCGCCTGAGACCCTGAATCTTGTTCATTCTCTGTCGTTGCCTGGCCTGGGCCTGAAAGTACTTGGTATTACGGTCCCCTTCCCGTAGCCAAGGCACCCGAGATCGCTGTCGGTACCACACCTCCTCTAGATGCAGTGCCTCCTTTAATTTCTTAACTGTAGTTTCCTCCTCATCCGATGGGCCACGCCCAATAGACAGCAAACGAAGCTTGTCAAGCTTTTTCTGGAGTTGTCTGACCCTCCTGGTCAGGCACCCAAACTCCCTGGACCCCCATGGTTCCAGAGTTGCTTGCAGTTCACCTAGTGCCGAAGAAATGCCTTGCAGCCCTGGGCCACGTTGTATTCCCCGCCAGGTTTCAGTCACAAGCCGTTCATAGTCCGAGTGAGACTGCCAGACATTTTCATATCTGAACTGCTTCTTGGCCCTAGATCGCGGCTCAAAGGTTTCTTTAATTTCGGCAACAACAAAGCAGTGATCGGACTCCACCGAAGAGAGGTGCCGAACTCTGATGTACTGAAACTGTTGCCGGAAATTTTCATTAGCAAAGGCTCGGTCCAACCTTGCTTTTACATTATCCACGCCAGACTGACGGTTATCCCATGTGTAAGCCATGCCTGACCAGCCCAAGTCCTGCAGAGAAAGATCCTCTGTAACTTCCCGAAAAGCCCGCATTTGTCGCTCCGGACGGGCTGCCCGGCTAAAATGTTCATTGGAGTATAGCGTCTCATTAAAATCACCCATGCACAGCCATGCATTGTGAGGAATAGAGTGCAGCGAACGTAAGAACCGCCAGCTGTGGTGTCTTTCATCCGCTCGCGGTGCTCCATAGAACCCTGTAAACCTCCAGGGTGGAGAATTCAATAGGTTATTAGTAACCAGGACATCGATGTGGCGTTGGCTGTAGTTTTTAAGCTCAACAGACACATCTCGTGACCAAAAAAGACCAATGCCGCCACTAAGGCCCGTGACTGCTCACCGCAAAACTACCAAAGAAACCCAAATCAGGCTGCGCAGATCCTCTACTCTTTTGCTCTGATTTTCGTTTCCATGACAAAGAGTAGGGCGGGGCCTTCCAACTTCACAATACTGCGAAGTTCACGAACTGCCTCGGGGTTCCCAAGCCCCCGGCAGTTCCAGCTGACGCAACTCATTGGGACGGGCAGGACCGCGACGCGGTCTCTGCCGAGTTTTCAGGCGTGGGCTTCTTCTTTTTTGCGTCCCGACTAAAGTCCTCTCCTTCCCCATGACTTGCTGATGCTGTATCAGATTTGGCCAGAATATTACCATCAACATCCACTTCTGCACCCCCGTCAGTCAGCAGCAGGGTGGTCTTAGCCACCGGCTTGTAAACTTGATTTGGAGCATCCTTGCGTTTCTGTTGCTGCCTGTTCTTGACTGGGGAGTTCACCTCCTCTCCTATGTCTCTTTTGTTACTAGAGTTCCTAGTTGCCTGTTTGCTGCTCGCCCCCCCATAATCTTTGGAGGAATTTTCTGACGACTGCGACTTGCGGTAATCTTCGGCGCCCGCAGCGTCGATCCAAAGGGAAGCTCGCCCTTCTCATCTCGCGATCCCGGTGTTGGGCAGTACGGATCCGAGTGTCCCAATCTACCACAAGAGAAGCAGAAATATGGCACCTGTTCATATTGTATGTTATACATGTCCACTTTCTTCCTCCTGGCAGAATCAATGAGAATCCATCTCCGCAGCGGCTTCTCAACCTCTATGGTGATCCGTGCTCGCAGAAAACCACCATTGTGATCGAAACTAATTGACTGGGCGTGTTTATCCATCTGCTTTGCGATCGGTTCCCACCACGATTCATCCCTCAAGTTGAAGGGTAAATTCACAACTCTGGCCCAGATTTGGAGCTTGTCAAACTTGACCTCATCCGGTCGCATATGTTCTTCAAATTCGGCCAACACCACGGCATGCTTGTTAATATGCCATGGCGAACCTCCCCACACGCGATCACGATCGCGCTGTGTTTCAAACTCAGCCACAAACATGTTAAAGCCCACAGATCTGAACTTCAACCCCCTCGGGTTGCCCCAGGCCGGCCGTAAGGCGTTGGTGATGGTCTGTATGTGGAGTAGATTGCGATGCAGAACCTTGCCACCCACCAGCCACCTCGCCGGCGTTCCCTTGACGCGATCATCAAGCACCAAGGGAGTTGCCTCTTCTTCAGAGATGTCAAGTTTACCCAGGGCCTCCTCTAGCTTCTTCCGTGCTGCGCGATCCGCACGGGCTGCGTCACCACCCCCGCTCGCCGCTGCGCCAGGAGCAGCCATCGCAGCGGACAGGAATTCGCCTCCGTCGACAGATCTCCGGGCGAACGTCGGGTTCCACGGTCAAAACCCTAATCGCCACCAGCGCCGCCAGAGGGCTTTAGGGTTTTGGGGAAAAAACCAGTATCCCGTGGGTGCGCTGGTACGTCGCCTAGATGACCTGCGAAGACTATTGAAAAGGCACTGGCGTATCCATCTTGTACTGTAGATAGCAGAACAATCAGTGGTTGTATTATATATTCCAAGGAATAACTAAAACAATAATGAGCACCCTTAGAATAGATTCTAATGACAATGAAGAAATTAGACCATTTAACAAGAGATGTGTGTAAAATTTAAGATAGACAGTTTTGCAACTGAAACTAACGGACAAACTATCTGTGACAGATAAATATACATTTAACCAAGAAATTGAAATTGAAACATAGACTAAATAATATTGAATATGACAAAAAAATTACATTCATGGTTAGGGCTATAATGCAGGGGAGTAGAGTTCTAGGGTTCTAACATTTAAGAAATATCCGGATGCGATAATTTATTGTCAAAATACAAATATACCAAACAGAGTTTGCGCATTGTGTGAGAGAAAAAAGCGAGAATAGAGTTCTAGGGTTCTAATACAACTATACAAATATACTAACCTTAGAGAATCATTGTTTGAGAACTTTGATTCCGCGAGTTGATTGGGTACTCAACGACGTTGAGTAAAGGAAGAAGAGGTCATGTATTTCCCGCCTAGAACAAGTCAGAGAAAAAAGCACAACCTCTGAGGGAGTCAACCAAGCGGAAAACATAGAAGAGAGAAAAAGTGATTCTTCCACGAAGAATTGGTACCAACCTGAGAAGAGGGTTTCCAGCGAGGCGTCGACGAAAGATAGGAGACGAAGCGAAACCTCAAAGGTAAGAGCATGTTCAATGCTGGACCCTTCAAGAGGCGCTTAGGAAGGTAAAAAAATTAAATATCACAAAATATACCTAAGCGCCCTACCCTCCCAATGCTAAGCGCTAATTACATCCACGCACGCCTGGCAGAGCGAAGAAAAAAGGCCTAGCGCCCGATGCAATCCTTTGCATCGATGCCACACTTGAAGCTAGGATTTGATGGGCTAACTGCTAATCGGCCGGGAAATCAATAGGAAATATATCCCGGCGTCCGTCTAAGCGTCTAGCGTTGGAGATGCCCATGGCTAGTGGGTTCTGGGGTTAATCAGTGTGGCACCAATAAAAAATTGTTTATTTACTACAGGTGTCACCATCACGCCGTGGTGTCAGGACATCTCCAACGACAACCCGTAAATTTCCTCTGCATCCGTCTGAGGATAGCGGGACCAGTCCGCGGACACGGATGTGGGAGGACGCCATCCAACCGTACATGCAAACATAACTATTTTAGTTATTTTTTAGTGAAAAAAGGCCTAATACAAAGGAATATATAGATGTTTTCTTGTGATCTGGGGGCCATGACCCAGGTTGGCCCCCCAAGAAGCTCCGACACTACAACCATAGTCGCATACATTTTGACAACTGTTCGAATCAACCGGACGAAATTTGTGTAAACCGCACGAATTTTGATATAAACATGTCAGATTTCATTTGAAATAGGATAATTTGTACATAAAACCAAACGATATTTTGTCTGATGAACTAAAAACCTTAATATAAAACTCTAAACTACCCTATACTTGACGGTGACCTCATAGGGCCGGCCGGCGGCTTCTCCCCCGTCATCGTCACCCGATCTGGTGTCGTAGTCATTGTCGGCGTCGTCTGGCTTTGGGCGGCAGAAGGTGGCGGCGTCGCGGCAAGGCTTCCCGGCAGCCGCCTGACGCTCGCGGATGATCCTTTCCGCTTCCTCCTGCGCCGTGCACAGTGCGACCGCGACCACCGACGACATGGGCAGGGAAAGAGGGTGGTGGGCCTTGGATGAGGCGGAATTGGCGGCGGCGATCTCGTTGCATGACCACTCCTCGTCGTACTTGGCCATCTCCCCGTCAAGGCGGTGGAGATGGCGCTTACTCGTCTCCGCCATCGTCACGGAGCGGTCTAGAGCCTAGGCGTATGCCAAGCCTGTGTCCGCTGCGATGTGTGGCGGCGAGACGTCGAAGTCAGCGAACTCCAACCAGTGCGCCATGTTGCGCCTGTCTAGCTAGCGCCGCTCCCTGTCGGCATACTCCTACACCGTCAGGGCGCTCCGAGATGACGAGGAGCTGTCACTGCCACCGAGGTAGTGTTGAAGGCGACTGCGTGCTTTAGCGATCACATTGGGAACGGGCGATTGCGAGCGGTGCTCCGCCTTGACGAGCCAGGGTGAGGGAGAGAGCCGCTCCTCTTTGACGCGTCAGGGCAACGGAAAGATCCACTCCTCTTTCACGCGCATTGGCGGCAGCGAGAGACGCTCTTCCTTCACATGGCATAAGATCTGGACGTCGTAGTTCCGCGAGGAGAGCGCGGAGGGGATGCCAGCTCTGACTTCACATGGAGGAGCGGCCTCGATGGCCGAACCGGGCCGTTGGGTGGAGCACGGAGCGACGGGGCATCAACTCCATCTGCTCATCATACTCCACGGGGGCGTACACTTGGCCTACCACCACCGACACGGACTGGTGGTGTTGCTGCTGCGGCGGTTGGTCCTCCTCATCGCTAGAGGAGATGACGATCTCCGCCTTCGTCGATGAGCTGCAAGCTGATGAGGACGACGATCGGGAGTTCGAGGGGTGGTGTCGCCATGATCTGCCAGATCCCGCCCCAGAACCACCGCCTACCGGCGCCGACACCTAGGACTTGCCCATCGTCGGAGTTGTGGAGGGAGATTTGAAGAGAGAGGGAAGGAGGAGGAGGAGGAGGATATATTGCGATGTTGACGGTTAATACGTCTCCAACGTATCTACTTTTCCAAACACTAATGCCCTTGTTTTGGACTCTAACTTGCATCATTTGAATGGAACTAACCCTGAATGATGCTATTTTCAGCAGAATTGCCACGGTGTTATTTTTGTGTAGAAATATAAGTTCTCAGAGTGACCTGAAACTTCACGGAGGCACATTTTGGAAATTAATAAAAAATATTGGTGAAAGAATCAACAAAAGAGGCCCCACACCCTAGCGACGAGGGTGGGGGCGCGCCCCTCTAGGGCTCGCCCCCTGCCTCGTGGTCCCCCTAGAGCTCCACCGACCTCAACTCCAACTCCATATATTCACGTTCGGGGAGAAAAAAATCAAGGAGAAGGATTCATCGCGTTGTATGATACGGAGCCGCCGCCAAGCCTTGTTCTTCCTCGGGAGGGCTGATCTGGAGTCTGTCCAGGGCTCCGGAGAGGGGAATCTGTCGCCATCATCATCATTAACCATCCTCATCACCAATTTCATGATGCTCACCACCGTGCATGAGTAATTCCATTGTAGGCTTGCTTGACGGTGATTGGTTGGATGAGATTTACCATGTAATCGAGTTTGTTTTGTTAGGGTTTGATCCCCAGTATCCATTATGTTCTAAGATTGATGTTGCTATGACTTTGCCATGCTTAATGCTTGTCACTAGGGCCCGAGTGCCATGATTTCAGATCTGAACCTATTATGCTTTCATGAATATATGTGAGTTCTTGATCCTATCTTGCAAGTTATAGTCACCTACTATGTGTTATGATCCGGCAAACCCCGGAGTGACAATAGTCGGGACACTTCCCGGTGATGACCGTAGTTTGAGGAGTTCATGTATTCACTAAGTGCTAATGCTTTGGTCCGGTACTCTATTAAAAGGAGGCCTTAATATCCCTTAGTTTCCAATAGGACCCCACTGCCACGGGAGGGTAGGACAAAAGATGTCATGCAAGTTCTTTTCCATAAGCACGTATGACTATATTCGGAATACATGCCTACATTACATTGATGAACTGGAGCTAGTTCTGTGTCACCCTATGTTATAACTGTTGCATGATGAATTACATCCGACATAATTATCCATCATTGATCCATTGCCTACGAGTTGTTCACATATTGATCTTTGCTACGTTACTTCTCCGTTACCACTGTTACGATTGCTACAAAACTACTACTATTACTTTTGCCACCATTACTGTTACTTCCATACTACTTTGCTACTAAATACTTTGTTGCAGATATAAAGTCTTTCAGGTTTGGTTGAATTGACAACTCAGATGCTAATACTTGAGAATATTCTTTGGCTCCCCTTGTGTCGAAACAATAAATTTGGGTGTTATACTCTACCCTCGAAAACTGTTGTGATCCCCTATACTTGTGGGTGAAGGAAATATGCCCTAGAGGCAATAATAAAGTTATTATTTATTTCCTTATTTCATGATAAATGTTTATTATACATGCTAGAATTGTATTAACCGGAAACTTGATACATGTGTGAATACATAGACAAACATAGTGTCACTAGTATGCCTCTACTTGACTAGCTCATTAATCAAAGATGGTTAAGTTTCCTAACCATAGACATGAGTTGTCATTTGATTAACGGGGTCACATCATTAGGAGAATGATGTGATTGACTTGACCCATTCCGTTAGCTTAGCACTTGATCGTTTAGTATGTTGTTGTTGCTTTCTTCATGACTTATGCATGTTCCTATGACTATGAGATTATGCAACTCCCGTTTACCGGAGGAACACTTTGTGTGCTACCAAATGTCACAACGTAATTGGGTGATTATAAAGGTGCTCTACAGGTGTCTCTGAAGGTACTTGTTGAGTTGGCGTATTTCGATATTAGGATTTGTCACTCCGATTGTCGGAGAGGTATCTCTGGGCCCTCTCGGTAATGTACATCACTATAAGCCTTGCAAGCAATGTGACTAATGTGTTAGTTGCGGGATGATGCATTACATAACGAGTAAAGAGACTTGCCGGTAACGAGATTGAACTAGGCATTGAGATACCGACGATCCAATCTCGGGTAAGTAACATACAAATGACAAAAGGAACAACGTATGTTGTTATGCGGTTTGACCGATAAAGATCTTCGTAGAATATGTGGGAGCTGATAACCCGCAAGTATATGGGATAGTTGTAGCCTCTTTCGGTAAGTAAGAGTGTCGAACCCAACGAGGAGCTAAAGGTAGAACAAATACTCTCTCAAGTCCTATCGGCCACTGATACGACTCTACGCACGCTTGACGTTCGCTTTACCTAGAACAAGTATGAAACTAGAAGTACTTGGTAGGTGTTATAGGATAGGTTTGCAAGATAATAAAGAACACGTAAATAAAAAGTAGGGGCTGTTTAGATAAAGATGCAATAAGTTAAATATAGCGAGTGTGGAAAAGTGGTGGTAGGAGTTGTGAAATTGTCCCTAAGCAATTGACTACATTACTAGACCGATAATCACTATTGCAATTCTATTTGAGGGAGAGGCATAAGCTAACATACTTTCTCTACTTGGATCATATGCACTTATGATTGGAACTCTAGCAAGCATCCGCAACTACTAAAGATTCATTAAGGTAAAACCCAACCATAGCATTAAAGCATCAAGTCCCCTTTATCCCATACGCAAACAACCTACTTACTCGGGTCTGTGCTTCTGTCACTCACGCCACCCACCATAAGCAAATCATAAACATACTACAAACCCTACAGCGGGAATCCCTCATGCTTGCGCAACACGGAGGGCACAATAGGACAACACCAATAATAAAACATGCAACTCAAACCAATCATAGCAATTCACCAATCACCGATAGGACAACGAAAATCTACTCAGACATCATAGGATGGCAACACATCATTGGAAAATAATATGAAGAATAAAGCACCATGTTCAAGTAGAGGGTACAATGGGTTGCGGGAGAGTGGACCGCTGAATATAGAAGGGGGAAGGTGATGGAGATGTTGGTGAAGATGTCAGAGGTGTTGGTGAAGATCGCGGTGATGATGATGGCCCCCGGCGGCGTTCCGGCGCCACCGGAAGCAAGGGGGAGAGAGCCCCCCTTCTTCTTCTTCTTCCTTGACCTCCTCCCTAGATGGGAGAAGGGTTTCCCCTCTGGTCCTTGGCTCCCATGGCTTGGGAGGGCGAGAGCCCTCCGAGATTGGATCTATCTCTATTTCGCGTTCGAATTACGCCTCGCACCGTTTCCTTTATATCTGGAGATCCGTAACTCCGATTGGATTGAAACCTTCGCCCAAATCGTTTTCCAAAAATTAGCTTTCTTGCGGCCAAAGAAGGGCATCAACCGCCTTACGGGTGGCCCACGAGATAGGGGGGCATGCCCACCTGGAGTGGTGGCATGGGCCACTCTCCTGGCCACCTCGGGCATCGTAGCACATTGATTCTTCCTCCCAAAAATCACAAATATTCCAAAATAATTCTCCGTCCGTTTTTATCCCGTTTGGACTCCGTTTAATATGGGGTTTCTATGAAACATAAAACATGCAACAGACAGGAACTGGCACTGGGCACTGGATCAATATGTTAGTCCCAAAAAGTAGTATAAAAAGTTGCCAAAAGTATATGAAAGTTGAATAATATTGGCATGGAACAATTAAAAATTATAGATACAACGGAGACATATCAACATCCCCAAGCTTAATTCCTGCTCGTCCTCGAGTAGGTAAATGATAAAAAAGATAATTTTTGATGTGGAATGCTACCTAGCATAATCTTGATCATATGTCTAATCATGGCATGAATATTAAGACACGAGTGATTCAAAGCAATAGTCTATCATTTGACATAAAAACAATAATACTTCGAGCGTACCAATAAAGCAATCATGTCTTTTCAAAACAACAAGGCCAAAGCAAGATTATCCCTACAAAATCATATAGTTTGGCCATGCTTCATTTTCGTCGCACAAAATGCCCCCATCATGCACAACCCCGATGACAAGCCGAGCAATTGGTTCATACTTTTTAACGCGCTTCAGCTTTTTCAACCCTCACGCAATACATGAGTGCAAGCCATGGATATATCACTATAGGTGGAATAGAATGTAATGATGGAGGTTATGTGGAGAAGACAAAAAGGGAGAAAGTCTCACATCAACGCGGCTAATCAACGGGCTATGGAGATGCCCGTCAATTGATGTCAATGTGAGGAGTAGGGATTGCCATGCAACAGATGCACTAAGAGCTATAAGTGTATGAAAGCTCAACAAAAGAAACTAAGTGGGTGTGCATCCAACTTGCTTGCTCATGAAGACCTAGGGCATTTGAGGAAGCCCATCGTTGGAATATACAAGCCAAGTTCTATAATGAAAATTCCCACTAGTATATGAAAGTGACAACATAGGAGACAATCTATATGAAGAACATGGTGCTACTTTGAAGCACAATTGTGGAAAAAGGATAGTAACATTGCCCCTTTTTTCTTTTTTTTCTTTTTTTTCTTTCGGTGGGCTTCTTTGGCCCCCTTTTTTATTTAGGCTTCTTTGGCCTTTCCTTTTTTTTCATGGTGCAATGCTCTATAATGATGATCATCACACTTTTATTTACTTACAACTCGATACTAGAACAAAGATATGACTCTATATGAATGCTTACGTCGGTGTACCGGGATGTGCAATGATCTAGCATAGAAATGACATCAAAAAACGGACAAGCCATGAAAACATCATGCTAGCTATCTTACGATCATGCAAAGCAATATGACAATGAATGCTCAAGTCATGTATATGATGATGATGGAAGTTGCATGGCAATATATCTTGGAATGGCTATGGAAATGCCATGATAGGTAGGTATGGTGGCTGTTTTGAGGAAGATATAATGAGGCTTATGGGTGATAGAGCGTATCATATCACAGGGTTTGGATGCACCGGCGAAGTTTGCACCAACTCTCGAGGTGAGAAAGGGCAATGCACGGTACCGAAGAGGCTATCAATGATGGAAAGGTAAAAGTGCGTATAATCCATGGACTCACATTAGTCATAAAGAACTCATATACTTATTGCAAAAGTTTATTAGCCCTCGAAGCAAAGTACTACTACGCATTCCCCTAGGAGGATAGATTGGTAGGAAAAGACCATCGCTCGTCCCCGACCGCCACTCATATGGAAGACAATCAAAGAAACACCCCATGCTTCAAATTTGTCACACAACGGTTACCATGCGTGCATGCTATGGGACTTGCAAACCTCAACACAAGTGTCTCTACAATCCACAACCACCCACTAGCATGACTCTAATATCACCACCTTTATATCGCAAAACTATTGCAAGGAATCAAACATATCATATTCAGCGATCTACAAAAGTTTATGTAGGATTTTATGACTAACCATGTGAATGACCAATTCCTGTCATCTCTCTAAATAGATATAAGTGAAGCAAGAGAGTTTAATTTTTTCTACAAAAGATATGCCCACGCTCTAACAAATATAAGTGAAGCAAAAGAGCATTCTACAAATGGCGGTTTTCTATGTGAAGAAAAACAGGCAATTCAAACTTCAAATGATATAAGTGAAGCGCATGAAGCATTCTATAAAGCCATACTCAAAAGATATAAGTGAAGTGCAATGAGCATTCTATAAATCAACCAAGGACTATATCATACTAACATGGTGCATAAAAGAAAAATGAAAACTAAATGCAAAAGACGCTCCAAGACTTGCACATAACGCATGAACGAAACAAATTCGAAAACATAGCGATACTTGTTGAAGAAAGAGGGGATGCCTTCCGGGGCATCCCCAAGCTTAGACGCTTGAGTCTCCTTGAATATTTACTTGGGGTGCCTCGGGCATCCCCAAGCTTGAGCTCTTGCCTCTCTTCCTTTTCCTCATATCGAGACATCCTCGATTAGACACTACATCCACACAAAACTTCAACAGAAAACTCGGTAAGATCCGTTAGTATAATAAAGCAAATCACCACTCTAAGTACTGTAGAAAACCAATTAATATTTTGTTTTTGCATTGTGTCTACTGTAATATAGCTTATCCATGGCTTAATCCGCTAATATAAATTGATAGATTCATCAAAACAAGCAAACTATGCATCAAAAACAGAATCTGTCAAAAACAGAACAGTCTGTAGCAATCTGAACATCCACCATACTTCTTGTACCCCAAAAATTCTACCAAAATTAGGAACAATAAAAAAGTCGTATAGCAAGACAGTGCAAAAAGAATCAGAACCAATTGACGTTCCAGTTAAAAATGTAAAATCGCGCACTACAGCCAAAGTTTCTGTCCTGCACCGTACAAACCAACAAACATTGTAAACATCCTAAAGGCAAACCTTGGCACATTATTTTTATAATACAATGTAATTAAACAAGGTGATAATTATTTTTGATGAAAAGTTTCTGTAATCAAGATTCACAAAGTTTCCGTGAGCATGAACAAAGTTCAAGGAGCTCTCCCACTTCAACAATGCTTGTCTTTCTTACTTTCACTTTCCTTTTTGAAAAGCTTTTAGGTTCCCATCTTTATTTTTTTGTTTTTAAACTATATGAAAGCACTCAACAGAAATAAATGACTCTCTAAAACTTCCGGGTTGTCTCCCCGACAGCGCTTTCTTTAAAGCCATTAAGCTAGGCATATAGTGCTCAAGTAATGGATCCACCCGGATCCCAAGGTATATCAAAGCCAAGTTTAGTTAACAATGATTTGTAATTTAGTAGTGAGCACAAAGTAGTATATATCATGTAACAACGAAGTCTAACTCTCTTCCTATGCATCGACATGTCATAAAAGAACAATTCATGCACACATAGTAAAGGCCAATGCATAGTATAAGCAGATTCTTGCAATTCTATCGTATTGGAAACATAAAGAGGCGGAGATATAGTTCCTCTCTCACATAATTGCAAGTAGGATCAGCAAGCACATGCATATTACATTCATCAAAATCATCATGTGCAATGGTAAAAGGCAACCCATCAATATAATCCTTACTAAGCGCAAATTTCTCCGATATAGTGTAGTTAGGAGAATTCAAAAAGTTAATAGGACTATCATGCGTGGGTGCAATAGCAACAATTTCATGTTTAACATAATGAACTATAGCAAGTTCATCTCCATAAGCATAATTCATATTGGCATCTTGGCCACAAGCATAGCAAGCATCATCAAAAAGGGATATTTCAAACAAATTCAAGGGATCATAGCAATCAACATAGCAATCATCCTTTGGTAAGCACGAAGGGGAATTAAACAATGTATGAGTTGAAGAGTTACTCTCATTAGAAGGTGGGCACGGGTGATCAATCCGCTCTTCCTCCTTTTGTTCTTCGCTCTCCTCGTCATCTTTTTCATCCAATGAGCTCACTGTTTCATCAATTTCTTCTTCCATAGCTTCCTGCAAAATATTATTCTCTTCTTGGACAGCGGAGACTTTCTCCATAAATGCATTAATATAGTAGTTGTATTCATAATTTTCATAGCAATATCTAAGTATAGCAAGATTTTCAGGCCTATAAACACCATCATCATCAAAAGCTTCATACTTTTCAAACAAAGATTCAATTTCATAAGCAGCCTTAAAAGCAACAAATTCTTCTATTTGTTCAACATCTTAGTAATCATATATACCATTAGCATAAGAAGCTAAGGTTTCGTTATCATTAAATTTGCATGAAAAGGGAAGGTGTGGAGCCTTCATCCTAGAGAAACAAGTAATATCATATCTCAAGCATAGATCCCGGGCATACCAACGCAAAATAATAAATTGATCCCATAATAGTTTCCCTTTTTGTGTCGAGCGATAATCCCTAAAGTATTCATGTTGATCCAACGTGTCTCCCATTATAAAGTTGAATGTGGTTTTCTCAGGATTATCAAAGTAGTACATAATATCTTTCACATAATGAGAATCGAGGGTTTTAGGAGTTACCCCATCTCCATGAGTAGCAAGTACACCTAATTTTTTTGGTATTTTGCGTTCCATATCCATAACTAAAGATAGAGAACAACTTAGAACATCAAATAAAAATTACTTAGTGATAAAGCAAACAAGCACACACGAGAATATTCACCCCACGCTATGACTCCTCGGCAACGGCGCCAGAAAAAGGTCTTGATAACCCGCAAGTGTACGAGATAGTTGTAGCCTCTTTCGATAAGTAAGAGTGTCGAACCCAACGATGAGCTAAAGGTTGAACAAATACTCTCTAAAGTCCTATCGGCCACTGATACGACTCGACGCATGCTTAACGTTCGCTTTACCTAGAAAAAGTACGACACTAGAAGTACTTGGTAGGTGTGATAGGATAGGTTTGTAAGATAATAAAGAACACGTAAATAAAAAGTAGGGGCTGCTTAGATAAAGATGCAATAAAGTAAATATAGCGAGTGTGGAAAAGTGGTGGTAGGAGTTGTGAAATTGTCCCTAAGCAATTGACTACGTTACTAGACCGATAATCACTATTGCAATTCTATTTGAGGGAGAGGCATAAGCTAACATACTTTCTCTACTTGGATCATATGCACTTATGATTGGAACTCTAGCAAGCATCCACAACTACTAAAGATTCATTAAGGTAAAACCCAACCATAGCATTAAAGCATCAAGTCCCCTTTATCCCATACGCAAACAACCTACTTACTCGGTCTCGTGCTTCACACCACGCCACCCACCATAAGCAAATCATAAACACACTGCAAACCCTACAGCAGGAATCCCTCATGCTTGCGCGACACGGAGGGCACAATAGGACAACACCAATAATAAAACATGCAACTCAAACCAATCATAGCAATTCATCAATCACCGATAGGACAACGAAAATCTACTCAGACATCATAGGATGGCAACACGTCATTGGAAAATAATATGAAGAATAAAGCACCATGTTCAAGTAGAGGGTATAGCGGGTTGCGGGAGAGTGGACCGCTGAATATAGAAGGGGGAAGGTGATGGAGATGTTGGTGAAGATGGCAGAGGTGTTGGTGAAGATCGCGGTGATGATGATGGCCCCCGGCGGCGTTCCGGCGCCACCGGAAGCAAGGGGGAGAGAGCCCCCCTTCTTCTTCTTCTTCCTTGACCTCCTCCCTAGATGGGAGAAGGGTTTCCCATCTAGTCCTTCGCTCCCATGGCTTGGGAAGGGCGAGAGCCCCTCCGAGATTGGATCTATCTCTCTGTTTCTGCGTTCTGGAATTCTGCCCTGGCACCGTTTCCGTTATATCTGGAGATCCGTAACTTCGATTGGATTGAAACCTTCACCCAGATCATTTTCCAAAAATTAGCTTTCTTGCGGCCAAAGAAGGGCATCAACCACCTTACGGGTGGCCCACGAGATAGGGGGCGCGCCCACCTGGAGTGGTGGCATGGGCCACTCGTGGCCACCTCGGCATCGATCGCTGATTCTTCCTCCCAAAAATCACAAATATTCCAAAATAATTCTCCGTCCGTTTTATCCCGCTTGGACTCCGCTCGATATGGGGTTTCTGAAACATAAAACATGTAATGACAGAGGCGCACCGGCATCGGATCAATATGTTAGTCCCAAAAATAGTATAAAAAGTTGCCAAAAGTATATGAAAGTTGAATAATATTGGCATGGAAAAATCAAAAATTATAGACACGACGGAGACGTATCAGGAGCCAATATGAGCATCCAGGTTCCGCTATTGGTTATTGACCGGAGACGTGTCTCGGTCATGTCTACATAGTTCTCAAACCCGTAGGGTTCGCACGCTTAACGTTCGGTGACGATTTATATTATGAGTTATGTGTTTTGATGTACCGAAGGTAGTTCGGAGTCCCGTATGAGATCGGGGACATGACGAGGAGTCTCGAAATAGTCAAGACGTAAAGATCGATATATTGGACGACTATATTCGGACATCGTAAAGGTTCCGAGTGATTCGGGTATTTTTAGAATACCGAGGAGTTACGGGAATTCACCGTGAGAAGTATTGGGCCTTATTGGGCCATATGGGAATAGAGGAGAGGGGCTAAAAGGAAGGAGGCACGCGCGCCCCTCTGGTCCGAATTGGACAAGGGGTGCAGCCCCTTTTTCCTTCTCCCTCTCCCCCTCTTTCCTTCTCTGCTACTCCGGAAAGGAAAGGGAAATCCTACTAGGAATTGGGAGTCCTAGTAGGACTCCCCACACTTGGCGCGCCCCCTCTAGGGCCGGCCTGTACCTCCCTCCTTTATATACGGGGGCAAGGGGCACCCCATAGACACAACAATTGATCTCTTGATCTCTTAGCCGTGTGCGGTGCCCCCCTCCACCATATTCCACCTCGGTAATATCGTAGCGGTGCTTAGGCGAAGCCCTGCATCGGTAGCATCATTGACACCGTCATCACGCCGTCGTGCTGATGGAACTCTCCCGTAAAGCTCTGCTAGATCGGAGTTCGTGGGACGTCATCGAGCTGAACGTGTGTTGAACTCGGAGGTGCCGTACGTTCGGTACTTGATCGGTCGGAACATGAAGACGTACGACTACATCAACCGCGTTGTGCTAACGCTTCCGCTTTTGGTCTACGAGGGTATGTGGACAACACTCTCCCCTCTCGTTGCTATGCATCACCATGATCTTGCGTGTGCGTAGGAATTTTTTTTGAAATTACTATGTTCCCCAATAGTGGCATTCGAGCCAGGTTTTATGCATAGATGTTATATGCACGAGTAGAACACAAGTGAGTTGTGGGCGATACAAGTCATACTGCTTACCAGCATGCCATACTTTGGTTCGGCGGTATTGTTGAATGAAGCGGCCCGGACCGATATTACGCGTACGCTTACGTGAGACTGGTTCTACCGACGTGCTTTGCACATAGGTGGCTGGCGGTGTCGGTTTCTCCAACTTTAGTTGAACTGTGTGGCTACGCCGGTCCTTGAGAAGGTTAAAACAGCACTAACTTGATGAACTATCGTTGTGGTTTTGATGCGTAGGTAAGAACGGTTCTTGCTCAGCCCGTAGCAGCCACGTAAAACTTGCAACAACAAAGTAGAGGACGTCTAACTTGTTTTTGCAGGGCATGTTGTGATGTGATATGGTCAAGACATAATGCTATATTTTATTGTATGAGATGATCATGTTATGTAACCAAGTTATAGGCAACTGGCAGGAGCCATATGGTTGTCGCTTTATCGTATGCAATGCAATCGCCCTGTAATTGCTTTAATTTATCACTAAGCGGTAGCGATAGCCGTAGAAGCAATAGTTGGCGAGACGACAATGATGCTACGATGGAGCTCAAGGTGTCATGCCGGTGACGATGGTGATCATGACGGTGCTTCGGAGATGGAGATCACAAGCACAAGATGATGATGGCCATATCATATCACTTATGTTGATTGCATGTGATGTTTATATTTTATGCATCTTATTTTGCTTAGATCGACGGTAGCATTATAAGATGATCGCTCACTAAATTTCAAGGTATAAGTGTTCTCCTTGAGTATGTGTAGGGGGTTGGGTGTGACATATGCCAAGGGATGGCTTATCATGGTGGGGGCGAGTAGAACATCGCCGGTGCCTGGAAACGGGATGAGGCGGAGACATGCACGCCGGCGGATCTTACCCAGCTTCAGGGCTCTCCGAGGAGATAACACCCCTACTGCTGCTCTGCGGGGTCTCCACATGATCACTAAGGCAAAGTGACTACAATGGTGCTCCTGGAGCTGTATCGGGAGGCAGGAGAGGGCAGGGCTAGCTCTCTCCTCCCTATGCTTTCTGGCCTATCTCTATCAAAGTCCGAACCCTTTGCATGGCTGCCCCGGGGGGTTTATATAGGCCTACCCCCCGGGGGTACAATGGTAATCCGGATGGGCGCGGGTCCCAGCCGTCTGTCTCTCAGATTGCCGTCCTTCCCACCGGCTTCTGGGGCCCGCCGACTGGTGGGTCCCGCGGACAGGCTTGATACTGTAGCAGCACTCCTGACGACGCAGGCTTGGTCATTGGGTCGTGGCAACAGTGCCGCCGTCTATCGGGCGATCACTCTCGCCATTCCCCATCCTATCTGGTGTAACGCCCCGGATCCGATGCGCCAGATGTCTGCCAGTTATTCGCCATCATTGCCATGTCATTTGCTTGCATGTTGCATTTTGCCATGTCATCATCTGCATTTCACATCATGTCATCATGTGCATTTCTTTTTGCATACGTGTTTGTCTCATGCATCCGAGCATTTTCCCCGTTGTCCGTTTTGCAATCCGGCACTCCTATGTCATCCGGCGTCCCCTTCTTCTCTCCTGTTGTGAGTGGGTATTCAACTTTCTCGGAATGGCCCGAGGTTTGCCAAGCGGCCTTGGTATAGCACCGGTAGACCGCCTGTCAAGTTTCGTGTCATTTGGAGTCCGTCTGATACCTCCAACGGCTAACCGGGTAACCGTAAAGCCCTCTTTGAGTTGCAGCCCAACACCCCTTCCAAAGTGGCCCAAAACCCATCTAACTCCCCTCCATGCTCTCGGTCGTTCGATCACGATCGCGTGGCCGAAAACCGCACCCCATTTGGACTCTCCTAGCTCCCTCTACCTATAAAACTAGACCTCCCCCCGAATTTTCGCGCAGATCAAACCCTAGCCTCTTCCCCTGCGCGCCGCCGGACATGTCCATCCGCGCCGGACGCGTCCGCCGCCCGCCGCCCTCGTCCAGCTGCGCCGCGCCACGTGGCACCGCGCCGCCGTCTCCGCCACCAGGGCCCTTGGCCCAGATCCGGCCAGCAGGGCCAGCCGCGCCGCCGTCGCCCGCTGTTGCCGCCGGCCGCCGCCCGCCGCCGGCCCGGATCCGCCCCGCCGCCGCCGGCCTCCGCCTGCGGCGCTGCCCTGTCGCCTCCGCCGCTGCCGCTGCTCCGCCGCCGCGGATCTCGTCGCCTGGCTCCGCCCGTCCGCAGAAGACACCCCGCGCCTCATGCGCCGCGCCACAGCCCCGCGCCCGCCTCCGGCCGCCCTGCCGGAGTTCGCGAGCCCGTGCCGTCCGGCGCTCGCCGCGCTGCCAGCCTGGCCAGCGCCCAGACGCACGCCCCCGCCGCTGCCGCGCAGCCTCGCACCTCAAGGCCGCCCGGCCTCGCCCGATGCCCTCGCCGGCGCCGCCTCCCCGCCGGATTGGGTCGGGGTGGATGAGATCCACCCGACCCCCAAACCAAACACGGCTGCGCCCGTCCTGGATCCCGCTGTCCCGTTGACTTCTCTCGGAGGGGTAAAATCTTCTAAGTCCCCAGATCTACACATAATCATGCCATGTTCATCATACTGCATCTCTGCATCCGTAGCTCCGTTTCATGCGTGTAATATGTCAAATTGTTCGTCTCAACGAGTACTTCATTTCGTTCCATTGCATCATTTTCATTTGAGCTCATCTTGATGCCCGAAATGCTGTTAGAAGAGTGCATGTTGATGTTAATCTGCTGAAACTGTTATAACTTGCTCTTTTATCATTTTTGCCATGATTGATGTGTGCATCCTATGAGGTTGATGTCTACATGTATGATGATCTATGCTATGCCATCTTTCCAGGGGTGTCAACCATGTGTTTTTGTGAATTGTGTGCTGAGTGCATCAAGCTTGTTAAGGAGGGTACTTGCTGTTGCTGTTTAGCTAGACAGATTCTGTTATATTTTGTTGCTATGTTAACATGCTTCTACTAATCATTCTATGAATAATCTGGAGATGCTCTATAAACATGTTTTGATCTACATGTCATGCTCTATCCATTAATGTCCTTGGTTGCAATTATAGCCTGCTGGAACATGTTGTTATCTTGCTCTAAAGTTTGCTAAATGATGTTGCTGTCAGCCTGTTAACATTAAGTTCACTTGTTCCCATGTGTTCTGCTAGTGATCCATGCATCCTATGAACTTGTTCTTGCCATGTATAGCTTCACAAACATGTCTTCTTAATGTTGGTTGCCTTTCCATGCCATGTATTGCTCTGTGGTGAGTGGTTCAAGCTCACGAACATGCCTACTTATTGTTGTTCCTGCCATGTATGAATCTGTAATATAACTTGCCATGTTTACATGGGTGCCATCATATTTTCTGTGCCCTTTTGGCTCATGGTCAGTAAGGGACTTTTGATCTATGCAATTAGTAGATTCATGCCATGCCTTTGTTTGCCATTATAAGTTCCTGTAACATGTTGTTTGCTTGCTCTAAACATTGCAACCTGATGTTAGTTCTGCTAAAGTCTGAAACTGTTATTATTTGCAATCTTATCATGTGTTTTGGAGCATGTTCTAGTGATTCCTGGAGATAGCTCAGTGTTCATGTTTTGTTATGCTTTACCTGTACTTCATGCCCATGCCTTTTGTTATTATGTTGATATGCTGTAGCATGTTGTTTTGATGCTTGCAAGATGCCTAGTTGCTGTTATGAACAGATTGTTGTTATGACTTGTATAGTGTGTGTGTGTTGCACCGTTGCTCCGTTTTGAGTGTGCTCTATATGAAACTTGCTTGATTTTGCATGTAGCTTCATATTATCATGTTGCATCCTTGTTTTGAGGTGTTTGCTTGATGTTTGGGTGCATTTTGCATCAATGCCATGTTTAACTTGTTTTGCTCATATCTTCTAGCCCGTAGCTCCGAATCTAATGAACTTTATATGTAACTTGACTAGAATCTCGTGTAGATCATATTGGTGCATCTTAACTTGCTGTTTAACAACTTGAACATAAGGTTTATTCAGATCTGGACCAATTTCGAAATTTGCATATGAGGACTTACCGGAATTGTTATATGTTGTTCCCGGCCTCATTTAAACTTGCCTTGATGTGTTGTTCTTGTTTGCATCATCTCTTGCCATGAGTAGCCTCATCTAGCTTCGTCATGCATCATGCTTGTTGTGCATCATGCCTTGTTCATGTGTGGTGTGTTTACCTATGTTGTGTGCTTCTTCTTGTTAGTTCCCGTTTCGTTGCGATCGTGAGGATTCGTTCGTCTACGTGTGGTTCATCTTCGTGGCTTCATCTTCTTCATGGACTCGTTCTTCTTCCTTGCGGGATTTCAGGCAAGATGACCGCTACCCTGGATCTCACTACTATCATTGCTATGCTAGTTGCTTTGTTCTATCGCTATGCTGCGCTACCTTTTACCTGTTTATCAAGCCATCCCATATTGCCATGAACCTCTAACCTTTGACACCTTTCCTATGCAAACCGTTGTTTGGCTATGTTACCGCTTTGCTCAGCCCCTCTTATAGCGTTGCTAGTTGCAGGTGAAGTTGAAGATTTCTCCATGGTGGACAGGGTTATGTTGGGATATCACAATATCTCTTATATTATTAATGCATCTATATACTTGGTAAAGGGTGGAAGGCTCGGCCTTATGCCTGGTGTTTTGTTCCACTCTTGCCGCCCTAGTTTCCGCCATACCGGTGTTATGTTCCCGGATTTTATGCTCCTTACGCGGTCGGGTGATTTATGGACCCTCCCGACAGTTCGCTTTGAATAAAACTTGTCCAAGAAGGCCCAACATTGACTTTTACCATTTGCCTCACCACCACCTACTTTTCCCTTGGGAGTTGCTCTCTCGAGGGTCATCTTTATTATAGCCCCCCCGGGCCAATGCTTGTCTAAGTGTTGGTCCAAACTAGAGCACCGTGCGGGACCATCCCTGGGCAACTTGGGTTACGTCGGTACCTATACGCTTAGCTTATCCGGTGTTGCCCTGAGAACGAGATATGTGCAGCTCCTATCGGGATTGTCGGCGCATCGGGCGGTCTTGCTGGTCTTGTTTTACCATTGTCAAAATGTCTTGTAAACCGAGATTACGAGACTGATCGGGTCTTCCTGGGAGAAGGTCTATTCCTTCGTTGATCGCGAGAGCTTGTCATGGGCTGTTGGGACACCCCTGCAGGTATAAACTTTCGAGAGCCGTGCCAGCGGTTATGTGGCGATGGGAATTTGTTAATGTCCGGTTGTAGAAAACTTGACACCAGATCCGAATTAAAATGCATCAACCGCGTGTGTAGCCGTGATGGTCTCTTCTCGGCGGAGTCCGGGAAGTGAACACGGTTTCTGTGTTATGTTTGATGTAAGTAGGTGTTCAGGATCACCTCTTGATCATTGCTAGCTTCACGACCGTTCCGCTTGTTTCTCTTCTCGCTCCCATTTGCGTATGTTAGCCACCATATCATGCTTAGTCGCTGCTGCAACCTCACCACTTTACCCCTTCCTTTCCCATTAAGCTTTGCTAGTCTTGATACCCATGGTAATGGGATTGTTGAGTCCTCGTGGCTCACAGATTACTACAACAACAGCTGCAGGTACAGGATTATGCGATGATCATGACGCGAGAGCGATGCTTGCTTGCGTTGAGTTCTTCTTCTGCTTCTTCGATCAGGGGATAGGTTCCAGGTCGGCAGTCTGGGCTAGCAGGGTGGATATTGTTTGAGTTTCTGTCTATGATTCATCCGTAGTCGGATGTTGTTCTTGTATGATGTATTGTTGTATTCGTGCGGCATTGTATGCCTCTTGTATGTATCCCCACTATTATGTAACTGTTGATGTAATGATATCCACCTTGCAAAAGCGTTTCAATATGCGGGTCTATCCTTGGTGGGACCTTCGAGTTCCTTTTGGATAGGGTCGCATATTGGGCGTGACATCTGGTTAATGGCTCGTGGGCCCCTGGGAGGAGTCGGCCGACTCCTGGGAGGCCGGCTCCCACAGGTCCGTCTTCGGGGCGCCCAGGCCACCTTCGGTCCACCCACTGATAGGCGGCCTCGCGGTCTTCGGGTCATACAGGCTGGCGTCGTGGGCACAGTGGGCTGCGACCGTGGTGAGTCAGACAGCATGGCAACATGATCTTTGCGCCACGGAGATCTTCCAGCGATACGGCTCACTATAGCCATGCCGATCTTTCGTACGAAGAGGGGGAACAGCCACGCCATGACCGTACCCCGCATCGTACTTCGAGATGAGGGAGGAGTCATGGGCCGACTCTTCATGGTCGGCCTCTCTGGAGGTCGCCAGCTTGGAGTCGGCTTCTCTCGGAGTCGCCGTCTGGGACTCGGCTTGTCTTTGGAGTCGTCGTCTGGGACTCGGCTTCTCTTGGAGTCGTCGTCTGGGACTCGACTTCTCTTGGAGTCATCGTCTGGGACTCGGCTTGAGGGGCGCGGCCTGCCCTGATGTCTTGAAAGGTCCTGGGACCCGGGTTAGCCTACCCGTGGCCCATTACTCCGACAGTAGTCCCCGAAGCTGGCGAAGTCCTGCGGACGCTGCACGGTGGGGCTTCGACAGTTTCAACCTTCCTGGTGCGGACTCTGGAACTCGGCTGCCGTCTTCCCTTGGGCCGATTGTCGAGAGTCTGATGTTTCCTAGCGAGGAGCCGCAGCTTGAAAGTCGCGGCGGGAAACCAGGCAGCGTGCCTGATACGCTTCCCTGCAGCCATCGGGGCGGTCTTATCGCGTGGCGCCACGTGGAGAGGACAGCCTGCCCACCCACGCTGCACGGGACGGACGCCGCCGGCAGGGTTCGCCATTACCGCGGTTTCTAAGATACGAACGGATCCGTTGCGGCCGTGGGATTTGTTGGTTTTCCCACGTTGTTATGCGATGCCCGTTCTCGGGTAAATCGTGGGGCGGCGTGGGGCTTCGTGCACAGTTAATCCCACGTCCGCCCCCTCGGCCTCTCAGCCCATAGGGCTATAAGTAGGCAGGGGGGAGCGGAGCGGTACCACACGCACGCTCTTCTCTCCCATTCCCCCGCCTCATCTTGCCTTCTCTCCCTCCTGCCTCTACCGTTGAGCGGGAGCACTCCACACCACGGCGATGAGCTCATCCTCCGCCGCGGCCCCTGCCGTGCGCTCCGGCGTCTAGGACGGCTCGGAGGTAGAGGAGGAACACATCGAGTTCCTCTGCCAGACACGCCGCCTCCCCAGCGCGGACCTTGTGCGCGCCCGCCCTGCGCCGGATGGGGAGACCCGGCCGGCGCCGGAGGAGGGCGAGCGGGTCATCTTCCGCTCGCACCTCATGCACGGCCTGGGGCTGCCGGCGAGCGGCTTCTTCCGCTCGTTCTTGGAGTTCCACAGCCTTCAACCGCACCACCTCACTCCGAATACGGTGGTGTTGCTCTCAACCTTCGCCACTCTGTGCGAAGGTTTCATCGGCGTTCTCCCCACCCTCGAGCTATGGGGAGAATTCTTCTCTTGGCTTCGGCACGCAAGTCGCCGGCATTCCGCTCGATCGGCACCTACATCGCAAAGCGGCGCCGACAACCGACAACCCTTTTCCTCCCATCTCGCTGATTAAGTCGGTGAAGATGTGGTAGCGCTCATATTTCTACGTGAAGAACCTCTCCTCCGATGGCGACTGGGTCAACCTGCCGCCCTACAACGCCGCCCCCCTAACTAGGAGGCTCCCCAGCTGGTCTCACCGTGCCAAGACGCTGACTCCCTCCGAAGCCGCCGCCGTAGCGTGACTCCGCGTCTTGCTGCAGTCGGAGGGTCTCGTCGGGGCCGACTTGCTGGCCGCCTTCGTGGCGCGCCGAGTTCTCCCGCCCAAGGCCAGCCTCACCGATCTGCGGATGAGCGGCCTCGAGACCCAAGTCGGATGAGCACCAAGGAGATGCCCCGCAAGGAGGTGGCGAACTTGGTGAACCATATCGCGCACTGCGAGTTCTGGGAGGACTGGCAGTTCGGCAAGGAGCCGTACTCGCGCGACAACCCCCCACCAGTGGTAAGTCGCGTCCCCCTACTGTTTTGTATTCTTTGCACCCGACTCCGGCTTCTGACTCTTGTCGGTTTCTTCTGGGCTAGAACCCCCTCATGGAGCCTGCAGCCGGCGCCACGAGACAGCCCCGCGAGTATGTTCTTGATCGTGCGGACAGGACGTCGATGACCCCGACTTGGGGGCGGCGGCGATGGAAGCCGACGCCGAAGGCGGGGGAGAAGGAACAGAAGGCGGCTTCAAGCCCTCGGCCACCTTCGCCGACTGGCCTGACAACGACGCCGACGGGGAAGTCGCCCCGCGCCACCAGCCGAGGGCCGGCTCGTCGGTCACCAGTGCCTCCGCCAGCCTGGCTGGCCAAGGTGGCGCGAAGAGGCGTCATGCCGGGCCGAGTGCGCCCGGTGGCAAATTGAAGAAGCTCAAGGGGGCGGCCGCCGCGACCAAACGGGAGGAGGCGGCCGCGAAGGCCAACCGCTTCCGAAGGGAAGTGAGAAGGCCGCCGTTGGTCTCTGCGTAAGTCTTTATACTCTTTTATTTTCCTTTATTGAATCTTGTCCGAGTCTTCTTTTATTCTTCCTCCGCTCTTCTTCAGGGCCCCTCTTTCCCTTGAGAGAGTCGCCGTCCCCTCCGTCATGGGGTCGGCAGAGACGTCCGCCAACACTCGGCGGGCCGACCCCGCCGCCGACCTCCGGGAGGTGACGGAGCAAAATGCCGGGAGAAGCACGACAAGGAGGAAGCCGACCACCTGGAGAAGGCGCAGGCCGAGAAGGCGGCCGCCAACGCCCAGAAGAGACTGGAGGATGGAGAAGCCGCCCTTGCGGCGAGACGGCATGCCAAGGAGGCCGCGCGTCGCCGATCGGCGATGCTCGTCCCCCCATTGTCGTCTGCGCCACCGCCTCCGGAGTTCACGGGGCAGACCGGAGAGGCCGGCACCGAGAACCCCCTCGTGGAGAAGGAGAGCGGCGAGGCTTCTATGTCGGACACTCTCGTGCCGCCACCGCCGCCGTCTGGGAGACCGCACGGCAAACAGCCGGTGGGTCAGTCCGAGCCGCCGATCGCGGACGAGGCCGAGGCGCGGCTGCTTCTTCAAGTCATCTCGCTGGTGCGCCGCCGTCTTGAGAGGGCGACCTCGGCGCCGCGACCTCGGGAGACCGGCGCTGCCAGCTCGGCAACCCTAGACGTCGAGGCCTCAAGCGCTGCGCCCACCGGGTGGTTGCACGGAGGCGGCACCGGACCGCTGAACCAAGCGCTCCTGGACGTTCAGGCGAAGCTACGCGCTGAAGGCGACGCGCTTCAAGCTTGCACGTGGGTGCATCTGGCCGCGCGAACGTCCATCCGAGTATGCTTCCCTCTTCTTTTTTATTCTTGTTTTTCTCTGTGGGGGCACGCCAGCGCACCCACTGGGTGTAGTCCCCGAGTTCCGGGCCGGCTGCTGAGCAGGCGGTTCGGAACTCCCTCTGGCGAATTCCAAATACTAACTTTGTCTCTATTGACTTATTGCAGGAGTATCATAACCTCCGCGCCACTGCCTTCAACCGCAATGTTGAGGAGTTGAACAAGCGGACCGCCGACTTGACGGAAAGCCGGAGTAAGCTCTTTTTTCCTTTTCTTCACGGGGGCGCGCTGGCGCACCCGCGGGCTGTAGTCCCCGAGATTCGGGCCGACTATTAGCAGTCGGGCCGGATCTTCCCGGCGATCTACTTTGCTGACGACTTATTTGTCTTATTCTTTCGTTCTTCAGGCGCCAACGCCGCTCTTCAGGAGCAGCTGGGCGAGGCCAATACCGCCCGGCGTGCCAAGGAGGAGGAGTGCGGCAAGCTCGCCAAAGAGCGCGACCTCTTGGCGCGCAGAATCGCCGAAAGGTATGAGCTGCTCAAGAAGGCGCAGACAAGGCCGAGAGGAGGAGACCGCTCTCATGGCCGAAGTTTGAGAGCGAAGCGCCCTCCCGGATCGACAGGAGGCGACATCGACCTCCGGCTACCACGAAATCGAGGATATCGTTGATGGTAAGTTTCTTTCGTTTCTTCGGGCTTCCGACTATGCATCAGGCCGACTTCTGATTTTTCGACTTGCTTCTTTTTTGTCTCGGCAGACTTCTTCCCTGGTCACTCACAGGCAGTCCCTCTGGCCATCGAGGCCGCCCGAGAGGCGCGAAGGGCAAACGGTGAGGAGATCGCCGCTAATGCCCCCCGAACCATCGATGAGCAGCTTCTGAGCATTGAAGCTTGTCTTCGTCCGGCTCACCGAATGTTGCGCCGGCTTCAGTGTGTCGGCGCCAGCGGTTGCCACCACTGCGGGGCTGACATGTCGGTTGTGCGCGACCGCCCGACCGCCCGCCGGCCGGAAGTCGCCGCCGGCCGTCTTGAGGCTTGGAAGGGCTCCTTGGCCCGGGCCGGAGTACGCCGGACCTTGGAGTTCGCTAAGGTGTGGTATCTGTGGCTGGACTCGACCGTCCGCCGCTGCTCCGGTCGAAGCTGTGCCGAGCCGAGGCCATGGATGGCGCCCTTTATCGAGCGCGCTGGCGACCATCGCCGAGTATACTGACACCGTTGTTCGTCTTCGTGAAGCGGGTGAAGGCGGCGAGGAAGTGCCGCTAGAGTCGCTCGATGAACCCGAGTATGGCGAGGATTCGGCGGAGGTGATCGCCCAAGACCGAGGAGGAGGATGAGGCGGAGGACGGAGGCGGGCGGAGGTGCTGAAGATGAGCAGCGGCCAGCCTCGGCTCGATCGCGCCTCCAAAGAACAAGCCGCGTCAAGAGAAGGCGACTGCCGCCAGAGGCGACCAAACCGAGACCGCCCAGCCGACTGCCCTGGTGCCTGACACCGCCGTCTCCTCTGATCCTCCGATCCCAGATGCTGCCTCCTAGGCTGCCTTTGTTTGTCTATCTTAGTAATCTTTTGAAAACTTTGTTAGATTCGAACAGTTCCACCCATGGGGTGTATCTTGAACTTCTATTCGAAGATTCGGCCGAGGGCCTATGTAAATATTTATCCGATTTCCGTCTTTCCTTGCTTACTGCTCTTTAGGCTTTTCCCTTTGTCGCCTTCCTTTAGTTGCTGCATTGCCAGATGGACAGCCGCTCTGCGGACTGTCGCTGGGTCAAGTGCCTGGCTACTTTGGGAAGGCAAGTACTTGGTCGTTTAGAGTTTTTTAGCAAGTCGTCTAGAAAGCGCCAGGCCGACTACTCAAGAGTCGGCCGTCCTTGATAGAGGTTAAGTCGGTGAGCCGACTACTCATGAGTCGGCTCTCCGCCTGTAAATGCCGAGGCCGCCTTCACGCTATGTTCGTGCTTTAGGTCCTTATCCATTTTCGTAGGCGCCTGTTCTTCCTCACTCCTGCCCGCCTCATGCCGCCTGTGAGCTGCGGCTTTGGCAGAGGCGGGTTGAGCAATCCAAGACTACTTTTTCTCGACCGCAGAAGCTCCTCATAGCGCAAGGTGGCGAGTCCCCAGGCCGACTAGTCTGGCCCGGTGCCAAGTGGTTTGTAATGAAAGTAATGTACTCGAAGGCATAATTCTTTATCATACAGATAACACAAAAAGGGCAGTCCCCGAGCTCGTCTCGGGGGGCCCAAGGTCTTAGTACTTTAATACAAAGGGGGTAGTGCGATACATACTGTGATCAACTCGTAAAATCTTCAAGAAGATTTGCATTCCACTACCGCCTGCTTTTGCCGAGTCGCCCTCTTTGCGTGCTCGGGCTTCGAAAGGCCAATTAGATAGTAGGCGTCATTCCCAGCACCTTGTCGATGATGAAGGGGTTTTCCAAGGTGCCGATAGCTTGTGCTGGCGGCTGTTCTCTCGAATCAGCCGAGCACAAGGTCGCCCTCTTGAAACGATCTTGGCCTGACCTTTCGGTTGTAGTATCGGCGCAAACTCTGCTGGTAGATGCCAGAACGGCTGAGTGCCAACAGTCGGCCCTCTTCCAGCAGGTCAACGCCGTCTTGGCGTGCTTCTTCATCTTCCTCTTCGGTATACATGGTGACTCGCGGAGAGTCGAACTCTATATCCGTCGGGATGACGGCTTCGGCACCGTAGATGAGGAAGAAAGGCGTGAAGCCAGTTGACTTGTTTGGAGTCGTGCGCAGACTCCAGAGGACAGATGGTAGCTCCTCAACCCAACAGCCGGCCGAACGCTCGAGTGGTTCGACCAGCCGAGGCTTGATGCCAGACAGGATGAGGCCGTTTGCTCGCTCCACCTGGCCATTTCACTGCGGATGGGCAACGGACGCTAAGTCCAGTCGGATGCCCTGTGTCGCGCAGAAACGAGCCAAGGCGCCTTTGGCAAAGTTTGTGCCATTGTCGGTGATGATGCTGTGCGGTATGCCATACCGCATCGTGATGTCGGCGATGAAAGTCACCGCAGTCGGACCGTTCAACTTCTTGATGGGCTTTGCTTCTATCCACTTGGTGAACTTGTCCACCGCGACAAGCAGATGAGTTAGGCCGCCTCGCGCCGTCTTGAATGGTCCCACCATGTCCAGGTCCCAAACTGCGAAGGGCCAGGCGATGGGGATTGTCTTTAGCATGGAAGCCGGCTGAAGTGGCTTAGAACGGAAAATCTGGCACCCCTTGCACTTTTGGACTAACTCTTTGGCCTCTTCCAGGGCAGTCGGCCAGAAGAAACCGTGCCGAAAGGCTTTGGCGACGAGTGCCCTTGAAGCCGCATGGTGGCCGCATTCACCCTGATGAATGTCTTTGAGAATCGCTTGGCCTTGTTCTGCCTCGACGCAGCGTTGAAAGACGCCGGTAATGTTGTGTCTGACCAGCTCTCTGTTGACTATGGTGTAGGCTGCTGCTCGGCGTTGCACTTGCCGAGCCAAGATTTCATCAGTTGGCAGCTCTCTGTTTACTAAGAACCCGAGGATGGGTTGGGCCCATGAAGGTGCTGCTATTTCTTCGACTGCCACCACATCGACTTGGACAAGGGCGGCTGGGCTGGGAGGCGGCGGGCCGGAATCCACGGCCGCTTGTTGGAACGGAGTCCCCGGGCCGACTGGCGCAGTCCCCGAGCCGGGTTCTGAAGTCCCCGGGCCGGGTTCTGAAGTCCCCGGGCCGGGTTCTGAAGTCCCCGGGCCGGCTTCAACTGTGATTTTCTTGGGGCCGTCTGCGGAGGCTCTTGAGTCGGATCCGACTTCTTCGGGAGGAGCCGGCACAAAGATGGAGTCTGATTCTGGTGAAGGCTTGATAGACGGCTTGAGGAGGCGCTGAAGAGCGACACCGGATGGTATTGCTTGGCAGGTGGAGCCGACTCGTGCCAAGGCGTCGGCTTGATCGTTGTCGTTTCTTGGCACGTGAAGGAACTCGCACCCCTCGAAGTATCCGCTGAGCTGCTGCACCAGGAAACGGTAGCTCGCCATGTTTGCGTCCTTGGCGTCCCAGTCGCCATATGATCATTGGACCACTGTGTCGGAATCGCCATAGCACGTGATCCCGCGAATGCCGAAGTTCTTTGGCAAGCCGAGCCCATGAATAAGCGCCAGATTCGGCAACGTTGTCGAGGCGGCGGCGGATCTGCGAAGACATACTTGAGCTTGTCGCTTTGGGGAGGTGAGGACGACGCCTGCTCCCAAGCCGGTGCGCATCTTGGAGCCGCCGAAATGCATCCGCCAATGGTGGAGTCGGCATTTGGCGGCAGTATCGGGTCTCGCCCAATCGACGAGGAAGTCGGCGGTGCTTGCGACTTGATGGTGGTGCGGGGCTGGTAGTAGATGGTGTAAGGGCCAGATCTATGGCCCATTTGGCTGCTCGGCCGGAGGCGTCTCGGCTTCCAATGATCTTGGCCAGTGGAGCGGTGCAAACCACAGTGATTGGATGCTCTTGAAAGTAAGGCTTCAGATCCGGAACCAAGGGTATCTCTCTGGGTGCTTCGGATCCAAGGGTATCTTCTTGGTTTCTTTGGCTGGCTTAAATGAGCCCTCAGCTTCTGACTCCTTGGGGTCGGGCGACATCTCTGGCTGCTTTCCAGCCATTGCCACGACCTGGTCAAGGAGCCGCTTCTCAGCTGCGATCACCAGGGACTCGGCCAGCCGGCTGCTCTCGGCCCCGCAGGCGGACGACTTCCTGTAGTCGCGGCCATCGCCGTAATTCCCTTGGAACTCAGATCTTCATCTTGAGGTAGGCGAGTGAGGGACCGCCATGAACTTGGCCAAGGCAGGTCGGCCAAGCAAAGGCGTGGTATGGGCTTTCAAGGTCCACTACTTCAAACCAGATCGCTCTCGGCGGAAATGATCTTTGTCTCCGAAGAGGACGCCTATCGTGATCTTGCCGATTGGCGAAAGGTGAAAGGCTGTGGGGCGATTCCGTGGAACACGCTTCGCTGCTTTGAAGCTGTCTTCGCTGATTCCTAACTTCTCCATTGTATCCTGTATCGGGATGTTGATACCGCTGCCTCCGCCTATCAAGATTACGAGAGAAGCGGCGGCCCGCCTATCGATGGCAGTGGTGGCACCTAGGACCGTGGCATAGGAACCCGGATTTGGCATCACCTCCGGTGATCCGCTTACTCCAACCGATAGGCCTCTTGGACCAATGCATGAACTCGAGTACTTGACGCGATCAGCATTCACTTCTTCTTCTTTGTTGGCGCCGCTGCGCCGGTCATCTCGCTACACCGTGAACACCACATAGGCTCCGTGCTCATCCGGGAACTCGTCTTTGCATCAAGGCCGATCGGCCGAAGTAGCCGGGCTGCCGGGCGGCGGCGGAGGCGGCGGCCCAGCAGGCGGCGGAGGAATGAGGCTGTCTCCCTTGGTGATTTTGGTGAGCCAGTGGCACTTTCGGGTGGTATGGTTCGACGGCTTCGCGCCACTGTGGAACTTACAGGGACCATCCAAAGTCTGCTCATAAGAGAAGGCCAGCAACCAATTGGATTTGCCGCCTTTCTGCCGCTTGGCCGGAGGCTGCCCCTCCGGCTGTTGATTTTCAACCGTCGCAACCTGCCGACTGTTGGAAGTCGGCGGTTGGGCCTTGCGCTTGTTGTCGTTCGTTGTTGGCGCCGACCGTGTCTCTCCACCGGAGTTCGGGAGCCCGAGGAGCCACTTTGCCACCGCATTGACTTGAATCTCTGTCTTCATGGAGGAGTCGGCCGTGGCGTACTTGTCTGCTATGACTAGCAGTTCGTCGAGGGTTTCTGGCTCGTCGCAGAGGAGCCTGTGCTTGAGGAGTGTGCCTTCTCGGCACCCGGCAATGAAGTACTCGATAGCCTACACCTCGTGCACGCCCTCGCAGGAGTTCCAAAGCTCGCCCCAGCGCGTGAGGTAGTCGCGTGTCGACTCGTCAGGGCCTTGCACGCACAAGGAGAGCTGGTGCGGCTTGGGATGTCGCTTGTACGTGCTCGTGAAGTTGCGGATGAAGGCTTCGGTGAAGTCGACCCAGCTGTTGATGCTGCGGGGCTTCAGACTGTTCAACCATGTCCGGGTCGTGCCCTGGAGCATGAGTGGAACGTACTTCACGGCAACCCGCTTGTTGCCGTTCGCTATGCTGACGGCCGTGGAGTAATCTATCAGCCAATCTTCCGGCTTCACAGAGCCGGTGTACTTGGGTGTGTCTCGGGGGAGCGTGAACCCTTTAGGAAAGGGCTCGTCTCGGATGCGGGGCTCGAAGCAAGGCGGACCCAGCTCGTCTTCTTCTTCCAGCGCCAGGGACCGGTGGAGTCGGTCGATCCGGTAGCGGGCGTCATTCTCTCCAACTCCCTCTCGACGGTCGAGGCGGCCACCGAGAGTCGGATGTTCAACAGGCGGCGGGGACACTCGCCATTCTCTTCTTGGCAGGGGAGGCAGGTAGTCGTCCCGCCGCTCTACTGCTCTTGGACGGCCGTCTTGGTCGCGCTCAATGGTGATGTGAGTCCGACTGCGACTGACAGCCGGCTCCTTCTCTTTCCTTCCGCGGACTCCGCCAGTCGGCGTCCGAGATGTCGCACCTTGATCTCGGCGGGAGGCAAGTCATCGCTCGTTCTTTGCAGCAGCGCTGCTCAGGCGCCGCCGACCGTGACAGCGCAGCAACCGCGTCAAGGAGCGGCTGGACTCGCTCCGTCATCATGCAGCGCTCCTCACCCTCGAAGTTCTTCAGCTCGTCAGTCGTCGCTTGGGCAGCGCGGATGTTCTCCGCCGGGGTGGCGTATACGGGATGTTTTGCCCCGAACAAGTCGGCAATGGTGGCGCCGTGCTGCCAGACCACGCCTAGATGGCTCGGCCCAGTTGGAGCCGGCGAGCCGCCCACGGCGCGATCCATCTCGCGCTGGTATGCTTCGACAGCGCCATGCTCGCCAGCCTCTTGGCGCTTCGGCGATCTGGAAGGCGGCGGTTCTCAAAGATCTCGGCGCAGCGCCCTCCGAATGGGCGTCGTTAGGTCTTGCAGGCCGCAGCGAAGCGGATCTCAACTTGTTCGCCAAACGCCATCGTGATCGATGACGAGCACCTTCGGACGGCGCTTCCGCTACTCTCTCGTGAGGAAGCGGTTGTCGTGAGACCACCACGTTGGTGGGGAAAGTGTCAAGCGACACGGCGTCAGTGTCGACCAGCATCGGGTCGGTGGAGCCTACGGACTCCAAGTCCACGGCAAGCTCGCTGGTGACGTGGAGTTGGTCGAGGAGGCCCGCGAGAAGACTCTCGGGGCCACCCGTGCATGCGTCGGATGCAGGCTCGTCGGAGAGGCGCACCTCACCGATAAGTTCGGCGAGGCTGCTCGCTGCACAGGTGGCCTCAGCGCCGCGTAGCGCGTCGATCCAGACTCCATCTGGCGAGCTTGGCTAGCTGCGCTCGCCAGAGAGGAAGAGGGTTCCCGTCCAGAACAGGTCTCCAGACGAAGGTGCACTAGGCCCCACGGTGGGTGCCAAATGTCGGGGGTTGGGTGCGACATATGCCAAGGGATGGCTTATCATGGTGGGGGCGAGTAGAACATCGTCGGTGCCTGGAAACAGGATGAGGCGGAGACATGCACGCCGGCAGATCTTACCCAGCTTCAGGGCTCTCCGAGGAGATAACACCCCTACTGCTGCTCTACGGGGTCTCCGCATGATCACTAAGGCGAAGTGACTACAATGGTGCTCCTGGAGCTGTATCGGGAGGCAGGAGTGGGCATGGCTAGCTCTCTCCTCCCTATGCTTTCTGGCCTATCTCTATCAAAGTCCGAACCCTTTGCATGGGTGCCCCGGGGGGTTTATATAGGCCTACCCCCCGGGGGTACAATGGTAATCCGGCTGGGCGCGGGTCCCAGCCGTCTGTCTCTCAGACTGTCGTCCTTCCCGCCGGCTTCTGGGGCCCGCCGACTGGTGGGCCCCGCGGATAGGCTTGATACTGTAGCGGCACTCCTGACGACGCAGGCTTGGTCATTGGGTCATGGCAATAGTGCCGCCATCTATCGGGCGATCACTATCGCCATTCTCCATCCTATCTGGTTAATGGCTCGTGGGCCCCTGGGAGGAGTCGGCCGACTCCTGGGAGGCCGGCTCCCACAGGTCCGTCTTCGGGGCGCCCAGGCCGCCACCCACCCATCGACAGGCGGCCCCGCTGATCTTCGGGTCGTCTGAGTTGGCGTCAGGCACAAGCAGGCCATGCGACTATGGTCGAGGTCAGGACAGGCATGGCAATAGTGCTGCGCCTCGCCAGAGATCTTCCAGCGATACGGCTCACTGTAGCCATGCCGATCTTTCGTACGCAGAGGGGGAATGGCCATGCCAGGACTGCATACTCGCGATCGCGTTTCGAGATGAGGGAGGAGTCATGGGCCGACTCTTCATGGTCGGCCTCTCTGGAGGTCGCCAACTTGGAGTCGGCTTCTCTCGGAGTCGCCGTCTGGGACTCGGCTTGTCTTTGGAGTCATCGTCCGGGACTCGGCTTCTCTTGGAGTCGTCGTCTGGGACTCAGCTTCTCTTGGAGTCGTCGTCTGGGACTCGGCTTCTCTTGGAGTCATCGTCTAGGACTCGGCTTGAGGGGTGCGGCCTGCCCCGATGTCTTGAAAGGTCCTGGGACCCGGGTTAGCCTACCCGTGGCCCATTACTCCGACAGTATGCACCGTTGCGAAAGTTCTTTGTGCTGAGACACCACGTGATGATCGGGTGTGATAGGCTCTACGTTCAAATACAACGGGTGCAAAATAGTTGCACATGCAAAATACTCAGGTTAAACTTGACAAGCCTAGCATATACAGATATGGCCTCTCGGAACACTGAGACCGAAAGGTCGAGCGTGAATCATATAGTAGATATGATCAACATAGTGATGTTCACCATTGAAAACTACTCCATCTCACGTGATTATCGGACATGGTTTAGTTGATTTGGATCACGTGATCACTTAGATGATTAGAGGGATGTCTATCTAAGTGGGAGTTCTTAAGTAATATGATTAATTGAACTTTAATTTATCATGAACTTAGTCCTGATAGTATTTTTCAAATTATGTTGTAGATCAATAGCTCACGTTGTTGCTTCCCTATGTTTATTTTTGATATGATCCTAGAGAAAAACTATGTTGAAAGATATTAGTAGCAATGATGCGGATTAGATCCGTGATCTGAGGTTTATCCTCATTGCTGCACAGAAGAATTATGTTCTTGATGCACCGCTAGGTGACAGACCTATTGCAGGAGTAGATGCAAACGTTAAGAATGTTTGGCTAGCTCAATATGATGACTACCTGATAGTTTAGTGCACCATGCTTAACGGCTTAGAATCGGGACTTCAAAGACGTTTTGAACATCATGGACTACATGAGATATTCCAGGAGTTGAAGTTAATATTTCAAGCAAATACCCAACTTGAGAGATATGAAGTCTCCAACAAGTTCTATAGCTAAAAGATGGAGGAGAATTGCTCAACTAGAGAGCATGTGCTCAGATTGTCTGGGTACTACACTCGCTTGAATCAAGTGGGAGTTAATCTACTAGATAAGATAGTGATTAACAGAGTTCTCTAGTCACCATCACCAAGTTACTAGAACTTCGTGATGAACTATAGTATGCAAGGGATGACGAAAACAATTCCCGAGCTCTTTGGGATGTTGAAATCGACGAAGGTAGAAATCAAGAAAAGAGCATCAAGTGTTGATGATTGACAAGACCACTAGTTTCAAGAAAAGGGCAAAGGGAAAGAAAGGGAACTTCAAGTAGAATGACAAGCAAGTTGTCACTCCCGCGAAGAAGCCCAAAGATGGACCAAAGCCTGAAACCGAAAGTGCTTAATCGCAAAGGAAATGGTCACTGGAAGCGGAAATGCCCTGAATATTTGGTGGATAAGAAGGATGGCAAAATGAACAAGGGTATATTTGATATACAAGCTATTGTTCGGTTGCTGAAAATTAGTAACTCGAAACAAGAGTTACAGAATAAACAGAGACTAGTTGAGGGTGAAGTGACGATGTGTGTTGGAACTGGTTCCAAGATTGATATGATCATCATCGCACACTCCCTATACTTTCGGGATTAGTGTTAAACCTAACTAAATGTTATTTGGCGTTTGCGTTGAGCATGAATATGATTTGATCATGTTTATTGCAATACGGTCATTCATTTAAAATCAGAGAATAATTGTTGTTCTGTTTACATGAATAAAACCTTCGATGGTCATACACCCAATAAAATAGTTTGTTGGATGTCGATCGTAGTGATACACATATTCATAATATTGATGCCAAAAGTTGCAAAGTTGATAATGATAGTGCAAGTTATTTGTAGCACTGCCATTTGGGTCATATCGGTGTAAAGCGCATGAAGAAACTCCATAAAGATGGATTTTCGGAATCACTTGGTTATGAATCATTTGATGCTTGCGAACCATGCCTTTTGAGGAAGATGACTAAAACTCCGTTCTCCGGAACAATGGAGCGAGCAACTGACTTATTGGAAATAATACATATTGATGTATGCGATCCGATGAGTGTTGAAGCTAGCGGCGGGTATCGTTATTTTCTGACCTTCACAGATGATTTGAGCAGATATGGGTATATCTACTTGATGAAACATAAGTCTGAAACATTTGAAAGTTCAAAGAATTTCAGAGTGAAATGGAAAATCATCGTAACAAGAAAATAAAGTTTCTAGGATCTGATCGTGGAAACGAATATTTGAGTTACGAGTTTGGTCTTCATTTGAAACAATGTGGAATAGTTTCGCAACTCACGCCACCTGGAACACCACAACATAATGGTGTGTCCGAACGTCGTAACCGCACTTTATTGGATATGGTGCAATCTATGATGTATCTTACCGATTTACCAATATCATTTTGGGGTTATGCATTAGAGACAGTTGCATTCACTTTAAATAGGGCACCATCATAATCCATTGAGACGACGCCTTATGAACCGTGGTTTGGCAAGAAACCAAAGTTGTCGTTTCTTAAAGTTTGGGGCTGGGATGCTTGTGTGAAAAAGTTTCAACCTGATAAGCTCGAACCCAAATCGGAGAAGTGCGTCTTCATAGAATACCCAAATGAAACTGTTGGGTACACCTTCTACCATAGATCCGAAGGCAAAAGAATTCGTTGCTAAGATGGATCCTTTGTAGAGAAGGAGTTTCTCTCGAAAGAAGTGAGTGGGAGGAAAGTAGAGCTTGATAAGGTAATTGTACCTTCTCCTGAATTGGAAAGTAGTTCATCACAGAAATCAGTTCCAGTGATTTCTACACCAATTAGTGAGGAAGCTAATGATGATGATCATGAAACTTCAGATCAAGTTACTACAGAACCTCATAGGTCTTCCAGAGTACGGTCCGCACCAGAATGGTACGGTAATTCTATTATGAAAGTCATGTTACTATACCATGATGAACCTATGAACTATGAGGAAGCAACGATGAGCCCAGATTCTGCGAAATGGCTTGAGGCCATGAAATCTGAGATGGGATCCATGTATGAGAACAAAGTGTGGACTTTGGTCGACTTGCCCGATGATCGGCAAGCCATAGAAAATAAATGGATCTTCAAGAGGAAGACAGACGCTGATAGTAGTGTTACTACCTACAAAGCTTGACTTGTCGCAAAAGGTTTTTCAACAAGTTCAAGGTGTTGAATACGATGAGATTTTCTCACTCGTAGCAATGCTTAAGTCTGTCCGAATCATGTTAGAAAATTGCCACATTTTATGAAATCTGGCAAATGGATGTCAAAACTGCATTCCTTAATGAATTTATTAAAGAAGAGTTGTATATGATGCAATGAGAAGGTTTTGTCAATCCTAAAGGTGCTAACAAAGTGTGCAAGCTCTAGTGATCCATCTATGGGCTGGTGCAAGCATCTCGAAGTTGGAATATATGCTTTGATGAGTTAATCAAAGCATATGGTTTTATACAGACTTTTGGAGAGGCCTGTATTTGCAAGAAAGTGAGTGGGGGCTCTGCAGCATTTCTAAAACTATATGTAGATGACATATTGTTGATTGGAAATGATATAGAAATTCTGGATAGCATAAAAGGATACTTGAATAAGAAGTTTTTCAAAGAAAGACCTCGGTGAAGCTGCTTACACATTGAGCATCAAGATCTATAGAGATAGATCAAGACGCTTGATAAGATTTTTCAATGAGCACATACCTTGATAAGACTTTGAAGTGGTTCAAAATGGAACAGTCAAAGAAGGAGTTCTTGCCTGTGTTGCAAGGTGTGAAGTTGAGTAAGACTCAAAATCCTACCATGGCAGAAAAGAGAAGAAGAATGAAAAGTCATTCCCTATGCCTCAGTCATAGGTTCTATAAAGTATGCTATGCTGTGTAATAGACCTATGGTATACCTTGCTCTGAGTTTGGCAAGGGAGTACAATTTTTGATCTAGAAGTAGATCACTAGACAGCGGTCAAGAATATCCTTAGTAAGGACTAAGGAAATATTTCTCAATTATGGAGGTTGTCGGTGTCAAAACCGGCGGATCTCGTGTAGGGGGTCCCGAACTGTGCGTCCAGGCGGATGGTAACACGAGACAAGGGACACGATGTTTTTACCCAGGTTCGGGACCCTCGATGGAGGTAAAACCCTACTCCTGCTTGATTAATATTGATGATATGGGTAGTACAAGAGTAGATCTACCACGAGATCAGAGAGGCTAAACCCTAGAAGCTAGCCTATGGTATGATTGTTGTTCATCCTACGGACTAAAACCCTCCGGTTTATATAGGCACCGAAGAGGGTTAGGGTTACATAGAGTCGGTTACAATGGTAGGAGATCTACATATCCGTATCTCCAAGCTTGCCTTCCACGCCAAGGAAAGTCCCATCTGGGCACGGAACGAAGTCTTCAATCTTGTATCTTCATAGTCCAGGAGTCCGGCCAAAGGTCATAGTCCAGCCATCCGGACACCCCGCTAATCCAGACTCCTCAAGAGTCTCGAACCAAAGCTTCAATGACGATTTAGTCCGGGCGCATATTGTCTTCGGCTTTGCAAGGCGGGTTCCTCCTCCGAATACTTCATAGAAGATTTTGAACACAAGGATAGTGTCCGGCTCTGCAAAATAAGTTCCACATACCACCGTAGAGAGAATAATACTTACACAAATTCAATCTGCTGATGTATTCTGTGGCGTGACATCACACCACGGCCAAGCCTTTATTCGAATCGTTTTTACTGTCCCACCTCATCACGTTTAGCGAGGAGGTTTCCTTGGCACGTCTTGTCAAAGCAGAGATCGTGTCCCCTTATTCCGGGATTCTCATCAATACGGGCGTGGGTAACCCAACCATGCCATTGATTACGGCGCTTGGGATATAAGCGAGTTTTACCAGGCTGGTGGGGACGCATAGCTTCGTTTGTTCATATAAGGGGATAAGGATCCACCTTTTTACCTACGCCTTCTTCCTCCTTTGCTCATCCATTTCCGCGCACTCGAGCTCCAGCGCCCAAGTCCGCACATCTCGCCTCAACCTTCCCCAGCCATGTCCGAAGCGGGAGGCAAGTGGATGGTCTCCTCCGTCACGGAGGGGCACATCAAAAAACTGCGGAAGGCCGGATACTTGTCCAAATGACATCGCAAGATCAGCTCCCGACAAGGGGCAGCTTATCCCCACCCCCAGGGCCCGTGAGAGGGTGGTGTTCCTCACCCACTTCCTCCGCGGACTAGGTTTTCCACTTCACCCATTTGTCTGGGGGCTCATTGTCGGTGTCAAAACCGGCGGATCTCGGGTAGGGGGTCCCAAACTGTGCGTCTAGGCGGATGGTAACAGGAGACAAGGGACACGATGTTTTACCCAGGTTCGGGCCCTCTTGATGGAGGTAAAACCCTATGTCCTGCCTTATTAATATTGATGATATGGGTAGTACAAGAGTGGATCTACCACGAGATCAAGGAGGCTAAACCCTAGAAGCTAGCCTATGGTATGATTGTTGTAATGGATGTTGTGTCCTACGGACTAAAGCCCACCGGTTTATATAGACACCGGAGAGGGCTAGGGTTACACAGAGTTGGTTACAATGGTAGGAGATCTACATATCCGTATTGTCAAGCTTGCCTTCCACGCCAAGGAAAGTCCCATCCGGACACTGGACGAAGTCTTCAATCTTGTATCTTCATGGTCTTGGAGTCGTGGGACGATGATAGTCCGCTGTCCGGACACCCCTAGTCCAGACTCCTCAAGAGCCCTCGAACTTGGCTTCAATGACGATGAGTCCGTAGCAAGATAATGTTCGGCGTTGCAAGGCGGGTTCCTCCTCCAAATAATTCATAGAAGATTGTGAACACCAGGATAGTGTCCGGCTCTGCAAAATAAATTCCACATTCCACCGTAGAGAGAATAAAATGTGCACAAGTTCAATCTGCTGACGTATTTTGCGGCGTGACGTCACACCACTACCAAGCTTTTACTTAAATCGTTTTTTATTATTCCACCTCAGCGTGTTTAGCGAAGCGGTTTCCTTGGCACGTCTTGTCAAAGCAGAGATCGTGTTCCCTTTATCCCGGGATTCTCATCAATACGGACGTGGGTAACCCAACCGCGCCCGTCGCCATGCCTCCTCTATCGAAGGCGAGTCCCGAACGGTCACGGAGACGGCTCTTGGTATTCTCCCTCTTTATAATAGGACCAAGGCTCGTTTCTTTTCTTCAATCTTCCACCGAATCTTCTCCTTGCTCCAAGTTCCAACACCCAGAGCCCCAGATTCGAGCGCTTCGGACCTTCAACGATGTCCGGTTCCGACCTTCAGGGCCGGTGGATGCCCTCCTCCGTTACGGAGGAGGACGTGCTAAAGCTGCGAGAAGCCAAGTACCTGTCCTTCGAGATTTCGCACAGGTTGCCCGCCGAAGGGCAGGCCGTCCCCACCCCGAGCCCGGCGAGTATGTCGTCTTTGTATCCCACCTCCATCGGGGTTTAGGCCTCCCGACGGATTCTTTTGTGAGAGGGCTCATGTTTTACTATGGGTTGGAATTCCACGACTTGGCTCCGGAGTCCATCCTCCATATTTCCGCGTTTATTGTCGTCTGCGAAGCCTTCCTCCGCGTCACCCCCCACTTCGGCATGTGGCTCAAGACCTTCAATGTGGAGCCGAAGATGATCGGGGGGCATCAAGCAGAGTGCGGCGGGGCGGCCGTAAGCAGGAGGGCCGATGCCCCGGGGCCCGAGGGCTCCTTCCAAGAGGAGCTCGGCTTGTGGCAGCAGGAGTGGTTCTATATCACCGCCCGAGGGCAGCAGTGTAAGCCACCCTCCATTCCGCTCGGGACCTCCACGACGGTTGATGTCGTGGGTCAACCAAGGGCTCAATTGGGGGCCGTCAAAGGACGTGCCCCTATTGCAGGGCCGGATTCGAGACCTCCAAGCGAGGGAGATCGATCTGGTCGTGGTGATGCAGGTTATGCTAATTACGCGTCTCCTGCCCTGCAAACACCGTCCTCTCCGGCTATGGGAGTTCAATCTGGAGGGACCACGGATTCTCCAACACTTCATGGGTACGACACCCGTGGAGATGTACAAGTTGTTCTTCGGATCACAGGCGGTGTGTCCGGAATTGACCGAGGATGCCAGCCTAAGCTGCAATCGCCCGGATACTCAAGTAAGTAGCTCAGAGTTCGGACGTACCGTTTGTTTGCCTTTCTACAATTCACCTTTTAACCCGTTATCCTTCAACAGGAGTGGATAGCGCAAGCAAAGCTGATACGGTGTCCGGCCCCCCTCCCAGAGACCGGCACGAGCCCGTCTTTGGTCGAATGTTGAGGTTGCGCCTTGAGAAGAAGGCGAAGGGGAAAATGGAGGAGCTACCGCCGCCTAAGGGGCGCTTGAAGAAGGGGGGATCGAGAATCCCTCCCTCCAGGGGGAGAAGAGGACCGCCTTCGAAAATCCGGAGGCCAAAGCCCCTAAGCGGGGGAAGAAGTCTTCACCAGAGGGTCCTGCATCCGGGGAGGCCCCGGCCGCAGAATCTCCCCTAAAGCATCAGCTCTCTAGCGAGCCGTGAGTAGAAAAAAGGGAGTTTGGTAACGAGAAACATCCCTATTGTGCTTCTGAGGATAACCGAGTTTTTTACCTTGTAGTTCGGATCTCCGACCTTCTCAGATGAACTCGTCTTCGGGGGATCTTCGTCCAGAGATGATGGAGAGCGAGACACCTCCGTCTGCTGCGCCGTCGGATAGGGCAGACGAGCCTGAAGTGTCGTCACAGAGGGTATCCCCGAGTCCGGCAGAGCTGAAGAATTCGGCGCCGACTAGTGTTCGGCCGGGGGAGCTGAAGGGTCTGCTTGAGAGGGTGTCCATCTCAGAAGATCACTGTGCATTGATGAGTACGGTGATTGGAAGGATTTCGTCTGCCGAAAACGGATTGCATAATCTTTGTCGGGGAGTTTGTGGCGGGTTTTGAGGTACGAAAACGACGCGTTTTTTTTGACAGTTTTGCACATGAAAGTGCGCTCAGATAGATAGTAGCCCCGAGACTCGGTAGGTTGTGGAAAGCGACAGCGCGCCGAGGATCAAAATCGCAGGTATTGAGTGTCACCTTTCCTATGCGGTGGCGGATAGTCCGGGCTAGCGACCGATGGAGTTGCTGAATTAATGCGGCAACTCGATGTTGCGGATGCAGACATCGCGCTAGTCAACAAGCGACTTGACGAGTCGCAAGGTAAGTTTTCTCTCCGCAGTCACCTATTAAGGGATCCAAAGCCTACCTCTTACAATATTTGTGCTTAACGCAGATCGTGCTGCTGCTGTGGAGAGCCTTCGGGCCGAACTTGCTCAAGCCAAGGAGCAAGCCACAAGGAGTAATGTGGCTGCCTCGAGGGCGGCCGAGGAGTTAGAAGCCGAAAGGGCTACACACTGCCGAAGCAGGGAAGAGATGGCCGAACTGGCCGTTAAAATAAAGCATGCTACCGACCGCAATGAGGCTCTTGAAAAGGAGCGCCTATTGGAGCGAGAAGACCTTGGGAAGGCCACCTTGAAGCCAAGGATGCCTGCTCGCAATGCGGCTATGAAGGAGGAGCTGCGTCAGGCCAGAGATATTGTGGCTGGCAAGCCTTTTCTGCTGCGCCACAGGTTTATGGATCCAAAGTATGCTCAGCTTGGCCAGCTGTGGGGCCCGGAGGATCCATATATGGACTTGGCTGCGAGTGCGGCAGATGCCGTTGTGCACTTCCGAAGTCAGAAGGATCACAAGACGGAAGGGCTATTTTGGTCTCAATTCCATAGTACGGATCATTCACTTCCGCTGACCGATCGGTTGGCAGAATGGGCTGAGCTGAATAGGTTGTCCGGGCTTGCCATGACGGATATCGTGACTCATGTCTGGCCGGAGAGGCCCAAGCCGAAGAGCTATTTTGGCTTATTGCAGCGGTTTCTTGGGGCGGTGCCGCATATCAAGGCGATGAAGCGGTCGGCCTGCATAGAGGGTGCGCGGATGGCCCTCGCCCGTGTGAAGACACATTGGACAGAGATGGATGCCACCGCTGTTGCGACCCAGGGTTCGGACGAAAGCCGATTGCCCGCCGAGCACTATTTTGGGGAAGTTATGCGTGGTGCTCATGTAATAGAGTCGCAGTGCTCAAAAAATGTCACGTTCAGATGAACGTTTTATTTTGTAAAACAATGGTTATGATGTAATCGCTTTTTATACTTGTGTGTTCAAGTATTGAAATATCTCCTATGCGTCCGTTTATGTATACGTGTGTATAACCCGAAGATGGCAGTTTTGGCTTCAGCCCCACGCACAAGGTGCGGGGTGTTCGCAAAATAGCGATTCTCACACTTAATCCGACGCCTCGTCCTGTTTGAGGAGGTGGTAGCGTAGCAAACGAGGCAACCGGACTATAACGCTTTATCACTTTCACTTAGCCATTGGAGTTCGAGGGTGGGGCTACGATATAGCCCCTAGGGGCACCGCGCCTCCGAATTCGGGCGTGTGTGCCTGACCGGGAAACGGTCCTTCATCAAAGCGAGGAATTCTAAACATTCCGTGGTCGATCGAGTGGTTGACCAGTCTCTCGCTGTATCATGAGTCAGTTTTCGGCTTTCTCTATTGAGGTGCTCGCCAAATTAACGGGGCACAATCGCATAGTTCTCCGGTGCGCGTTAGCCGATGATACAGAACGTAAGGCAGCAAAACACAGGAGCCAGGCAAACCCAACATTTGACCAAAGATATGATTCGGAGATGATGCATATAAGGCCTAACTCGAGACGCCGAAGACTCCCTAAGGTGTTCGGTCTTTTATAATAACGGGCGAAACAATGCCCTAAGCCCCTTGTGTCCAGGTACGGGCGAGGTCCTCTAACGCGGCCGATGCCAAAACGTCAGTATCCTCTCTGGTTATCATGAAAAAAACCAGGGGATTATAGCAACAAGAGACAAGAAAAAGGTTTACGCAGGTCTTAATCAAAAGAATCCTAGCACCGAATCGCATGTTCTGCTACTGTGGTTCCGTTGTGCCATTATCACTCGACGGGTGCACGGTGTTCATCTGTAAAAAGAGAGGAACTTAGTTTGAAAAGAAATCGTGCGAAAAGTGCATAAAGAAAAATATTAATAAATCTGAGCCTGTATTAGCCCATTGTTGCTTATATGTGCAGCCCCCTGTGAAGGGGTGTGCGGCTAGGGAGCCCCTAGCTTATTTATGCCGGACTCGTCTAGCCGTGTCCGGGGTCTTTGAATGACCCTCTTAATGAAATGATGCCACGTGGACCGGGCATTTTGAGTGTAAGGGACGCGTAATGTGGTATGGCGTTGAAGCGAACAAAAGCTTCATGCCCCAATAGTGCTTGATAGATACTTTTGAATGGGGCGACATGGAAGATTAGCTTTTCGCGTCGGAAGTTGTCCGGTGACCCGAACACAACTTCTAGTAATAAGGAGCCTGTGCACTTGGCGTAAGGGCCTGGCGTCACTCCTTTGAAGGAAGTGCGGCTATGTCAAATTTTAGTAAGGTCTATCCCCAACTTGCGGATTGTGTTCGGATATAGCAGGTTTAAATCACTGCCGCCGTCCATCAGGACTTGTGTAAATTGTAGTCCGTCGATTATAGGATCCAATATCGGAGCAGTCCATCCTGCGTTCCGAATGCTTCTGGAATAATCTAGGTGGTCAAAAGTGACTGGTTTTGACGTCCAACTTTGAGGTTCCGCTGGGGTGGACCGTGCGGCACTTATTTTGACGGGTGCCGCATTGTTTTTCCGTAATATCACATGAAGTGAGTTTACTGTTTTGACTTCTTGTGGGAAAGTCTTTTGTTTTCCGGTGCTCTGCTGGCGGGGTTTATCATCATCCTTGCTTGACGCGTCGAGCCCCTTGTGTTCGGCGTTTAGTCGGCCGGACTGTTTGAAAACCCAACAATCTCGGTGGGTGTGGTTTGCAGGCCTTCCGGGGGTACTGTGGATTTGACGTATCCGATCCAAAATTTTGTTTAAGTTGGATAGCTCATCACTGTTATCCTTAAGAGGCAGTGTTTTGTTGTTTGGCCGTGAGCTTTTGAATCCGGCGTTAACCGCCGTATTCTTTGGGCTTTTTTCTTTATTCCGGCGCTGATCCTTTCTGCGCCGTGATTTTCCGTTTCCATCTCTAATCTCGGATGTACTCGGGTCGCTGGTGCTGCATCTTGCTAGCCAGCTGTCCTCCCCCGCACAAAATCGGGTCATGAGGCTTGTTAGCGCGGCCATTGCCCTCTGCTTCTCTTGGCCGAGGTGTCTGGCGAGCCATTCGTCACGGACGTTGTGTTTGAAAGCTGCTAAGGCTTCCGCATCCGGACAGTCGACTATTTGGTTCTTTTTAGTAAGGAACCTGTTCGAAACTTTGCTACCGACTCTCCGGGCTATTGAGTTATATGACTTAGATCGCTCAGATCCGGAGGGCGGACATAAGTCCCTTGAAAATTTGCTCTAAACGCGTCCTCGAGCTCTTCCCAACTTCCAACAGTGTTTTACGGGAGGCTTTTGAGCCAAAGGCCGAGCTGGCCCTTTGAGCTTGAGGGTAGATATTTTATGGCGTGGAGATCATCTCCTCTAGCCATATGTATGTGTAGTATGTAATCCTCTATCCAGACTCCAGGGTCTGTTGTTCCATCGTATGCCTCTATGTTTATGGGTTTGAACCCTGCTGGAAATTCATGGTCTAGCACCTCATCGGTGAAACATAGTGGGTGTGCGGCGCCCCTGTATTTGGGTGTGCCGCTGTCTTCGAACACTTGGCGTGTTGTGATGCTTCCTGGGGCCCTCTTTTTTGGCCCGTAAATGGACCTGGCTGGGCCATCTGTTTTCCCAGGATCATGAGTCAGCTTGAGTGTGGCGCCGCTTATCGCTTTTGGCCTGTCATCTGGTCGTCTATCCGGCCAGGTGGCTTCTTTAATTTTTGACTGTGGTGGCTCTATGGTTTCCTCGTCAATTCCTCGCAGCAGACTTGCGCTTCGGGTAGCTCTTTGATTGGTGGTCATTGCCATATTTGTCTGCGGTCTTGAGTACTTTGCTCCACCTCATTCTGAGTATGTATTCCGCTGTTTTGAGCTTCCGTTTTTCCTTCTTCAAGCTTCTTGCGGGGGCGACGAGTCTTCCGTGAAGGTTCTTATGCTCCGGTGGTATGTCTGGTGTGAGGTCGTCTGGACTGTTGGTTTCGCCGGGATTGGATTGATTATCCGATTCGTCCTGTTCGGACGGTTGCTTGGTTGCATGTTCGTCGTCCACTGGTTTGCCCTGCTCTGACGCTGGGTCATTAGGAATGTTGTCTTTGCCGAGGCGGGGCTTAGGGCGGCGCTTGCGTCGTCGTTTTGGTTGTTTATCAGCGGGATTATCCTTTGTCGCGCCCTGTTGTTCCTCATCGTCGCTTCCTTTTAGGGTATCCACCATATATACGTCGTGTGTTGGGGTGGTCTTCCAGTGCCCTATAGGGGCTGGTTCTTGATCGTCTCCGGCAACGTCGTCCATACCGTTGATGTCTTCGGAGTCATAGTCTAGCGTGTCTGTTAGATCGTCGACAGTGGCTACAAAGTGGGCGGTGGGTGGGATTTGAATTTCTTCGTCGTCCGCATCCCAACCCTCCTGGCCGTAGTCCGTCCAGGGCTCTCCGAATAGTGAGAGATGCTTTAGTGAATTTAGGATATCGCCAAAGGGTGAGTATTGGAAGATGTCCGCGGCGGTGAACTCCATGACCGGCGCCCAATCAGATTCGGTTGGCGGGGGCGCGGGAGGTTCGGAGTCCGGCAGGGAGTCCGGCACCTCGGAGTCACGAGCTTTGCAAGGGACAAGGTTAGTGTTCGGCTCCATCGCCGTGGAAGTTGCAGCCCCCGAGGCGGTGTCCAGCCACCGGTCCTCGATCTGCACGATCGGCTCCGGACTATGGGTCGGAGCGGATTCGTGTGCGGCCACCAAGGCACTGTCCGCGGCAGAGCTAAGTCATGCCCATCGTGACAGCGCGGCACGCTTGGCTGTGGCTCGAGTCCGTCGAAGATCAAGTCCCCGCGGATGTCGGCCGTGAAGTTTAGGCTTCAAAACGACACGATGGCGGGCGTAGCTTTGATCTGCTCCAGATGGCCCAACGAATTGCCCCGATGCGCCGCCGAATACGAAGATCTGTCCAGGGAGAAAAGTCTCACCTTGGACAACATTGTTGTTGATTGAAGAAGCCATCAAGCCTATCGGTGACGACACAGAGGAACTCTCAATGAAAGCACCAATGTCGGTGTCAAACCGGCGGATCTCGGTAGGGGTCCCGAATCTATGCGTCTAGGCGGATGGTAACAGGAGACAAGGGACACGATGTTTTACCCGAGTTCGGGCCCTCTTGATGGAGGTAAAACCCACGCCCCGCTTGATTAATATTGATGATATGGGTAGTACAAGAGTGGATCTACCACGAGATCAAGGAGGCTAAACCCTAGAAGCTAGCCTATGGTATGATTGTTGTAATGGATGTTGTGTCCCACGGACTAAAGCCCTCCGGTTTATATAGACACCGGAGAGGGCTAGGGAGTTACGTAGTCGGTTACAATGGTAGGAGATCTACATATCCGTATTGTCAAGCTTGCCTTCCACGCCAAGGAAAGTCCCATCGGGACACGGGACGAAGTCTTCAATCTTGTATCTTCATGGTCTTGGATTTCGGCGGACGAAGATAGTCCGGCTGTCCGGACACCCCCTAGTCCAGGACTCCCTCACTCATGTTCTACTACGGCCTGGATTTCCATGATCTGGCCCCGAATTTCATCCTCAACATCTTGGCGTTCATCGTCGTGTGTGAGGCCTTCCTCTGCATCCAGCCCCACTTCAGCTTATGGATGAAGACCTTCAATGTCAAGCCGAAGGTAGTGGGTGGCCGCCAAGCGGAGTGCGGAGGTGCCATGGTGGGCAAGATGGCCAATGTCCTATGGCTCGAGGGCTCCTTCGTGGAGACCATAAAGGGGTGGCAATCGGGGTGGTTCTACATCACCGAGCCGCGTGACCCTAAATGGGTGGCGGCCCCCGAATTCCGATCTGGCTTCCCTACACGACTCACCTCCTAGAAGGAGACGGGGCTGACGTGGGGTAATTCGGAAGAGCTGAGCGGACTCCAAACCTACGTCCAAAACCTTGTGAACAAGAAGCTCAAGCTTGTCAACATAGTCCAGGTCATGCTCATCCGCCGGATCCTCCCATGCCAACAACGGGCCTTCAGCTTGTGGGAGTTTGATCCGGCACAACACCAAACCTTGAGCAGGCTCTTTGACACTACGTACGAAGATGCTTGGAAGGTGCTGTTCAAGGGCACCGAGGCTCTCGCACCCGCTACCGAAGATCACGGATTCAGCTCGCAGCGTCAAGCCAGCGAGGTAAGCTACTTTATCCTTTATGGGACTCTTGTTTTCCATAGTTTGACTCTATGCGGGATCTAAACTCCCTTGCCTTTGACAGGATTGGCAGAAGACGTTGGGCAGGTTGATTGTCGGCTCCCTTGCCGAAGACCAGCGGACGCGCCCGATTGACGGGCTGCTGGTTCCGCACCTCACGTGGTGCCGAGAAGAAGGCCAAGAAGAAGGCCATGGGAACTCGAAGGAGTTCCCGGCGCCACGTGTTGTCGGACTCATCGTCTGATGACTCCGAGGCGGACTCCTCCCGCGAAGACGAGGAGGAGGAAAAAGAGGCCTCTCCCCCAGCGTGGGGTGAGAAGAAAAGGAAGGCCGCCCCAACTGGGGAGGCCGGAGGGTCCAAGAAGGGAAGGACCCTTCCTCCGGACTACTCCACCAACACCGACGACGGCGAAGAGGAGTGGCCACTGAGGGCTAAGCCCCTGGCGACATCGTAAGTGTCTGGATACCAGAATAACTCATGGCATTTCGTTTGTCATACAGAATCTCCTAACGCCGAATATAACCCTACAGCCCGCCCAAGGACGGGCTCGACGCTTCAACGAGTGGCTCCCTGGATTTGTCGGACGTGAATAGCACCTCACTTCCGGTGCCTCCTCTCCTCGCGCTACGGATGACGCTGAGGTGGGGTCCCAAAAGGGGCCTAACCAGGAGGAGGTGCTCCAGGAGGCGCCGCAAGGCAACCTCCCGGACTCCAGGCGCAAGGGGGATAAAACCCCAAAGGGCTCTAAGTCCGGCCCTGGGCCGGACTCCGCACCGGAACCTTCAGTGGTTCCGGAGTCCGGCAGGCGGCCCCTTCGTAAGAAGGGCAAGACTGCAACACCGGTGACCTCCGTCCAACCGGAGGCACCGGATAATTTGCTGGAGGCGCTTATCGGCGCCTCCATCGACGAGGAGCACCGCTTCGTTATGAGTGTGGTGATCCGAAAGTTCGACCGCCAAGAGCGGGCTGGTGAAGCTGTGCCAGCCTTCTAACAAAGCTTTGAGGTATGTATTTAAGATATGTAAAAATATTACCGCATAGACAAGTAGCCCTCGATGCTCGGTTTCGTGTTCGGAAAGAAAAGCCAAACCGAGGATCTAAAAGATGTACGCAGGAGTCTAACATAAGTATGTCAATATGGGGAATGCAGGCTGCTGCTTGACCTCTGCCCGACCGATCATGGAGGTCAATGCATTGAAGCAGAGCCTCGAGCGGTCCGAGAACGAGCTCGGCCTTGCCAAAAAGCAGCTCGAGGACAAGGAAGGTAAGTAATACCTTATGGAAGTATATAAAAGATGTGGTTGCAAAAAATGACAGGAATAACGTGAGTACTGCAGGGCCCTAACGAGGTGGCGACTCAAGGAAGCGGTGTCCAAGGCCGAAAGCAATGCGGCTGAGCGCACCGAGCGAGAGAAGCAGGAGGCGGGAGTAGCGGAGGTGCGGCAAGAGCTCTAGGCTCGTGGAAAAACACGAGTTTGGAGCGTGACTCAAAGACTTGAGAGTCCGAGCTCGCCTCGTCCTTGAGAGCGCCTAAAGCCGCTAAGGCGAAGCCCAAAAGCCCTCCAGGAAATTGAAGCGATGAAGAAGATAGCAGCGGGTAAGGCATTCTTTATGCAAAGCAGGCACGTGAAAGTGAATTACTTGTTACTTACCCGAACCCGGAGCTCTCCACGAGCATTCGCAGATCTACCCCGCAGTGTGTCCGATGCTGCCGCGTTCTACCGAGCCGAGGAGGGGAGCTCGACAGAGAAGGTTTTCTGGTCTCAATATGCTGAGGCCGGACACCCGGTGCCCTTGAGCGACCAGCTGAAGCAGCTGGTCGAGCTCCATAAGGTGGCCGAACAGGCCATGAAGGGCCTCATAGTACGGCTGTGGCCTAAGGAAGCCATGCATGGGAGCTACTTCGGGCTGGTGAGGCGGCTGGTGGACGCCTGTCCATGGATTGAAGTCGTCAAGCGCTCCATCTGCATCGAAGGTGCCCGTAGGGCCCTTGCCCGTGCTAAAGTGCACTGGGGCAAGATGGACGCTAAGAAGCTTGTGACGGACAGACCACCGCCGGGCAGGGAGTATCGCAAGCCCGGATGTATTATGAGGGCGTCCTGAAGGGTGCCCGCCTTATAGCGGGTGAATGCTCCAAAGATGTAATTTTTGAGTAACTCGCATTTGTTATCTTGTACGCTGAAAACTTGTTCATATGCGCTAAGCAACGCTTGTGAATTTAAAATATTACCTTCTGTGCGGCCATTTATTAAATTTGAGAGATGGTGAGTCGTTATTTCGCCCCCATGCCACGAGTCTGTGGGGTGTTCGGATAAACTTGGCGCTCTTTTTCCCATTCTTGGGTCCTTCGAGGAGGCGCCAACGAACGAACGAGGCAACTAGACTATAATGCTTGAACACTCTCACTTAGCCATAGAATTCTATAATTTTAAATTTCGGCGAAGCCCCTAGTATTCGGAAGACCGAGTTCGGGGCGCTATCCACGCCTGGGTCGGACAAAGCCAACTCCTCGCTCTAAGCGGCATAAGTCTTTAGGGACTCGAAAAACCTCTCGAACAGCGACCAGCTCTCGCCCTATCATGACAGTCAGTTTTAGCTTTCTCCACTGAGGTGCTTAACCCAGCTCAACCAGGGCACAATCGCAGTGGTTCTCCTAGCGCTACCTTAGCCGATATAACGGAACGTAAGGTACCAAAACATGGGAGCCGGGCAAACCCAACTATTGACCCAAGACATGATTCGGAGCCGATGCATATAATGCTATAAGTTCGGGGTGCCACACTTGTGAAAGTGTTCGGACTTATCACACCATATTTTGGGGTACTTAAGCCCCTGGTGTATTTGGCCGTACCAAAGTGTACGGATGCAACATGTCATAAGTGAACATATATAGATAAAATAAAAGGAATGCAATAATAGGCAGAAGCTATGTATTGTTTATTCAAAAAGGCTGCGGTAAAAGCAGAACGATACAAATAGTGCGATAAGCAATGGACGGACTATTTGACATGTCCTCTCGAGGCGAGCTGCGGGATGATATGTGAAACAAGTATCTTGCTCGTTATAGAGACCACTGGACACTCGACGTAGCTTTACGCTTCCTGGCTGTTGCATCGTGTGTTCGGCGATTCTATCACGGACAGGCTTCTTGAGAACGGAGTCCCGAAAGTAAGGAAAAAAGAATGACACAATCGGAGCCCCCGTGCGGTTGAGCCGCATTCTGGGCCTGCCGTGGTCGTGCCCCTCCCCCTATGCCCATGGTATTTCCAGATCGTAATTATGTACGCGTAGTACTGGTTTCGCAATTTCGCGAGGGCTAGGGTTGGGGCCGCATTGCTACGCGTGCTCGAAACGTGCCAGGCGGTCTTGTTGTAGGTTACTCCGGGTGCGCTTGACGGTGTCCGGACGTTGAATAGTCGGACTCGAGAATTGTCTTGAGAGGCTGCTTTTTACTTCCGCCGCGAGGGCCGCCGTATGCTCCTCTGTTCGGAGAGAGCGTTCGGTGTTTCCGTTGACCGTAATGACTCCTCGAGGGCCTGGCATCTTGAGCTTGAGGTATGCATAGTGCGGCACCGCATTGAACTTTGCAAATGCGGTTCGTCCGAGCAGTGTGTGATAGCCGCTGCGGAACGGGACTATGTCAAAGATTAATTCCTCGCTTCGGAAGTTATCCGGGGATCCGAAGACCACTTCAAGTGTAACTAAGCCTGTACAGTTGGCCTCTACACCTAGTATGACACCTTTAAAGGTCGTTTTTGTGGGTTTAATCCTTGAGGGGTCTATGCCCATTTTGTGCACTGTATCCTGATAAAGCAGGTTCAGGCTGCTGCCGCCGTCCATCAGGACTTTGGTGAGGTGAAACCCGTCAATGATTTGGTCTAGAACCAATGCGGCGAATCCGCCTTGGTGGATGCTAGTGGGATGGTCCCTTCGATCAAAAGTGATCGGGCAGGAGGACCATGGATTGAACTTTGGGGCGACTAGCTCCATCGCATATACGTCCCTTAGTGCATGCTTCCGCTCCCTTTTGGGTATGTGGGTTGCGTATATCATGTTCACCATTCACACTTGTGGGGGGAAGCCCTTCTGTCCTCTATTGTTCGGCGGCCGGGGCTCCTCCTCGTCATCGCTATGCAGCCCCTTGTCATTGTTTTCGGCATTTAACTTGCCTGCCTGTTTGAACACCCAACAATCCCTGTTGGTGTGGTTGGCTAGTTTTTCGGGGGTGCGATGTATCTGGCACGAGCGATCGAGTATTCGGTCCAAATTGGACGGTCCCAGATTATTCCTTTTGAATAGCTTTTTTCGCTGACCGGGTTTAGAGCCTCTGAATCCGATATTGACTGCCGTATCCTCAGCATTATCGCCGTTAATGCGGCGCTTATGCTTGTTGCGACGCGACCTGCCGTTGCTGTCCTTAGTATCCGAATTACCAGGGCTCTTGGTCATGTTGTTACTAAGAGCTAGCCAGTTGTCCTCTCCTGAGCAAAAGCGGGTCATGAGTGTTGTGAGGGCTGCCATGGATTTCGGCTTTTCTTGTCCTAGGTGCCGGGCAAGCCACTCGTCGCGGATGTTATGTTTGAAGGATGCAAGGGCCTCTGCATCCGGATAGTCGACGATTTGATTTTTCTTGGTTAGGGACCGTGTCCAGAATTGTTTGGCCGATTCCTCTAGCTACTGAATTATGTGGCTTAGGTCATCGGCGTCAGGTGGTCGCACATAGGTGCCCTGGAAGTTGTCGAGGAATGCGGCTTCCAGGTCTTCCCAACAACCAATTGACTCCGCTGGCAAGCTGTTAAGCCAATGCCGAGCTGGTCCTTTAAGCTTCAGTGGGAGGTATTTGATGGCGTGTAGATCATCACCGCGGGCCATGTGGATATGAGGAGGTAGTCCTCAATCCAAACCGCATGATCTGTTGTGCCATCGTACGATTCGATGTTTACGGGTTTGAAACCCTCGGGGATTTGATGATCCATTACTTCATCTGTGAAGCATAGTGGGTGTGTGGCGCCCCTGTACTAGGCTATATCACGACGTAGCTCAAATGAGCTTTGTCTGCTGTGTTCGGCTCGGCCGGATTTGCTGTATCTGGCATGACGGTTATCATCACGTGTAGTGAGGCGCCCACGCGATCCGTAGATCGATCTTGTTTGCCTTGCCTTGTCCTCCAATATATCTCGCAGGTCTGGCGCATTTCCCCGTGCCTTGGTACTTTTTGAGTGGCACCGAGGTGCGGCTTGAGTGGAGGGCCGAGAGGCCTCTCTGTCGCGGCCACGAGGTGGCCGGTCGGCCGTATCATGCGCTGGTGATGTAGGTTTAGGTGCTTCGTCCTCTAATCGGGGTAGCAGCCTGCGTTTTGGGTAGCTATTGGAGGGGCGTTCGAGTTCATACTCTTCGGCCGCAAGGACTTCAGTCCATCTGTCAGCTAGCAAGTCTTGGTCAGCTCTAAACTGTTGCTGCTTTTTCTTGAGGCTGCTTGCCGTGGCCATAAGCCTGCGTTTGAAACGCTCTTGTTCGACGGGATCCTCAGGCACGAAAAATTCATCATCGTCGAGGCTTGCCTCGTCTTTGGAGGGAGGCATGTAATTATCGTCCTCCACCTCTCTGTCTGCCGCTCTCTCATGAGGGCTGGCTTCTCCATCCTCCTGCACTGAATCCTGCTGGAGGGGGTTGTCTTCGGCGCTGTCTGGGGTGTTATTGTCTCCCGTGCTGAAATTGCCATTTTTGCTGTGGCAGGATTTAGAGCGGCGCCGCTGACGCTGGCGCTTAGGCTGTTTCTTGGAGGGGTCATCCTCCATTGTTCCATCGCCATTCCCATCTTTTGGGATGTCCACCATGTATATGTCGTATGACGAGGTGGCCTTCCAGTGCCCTATAGGCGCTGGTTCTTGGTCGTCTCCTGCATCGTCGTCCATACCGTCGATATCTTCGGAGTCGAAGTCGAGCATGTTGGTTAAATCATCAACGATGGCTACAAAGTGGGTGGTGGGTGTGCTTTGAATTTCTTCGTCGTCCGCATCCCAACCTTCCTGACCATAGTGAATTCAGGATGTCGCCAAAGGGCGAGTGCCGAAAGATGTCCGCGGCGGTGAACTCCATGATTGGCGCCCAATCGGATTCGATTGGCAGGGCGCGGGTCGCCGTCGACCCCAAAAGCTCCCGCCCTTGCGTCTCCGTCTGCCACGGCGATGGATCCACCGCCGTGAAATGCCACCGTGTCCCCAGTTGCATGACCATCCGCCACGCTGTTCTCGAAAGGCCCTGTGGCGACGTGGGCGGATGAGCTGGAGCGCAGCACACAACAAGACTCCTTCCGGCAAGCACCTTGCCGGGGTCTTGACCTTGCCGGGCCCGGGAGCTTGCCGGGCTCTGTAACTTGCCGCTCCCCGGGCCCTTGAGGTCCGGAGTCCGGAGAGGAGTCCGACGCCTTGGAGTCACGAGCTTCGCAAAGGATAGGGTTGGTGTACGGCTCAATCGCCAGAGATCGCAGCCCCGAGGCGGTGTCCAGCCACCCGCCCTCGATCGGCGCGATCGGCCCGAGCTAAGGGTCGGAGCGGACACTAGTGCGCTTCTGTGGCAATCGCTCGCGGCAGAGCTAGATCATGCCCATCGTGACATCTGCGGCGTGCTTGGTCAGGGCTCGAACCCGTCGAAGATCAAGTCTCCGCGACGCCGGCCGATAGTTCAAACTTCCAAATCGCTCGATAGCGGGCGTAGCTTTCAATCTGCTCCAGATGGCTGCTTAATTGCCCGCGATGCAAAGCCGCCGAGTATGAAGATCTGTCCGGGAGAAAAGTCTCACCGACCGCATCGTTGTTGATGATCGGAGGAGCCATCGGGCCTAAAGATGACGATACGAGGAACTCTCAATGAAAGCACCAATGTCGGTGTCAAACCGCGGATCTTGGGTAGGGGGTCCCAAACGTGCGTCTAGGCGAATGGTAACAGGAGACAAGGGACATGATGTTTTACCTGTGTTGGGCCCTCTCGATGGAGGTAAAACCCTACTCCTGCTTGATTAATATTGATGATATGGGTAGTACAAGAGTAGATCTACCACGAGATCAGAGAGGCTAAACCCTAGAAGCTAGTGTATGGTATGATTGTTGTTCATCCTACGGACTAAAACCCTCCGGTTTATATAGGCACCGAAGAGGGTTAGGGTTACACAGAGTCGGTTACAATGGTAGGAGATCTACATAGCTTGCCTTCCACGCCAAGGAAAGTCCCATCCGAACACGGGACGAAGTCTTCAATCTTGTATCTTCATAGTCCAGGAGTCCGGCCAAAGGTCATAGTCCGGCCATCCGGACACCCCCCTAATCCAGGACTCCCTCAGAGGTGATAAAAGAGCCTATCGTAAAGATTTACATCGGTGCAAGATTTTACACCGATCCGGATGACTCTAAGTCTCAATTTGGATAAATGTTGAAAGTGGGAGCAATAAGCTAGAGTAGCTCCGTGCAGAGCATTGTAGACATAGAATATTTGCAAAATACATACGACTCTGAATGTGACAGACCCGTTGACTAAACTTCTCTCACGAGCAAAACATGATCATACCTTAGTACACTTTGGGTGTTAATCACATAGCGATGTGAACTAGATTATTGGCTCTAGTAAACCCTTTGGGTGTTGATCACATGACGATGTGAACTATGGGTATTAATCACATACAGATGTGAATATTGGTGTTAAATCACATGGTGATGTGAACTATATTATTGACTCTAGTGCAAGTGGGAGACTGAAGGAAATATGCCCTAGAGGCAATAATAAAGTTATTATTTATTTCCTTATTTCATGATAAATGTTTATTATTCACGCTAGAATTGTATTAACCGGAAACTTGATACATGTGTGAATACATAGACAAACATAGTGTCACTAGTATGCCTCTACTTGACTAGCTCGTTAATCAAAGATGGTTAAGTTTCCTAACCATAGACATGAGTTGTCATTTGATTAACGCGATCAAATCATTAGGAGAATGATGTGATTGACTTGACCCATTCTGTTAGCTTAGCACTTGATTGTTTAGTATGTTGTTGTTGCTTTCTTCATGACTTATGCATGTTCCTATGACTATGAGATTATGCAACTCCCGTTTACCGGAGGAACACTTTGCGTGCTACCAAACGTCACAACGAATCGGGTGATTATAAAGGTGCTCTACAGGTGTCTCCGAAGGTACCTGTTGAGTTGGCGTATTTCGAGATTAGGATTTGTCACCCCCATTGTCGGAGAGGTATCTCTGGGCCCTCTCGGTAATGTACATCACTATAAGCCTTGCAAGCAATGTGACTAATAAGTTAGTTGCGGGATGATGCATTACATAATGAGTAAGAGACTTGCCGGTAACGAGATTGAACTAGGTATTGAGATACCGACGATCAAATCTCGGGTAAGTAACATACCGATGACAAAAGGAACAACGTACGTTGTTATGCGGTTTGACCAATAAAGATCTTCGTAGAATATGTGGGAGCCAATATGAGCATCCAGGTTCCGCTATTGGTTATTGATCGGAGACGTGTCTCGGTCATGTCTACATAGTTCTCGAACCCGTAGGGTCCGCACGCTTAACGTTCGGTGACGATTTATATTATGAGTTATGTGTTTTGATGTACCGAAGGTAGTTTGGAGTCCGGAATGAGATTGGGGACATGACGAGGAGTCTCGAAATAGTCGAGACGTAAATATCGATTTATTGGACGACTATATTCGGACAACGGAAAAGTTCCGAGTGATTCGGGTATTTTCGGAGTACCGGGGAGTTACGGGAATTCACCGGGAGAAGTATTGAGCCTTATTGGGCCATATGGGAATAGAGGAGAGAGTCCAAAAGGAAGGAGGCGCGCCCCCCCTCTGGTCCGAATTGGACAAGGGGTGCAGCCCCTTTTTCCTTCTCCCTCTCCCCCTCTTTCCTTCTCTCCTACTCCGGAAAGGAAAGGGAAATCCTACTAGGACTTGGGAGTCCTAGTAGGACTCCCCACACTTGGCGCGCCCCCTCTAGGGCCGGCCTCTCCCTCCCTCCTTTATATACGGGGGCAGGGGCACCCCATAGACACAACAATTGATCTCTTGATCTCTTAGCCGTGTGTGGTGCCCCCCTCCACCATATTCCACCTCGGTAATATCGTAGCGGTGCTTAGGCGAAGCCGTGTGCTAACGCTTCCGCTTTCGGTCTACGAGGGTATGTGGACAACACTCTCCCCTCTCATTGCTATGCATCACCATGATCTTGCGTGTGCGTAGGATTTTTTTTGAAATTACTACGTTCCCCAACAGTGGGTTATCAAGACCTTTTTCTGGCGCCGTTGTCGGGGAGCATAGCTCTATTCTCTGAGTCACTTGAGATTTATATCTGTTGATCACTATGAGGAATTTGAAAGATCAAAGAACCAAGATTTTTCCCTCAACTACGAGGGGAGGTAAGGAACTGCCATCTTGCTCCGCACTTGATTCTCCTCCTGTTTTGAGTAATCTTGTGACACCTACACCTGCTATTGATTCTGATATGTGCATGTTATTTATGATGCCACTTCTGCTATGCATGATGCTTATGATGGTACTACTTCTCTGCTTGATAATAATGTGCCACTAGGTGAATTTCTTCATGAACAACTTGCTAGGGTTAGAGAGAATGAAATTACTGAAACTGATGATATTATTGAATCTGATGATGAAGATTCTCCCCCTAGATATGAATTGGCTGTTATACCTGAGGGTTATGTTATGGATGAAGAAACTGCGAGAGACTTTCTTGCTTGCAATGATAGATACGATCTTAAGAAACTGTTAGCTAAGCTGAAAGAAAAGTCTTTGAATGCTAGAATGCAATATGACCCTGCTTTTGCTACTTCACCTATTTGTATTATTGATAAGGATTATGAATTCTCTGTCAATCCTGAGTTAATTACTTTGGTTGAATCTGATCCTTTCTATGGCTATGAATCTGGAACTGTTGTGGCACATCTTACTAAATTGAATGATATAGCCACCCTATTCACTCATGAGGAAAAAATTCACTTACTATATTCTTAATTTTTTTCCTTTCTCATTAAAGGTGACGCTAAAATATGGTTTAATTCTCTTGCTCCTGGTTGTGTGCGTAGTCCCCAGGATATGATTTATTACTTCTTTGCAAAATATTTTCCCGCTCATAAGAAACAAGCTGCCTTAAGGGAAATATTTAATTTTGTGCAAATTGAAGAAGAGAGTCTCCCACAAGCTTGGGAGAGGCTTCTCCGATTACTTAATGCTTTGCCTGATCATCCTCTTAAGAAAAATGAAATACTTGATATCTTTTATAATGGACTAACCGATGTTTCCAGAGACCACCTGGATAGTTGTGCTGGTTGTGTTTTCAGGGAAAGAACTGTTGAGCAAGCTGAATTGCTATTGAATAATATATTGAGTAATGATAATGATTGGACATTTCCTGAACCAACTCCTAAGCCAACTCCGAAGAAAAGGGGTATTCTATTTCTCAGTCCTGAAGATATGCAAGAGGCAAAGAAATCTATGAAAGAAAAAGGTATTAAAGATGAAGATGTTAAGAATTTACCGCCTATTGAAGAGATACATGGTCTTGATAACCCGACACAGGTAGTAAAGGTAAATTCTCTCTATAGATTTGATAAGGGTGAAATCCCATCTACTAAGTTTGCTAGTCAGTGCTTGGATGAGTTTGATAATTTTATTGTTAGACAAGAAGACTTCAATGCTTATTTTGGTAGACAATTGAAACGTAATGCTTATATGGTTGAACACTTGAGTGATTATATGTCTAGAGTTAAAAGTATCTTAAGCTTATTAGTAAACATGCTTCCATGGTTACCACTCAAGTAGAACAAGTACTTAAGGCACAGGATGATTTGCTCAATGAATTAAATAATGAGAATAATGATAATGATGTTAGAGTTATGACTAGAGGTGGTAAAATGACCCAGGAACCTTTGTATCCTGAGGGCCATCCTAAGAGAGTTGAGCAAGATTCTCAGAAAAATAATACTGATACACCTAGTCCTACTAAGAAAAAGAAAAAGAATACAGGTAGGACTTTGCACGCTCCTAGCGAACCTGTTATAGCCACACCTGAGAATCCCAATGATATTTCTATTTCTGATGTTGAAACACAATGTGGTGATGAACATGAACCTAGTGATAATGTTAATAATGATGTTCATGTTGATGATCAACCTAGTAATGATAATGATGTAGAAGTTGACCTGCTGTTGATCTTGATAACCCACAATCAAAGAATCAATGTTATGATAAGAGAGACTTCGTTGCTAGGAAACACGGTAAAGAAAGAGAACCATGGGTTCAAAAACCCATGCCTTTTCCTCCTAAGCCATCCAATAAAAACGATGATGAGGATTTTGAGCGCATTGCTGAAATATTAGAACTATCTTTTTGTGTATGCGTTTGACTGATATGCTTAAAATGAATCCCTATGCCAATTATATGAAAGATATCGTTACAAATAAAAGAAATATACCGGAAGCTGAAATTTCCACCATGCTTGCTAACTATACTTTTAAGGGTGGAATACCAAAGAACTAGGAGATCCAGGAGTACCAACTATACCATGATCCATTAAAAGAAACTATGTTAAAACTGCTTTATGTGATCTTGGAGCCGGTGTTAGTGTTATGCCTTTCTCTTTGTATCGTAGACTTGATTTGAATAAGTTGACACCTACTGAAATCTCTTTGCAAATGGACAATAAATCAACTGCTATACCCATCAGTATTTGTGAGGATGTGCATATTGTGGTTGCAAATGTTACTATTTTAACGGACTTTGTTATTCTTGATATACATGAGGACGACAGTATGTCGATCATCCTGGGTAGACCTTTTCTGAATACTACAGGGGCTGTTATTGATTGCAACAAAGGCAATGCACTTTTCATGTTAATGGTAATGAGCATACGGTACACTTTCTGAAGAAACAACTTCAAGTTCATAATATCAATTCTATTGGAAAATTTTCAACTATTACTATTGGAGGTTTTGAATTCCCTCTTCCTACTGCCAAAAAGAAATACGGTATTCTTATTGTTGGGGACATGCATATCCCCGTTGAGGTAACCTAGTGTTATTCGAAAATTCTCCGGTTTCATGTTATTCGGAAGAAGTTTGTTAACAAGACTTGATCAACCTTGTTAGTGGATTCCTTTTGATGAGCATGAGATGGATGAAGTTAGAAGGCACAACTTTCTGTACCCTCCTTTTACTTTCTGCTATTTAGTTTAAATAAAGTAAAAAATAGTATTTTATGTATGTTTTCTGAATTATCCTTGCAATAAAAATACTACCACGAAAATAAAAGTTCTCCAAATGCCCTGAAAATTGAGTATGATTTTTTGTAGAATATTTGAGAATTTCTGGCACTTAGAACACACCAGGGGGTCCACCATTTGGTCACAAGGGTGGAGGGCGCGCCCTACCCCCTGGGCGCCCCCCCTGCCGCATGGGCCCCACGTGCCCCCTTCCACATATTCCAGTACCCACACACTTCGTCTTCCTCCAGAAAAAATCGTCATGTAGCTCAAACTCGTGTTCTTGCTCGTTTTGTTGCATTTTCGATTTCCTTGCTCAAAGCTCCATTCACAAAACTGCTTTGGGGGATTGTTCTTCGGTATGTGACTCCTCCAATGGTCCAATTAGTTTTTGTTCTAGTGCTTTATTTATTGCAAATTTTTGCTGCTGAAGTGACCCTGTTCTTGAGCTTGCATGTCAAATTTATAAGGTCCAAAGTAGTTTTAATGCATGATATAGCCTCTAGGCACTTGTGGGAGTAGTTCCTATCAATCTTGTTGAGTTTGGTTCACTTTTATTTTGAGTCACTGAAAATTTCAGAAATTTTCAGAGGAAGAAAATGTTGAAGAGATTGTTGAGAGGCTCCTCGAGCCGAAGTTTGAAGGAAAAGCAGAATGAAGAGAATAAAAAGCCCAAGTACAACCTTCCTTGCACCGCGAAGGTCCGACCGTGTGAATGGCCATGTGATGCATTCTTGAGGGCAGCCGGAATTTATGAGGATTTCTATTACTTGGGTGAGAATGTAGGCATCACCGACTTCCTCCACGACCAGTGTGAACAGTATCTCCTACTCACTAATAATTTCGTGCAAAACTTCCATTTCCATGCTAGGAGATCACCACCTTCGGTAGATTTTTACTTATATGATAAGTTTAAGGAGATGTCACTCTATATTTTTTGTGTGGTTTGCAAGTTTCCCTTTGAGGGCGACGTCGAGGAACCACGTCCTAGTGATGAGGATGAATTAATTGATAAAATTGCTGTAGGGGAAACGAGAAAAGTGTCATATGCAAGAATTACTAGTGTACATTTTCCTGTTCTATGTTACTATGCAATATTTACTAGTAGATGTTTAATTGGTCGCAGGAACAGTAGGGGCCTTAGTGCTCCTGACCTTGCTATTTAGTGCCATGCTTTACTTCGTGATAGAACTTTCAATTTAGGCACTATGGTTGCTAAACGGTGAGTCTAAATCGTACAAAGGGCCCCATTTTTTGAGGTATCTTTGCTTCACGCCTTGCTAAACACTTTGAAATACCTATTAGGCATTATGAGAAAGAGGAAAAGGTGTTGCCCACAATTTTCTTAGACTATAAAGTATCGTAGCACATGATTTTATTGTTAATGATAATGATAAGAGACTCATTTATAACTTGGTATTTAGTAAAACTACTTGTCAGGCTATAACCTTTCCTGCACCGTCTTTGTTTAACATTCTTTCAGGCACATACCTCATCCTGCCTGATGACATTTACGCATACTGGGAGCAAACACGGTCCCCAGAGCCTGAGCCATAGCCATCTCCTGATCCATATTAGGAGTCTATTTATCAGTGGGACCCACAGCAGCTCGCTAACCAGTGGCACCCCGAGGACCCTCCTCAGTACACTGGAGAGGACCACTTTGATCCGTGGGCATAGACCAACTTAGGCCAAAAGCCTAAACTTGGGGGAGTACGTATTTCTCACCGACATTACATTCATGTTCACACACTCATTCTAGTTGTGGGTGTTCATAATTTTTCGTTGTACTATCCATGCTAGTTTATTTTCTTTTCTTGCTTTCTTCTTGTGTGTTTGAAAAACTTTGAGAAAAACAAAAAAAAAAATAGTTGTAGCTTTTAGCTAGTGTACTTTCCATGCTTGTAGTAGTAACTAAAAGAAAACCCAAAAAGATTTCTCGTTCTTCTTTTGCTTGTTGGGAGCTTGCTCGTGTAAATAGTTTTTCTCGTTCTTTGAATTTCTTTTTTTTTCTTTGGGGGTCAAGAGGAGAAGACCACGATGAAACTGATGAGTGGCTCTCACATGCATTATTGTTGATCTAACAAAGAGCCCATATTACCTTGTCTTCTCCTTTGAATTAAATGTTTGCAAATTCCAGCTTAGTCCAATGCACATGCACTACTATTATTATCCACACTGTTCAGTTGTGCAAGTGAAAGGCGATAATGACGATATATGATGAAATGGTTGAGATGAGGAAAAGCTGGTATGAACTCGACCTATCTTGTTTTTGTAAATATGATTAGTTCATCGTTCCTGATTCAGCCAATTATGAAAGAAACATGTTTGCAATGACAATTAGATATTATAGTTACTCATGCCATGCTTAATTAGCTAGGAGTTTATAATGGTTTACCTTGCGTGCCAACATGCGATTAAAATGGTTGTGATGTAGTATGATAGGGTAGTATTCTCCTTTGAATGATTCGAGTGGCTTGACTTGGCACATGTTCACGCATGTAGTTGAAACAAAATCAACATAGCCTCCACGATATTTATGTTCATGGTGATTTATATCTTACTCATGCTTGCACTCATTGTTGGTTAATTTTAATGCATGTTCATGACTGTTGTCGCTCTCTAGTTGGTCGCTTCCCAGTGTCTTTCTAGCCTTCACTTGTACTAAACACAAATATTGCTTGTGCATCCACTTCCATAAACCCCAATGTTGTTCCATATGAGTCCACCATACCTTCCTATATGCGGTATTTACCTGCCGTTCCAAGTAAATTTGTATGTGCCAAACTCTAAACCTTCAAATGAAATTCTGTTTTGTATGCTCGAATAGCTCATGTATCAACTAGGGATGTCTATATCTTCCCTGCTAGGTGGGTTATTCTCACGATGAGTGGACTCCGCTCATCATTCACGAGAAAATGATCGGTAACCGGGATGCCCAATCCCATGCTCAAATCAAATCAAAATAATTGCAAACAAAACTCTCCCAGGATTGTTGTTAGTTGGACGGTACCCGTTGTTTCGGACCAGCCGTGGAATGTGCTCGTTGGTGGTGGGGGAGTATAAACTTTATCATCCTGTTTGGGAACCGCCTTTAATGTATGTAGTATGGAAGATATCGAGATCTCTTGGTTGTTATGTTGACAGTGAAAGTATGCTGCTCAAAATATTATTTATCTCTGTTTCAAAACTCGAGCTCCGGCACCTCTGCAAATCCCTGCTTCCCTCTGCGAAGGGCCTATCTATTTACTTTTGTGTTGATTCATCATCCTCTTATAAAAAGCACCAATTGGAGAGCACCACTTTCATTTGTATGCATTGTTATTAATTTACATTGAGTATGACTCTGACCGGATCTCTTTTGCCATGAATTACAATGTCTAGTCAGTCCTTGATCTTTAGGGGTGCTCTGCATTTATGTTTTGTGGTCTCAGAAAGGGCTAGCGAGATACATTCTTATTATATCATATCATGATTGTTTTGAGAAAGTGTTGTCATCCGAGATTTATTATTATTCCTCGCTAGTTGATTATGCCATTGATATGAGTAAATGTGAGACCTAAATGTTATTGTGAATGTGGTTAGCTCATAATCTTTGCTAAAAACTTGAATGCTGGCTTTACATATTTACAACAACAAGACCAAACAGAGTTTGTAAAAGTTTTTCTTTATAACTTCAGTTTGTCAACTGAATTTCTTGAGGACAAGCAAAGGTTTAAGCTTGGGGAGTTGATATGTCTCCAATGTATCTACTTTTCCAAACACTTTTGCCCTTGTTTTGAACTCTAACTTGCATGATTTGAATGGAACTAACCCGGACTGACGTTGTTTTCAGCAGAATTGCCATGGTGTTATTTTTGTGCAGAAATAAAAGTTCTTGGAATGACCCGAAACTTCACGGAGGCACGTTTTGGAATTAATAAAAATATTGACGAAAAAATCAACAGAAGGGGCACACACCCTAGCCATGAGGGTGGGGGCGTGCCCCCCTGCCTCGTGGGCCCCCTGGAGCTCTATCGACCTCAACTCCAACTCCATATATTCACGTTCGGGGAGAAAAAAACAAGGAGAAGGATTCACCGCGTTTTATGATACGGAGCCACCGCCAAGCCCTGTTCTTCCTCGGGAGGGTTGATCTGGAGTCCGTCCGGGGCTCCGGAGAGGGGAATCCGTCGCCATCGTCATCATCAACCATCCTCCATACCAATTTCATGATGCTCACCGCCGTGCGTGAGTAATTCCATCGTAGGCTTGCTGGACGGTGATGGGTTGGATGAGATTTACCATGTAATTGAGTTAGTTTTGTTAGGGTTTGATCCCTAGTATCCATTATGTTTTAAGATTGATGTTGCTATGACTTTGCCATGCTTAATGCTTGTCACTAGGGCCCGAGTGCCATGATTTCAGATCTAAACCTATTATGTTTTCATGAATATATGTGAGTTCTTGATCCTATCTTGCAAGTTATAGTCACCTACTACGTGTTATGATTCGGCAAACCCCAGAATGACAATAGTCGGGACACTTCTCGGTGATGACAGTTTGAGGAGTTCATGTATTCACCAAGTGCTAATGCTTTAGTCCGGTACTCTATTAAAAGGAGGCCTTAACATCCCTTAGTTTCCAATAGGACCCCACTGCCACGGGAGGGTAGGACAAAAGATGTCATGCAAGTTCTTTTCCATAAGCACGTATGACTATATTCGGAATACATGCCTGCATTACATTGATGTACTGGAGCTAGTTTTGTGTCACCCTATGTTATAACTGTTGCATGATGAATTACATCCGACATAATTATCCATCATTGATCTATTGCCGACGAACTGTTCACATATTGATCTTTGCTACGTTACTTCTCCGTTACCACTGTTACGATTGCTACAAAACTACTACTGTTACTTTTGCCACCGTTACCGTTACTTCCATACTACTTTGCTACTAAATACTTTGCTGCGGATATTAAGTCTTTCAAGTGTGGTTGAATTGACAACACAGCTGCTAATACTTGAGAATATTCTTTGGCTCCCCTTGTGTCGAATCAATAAATTTGGGTGTTATACTCTACCCTCGAAAACTGTTGCGATCCCCTATACTTGTGGGTTATCAAGACCTTTTTCTAGCGTCGTTGTCGGGGAGCATAACTCTATTCTCTGAGTCACTAGAGATTTATATCTGTTGATCACTATGAGGAATTTGAAAGATCAAAGAACCAAGATTTTTCCCTCAACTACGAGAGGAAGTAAGGAACTGCAATCTAGCTCCGCACTTGATTCTCCTTCTGTTTTGAGTAAACTTGCGACATCTACGCCTGCTATTGATTCTGATATGTCGCATGTTATTGATGATGCCACTTCTGCTATGCATGATGCTTATGATGATACTACTTCTCTACTTTGTAATAATGTGCCACTAGGTGAATTTCTTGATGAACAACTTGCTAGGGTTAGAGAGAATGAAATTACTGAAACTGATGATCTTGCGGAGATCTGATGGAAAAATTATTATCTCATAATGTAGAGCCCTGTTTGCATGCAGGGACACGCTAGAGGCGGAGTTATGTGCATTGTATGGAAGGCCTTTCTTTTGCTTTACAGAGAAGTGACCTCCCGGTGGTCATTGAGATGGACCTGCTGATAGCGTTTTTTATGATCACTAGTAGCGAGGTGGATCACTCAGTTTATGCTTCTCTAGTCAATGAGATTAGATATCTTATTTTATTTTATTAGTCTCCGATCTATTTGATTAGCAAACTTTGGTAGAAGAGAAGGCACTTGATTGGGTTCAGGCCCTGATGAAGTTCTCGTAGAAGTTCGTAATGATTGTAAGGACGTTGTGATTGAGTAATACAAGTATTCCCCCGAAAAAAAGAAAGAAAGAGTTGAATGCTGCTCTGACCTGCGCGGGTTCCACGCTTCAAGCCTTGGCTGGAAGGTGGCCGGTGTGGGGAATAAAGGGCTGGTGCGCAATTAAGGGCGTGGGGGCCTCCATTGTGTTTAGGAGGAAAAAAATGCGGGCTCCACACAAGAGAAAACTGCAAACACCCTGTTAAACCTCCACGGTTACTGCATTCGCCGGCGTTGCTGCCTCGCACAACTCGAGCTTTGAGGGGGAGCTGTCCGCGGCGAGCGAAGTTCGGCATCTCCTTCTCGACGCTCCGTGGCGGCGATGCCACCTCGGGCTATCAGCATAAAGGTCCGCAATCCCCCTCTTCTGAAGTTTTTTGGTCAATTTCCTGCCGCAACTTACTACACCGATGAATATTTGATCCGAGGCAGCGGTGCAGGGATCTATGATGACCAGCTTCCGATCTAATTCGAGGTTTCTTTGCCCGCTTTCCCCCAGGTGGCGAGGGAAGAAGATTTGTCCTCACACATTGGAAACGATGGCTTCTATTTTGATCTCGTCGACTTCGACAGGGTGAGGGCTTTCCAGATCCCGGATAACACGACCATGTCCCGATTGAAGGTACCACCTTGCCTTATTCAACTAGAAGGGCCACTGTTTCACTAGAAAGCTTAAACCCTAAATTTGGCCTATAGGATTTTGTACTTTTTTTTAACAGATCTGTCCGTAAGACTTCAAGGAACTGAGATAACGAGGCTTTTAGTTTAGGAGAAGTTAGGCCTTGCCTTAGCCCGTAGCAATTTTTTGTGCTGAGTAGGTAGACGATCTCTCATTTAGTCCTCTCCTGCAAGCATTTCAGCATCTCTGCTTCTGGGTGTGTGCTATGTTGTATTCTGTTTGTTAAGTAATGCCAGGCCATTTTCATGTGATTTTTTTAATGCAAGTCTATTGTGGAAATCATGAGTAGCTGTACAAATTTTCCACTTCACCCCTTCTTCAATGAAGTATGGAGTATAACAGGTTTGGGTGGTCGTAGACTCGTTGCATGTCATTGAGCTATATAGATATTGGCTTTTATCGCTCTGCATTGGTGTACCTTATTGCAAATAGAAAACTGCATTAGAACCCCCTAAACTATCACAAGTACCTCACTTGACTCCCTCAACTTTAATCTCTAGGCTGGGGCTTCCTAAACTTGTCTTCATCTCACCTAGCTCAATTCCAAAAAACAAAATGTGCCACATGATCATCCCCCTCAGCATCTTCTCTTAGTATAACAGAGAAAGGGGGCTATGTCCAGGGATACCGATATTATGATTTTTTGACATGCCATTATTTTTAAACAAGGGCAATGGAGCTCAAGCTGCATTTAGAGTTTTTAGTATGTATGGTCCATTCTATCTATATCTATACTTCTATACTTCTAAACTTAATATGAAAAGAGCGAGTTGCGGAGATCCAACACATCTCACCCGTCCATGTGTTTAGCACTAACAAGGTTAGCATCCTCCCCTAATTAATAGCATACCTAATATCAGCGCCAATGCTACCAATTAATTATATTCTACCAAATATCAACCTGTTGCCAAATACTCGTGTGCAGTGCAATTAATATATTGCCTAATATTAATGTGCATTGCACGTACATGATTACTAGTATCATTAAATTTGCTAAGAAATTTCTACCCCAATGTTTTAGCTGAAGAATTCCAGATGATCAGCAGGATTTTCTATTTTCCATCAGTTGTAAGATTGAATGACGAGTTTCTATTCTTATGTTGTTTATAGATATATCTTGTGCAAGCAGACAAATATGTTCGTTTCCATCCTATTGTTTCTGATGGTTCATAATGACTTAAGTATTAATTGGTTAAGTTGTTCACAGGAGGAAATTGCAGTAGAATTCAGCATCCCATCTCAATTTCAGCGCCTATGGTTGTTTTGTAAAAGGCAAAATGGGACATGGCGTCCTGTTAGGCCATTCTCTACCGAAGAAAACAATCTATCTGTAAGAAGGCATTCTTCATGCTACGTTCTGATTGTTGTTTTAGATAACTTATGTTCTTACTGGTTCTTGATACAATTCTTCTTGGCAGAGCTTTGGGAGTAGCCCGTTTGTGTCTAGTTACTTTGGTTGTTATCATCTTATTATCTATTGGAAATTGGGCGTCACTGTGGCTATGCGAGCGTGCACTCAGCCCACTTCGTTTAAGGATGCCTGGCTTATTTTCTTATTACAAAAAGTTGACATCAGGAGCTAGTCCCTGGTTGGTCTTTTTTCTTAAATTATCTATGGGTGTATCTATTTTTTAGCATCTTATCATCCATATCCTATTGTGCGAAAGAAGAAATATACAACATTCTCTAGTATCTTCCTATATTATTGTTTAGGAGCACCCGCCAGTGCTTAGATGAGGGCGAGCGCCATTGCCTAGGTCCTCTGACCCATAACCAAGCTGTTATAGGGCATCCTAGCTTAACCACCTATTTAAGGGATAAGATCCTGCTAGTTAGAATTAAGAATTCACAGCCAATGTTTATGTTACGGCTAATAATCTTACTATATCTTAATTCATGCTTACAAATCTTTCATAGTTAATACATGATAATCACTAAACTAATCATGAGTTTAGCACAAGTCTAATGCTGCATGATGAAGAAACTTAAATTAGCCTTCTTTAGTTCCACTGCAGCAGAATAAGGGATCCCCTCAGGGTTTGAGCTAGCCTGGTGCACTTATGAAGTACACGCAACCAATCAGCGCCGTACCTTGTAGTTGTAGTCTGTGCTAGCTCGTCTATCTCATGCAACCTAGGCAACCAATGATGCCTTATATGAAAGGATAATTACAAAAAATTACTCTTGCAGATGACTAGCCTTCATAAACTATTGTCAAGGACCTTCTTGTTCCTGAATCCTGATGGTGTGAAGCTGTTTTTGGAGGTTGATCCTGAAACCTGAACTTGAACATATTTATATTTTCCTGTGGATGTCTGTAAAAAGGACCCTTCTTGTTCAATCCAACGGGTTATTTATTTAAATTCTCTCGCTATTGGCTCCTTGTAGGTGCTCAATGATTCTTCCCCACAAAATCTGAGCAACAATGATGGATTAGTGTTTTTAAAGCTTTATGACCCAGAACAAACGCAGATACAGTCAGTACCTTTTACCTAGAAGTTAAAACTCTCTCTTTCTTTTTTGTTTATCAGTTGAGATCTTTAATTTATACTCTGTTCTCTGAATGAGGCTCACAGATATATTGGAATGCTGTTTGTAAAAGCTTCATCAAGGCCTTCAGATATTCTTCCGAAACTAAGAAGTCTAGCTGGTTTTTGTGCAGACGTGGAAATGGAATTATATGAGGTCAGGTTTTGCTTTACTGCAACCTTGCCACTACTAATCTGAAATGCAGTTTTTCACCACCACATTTTATGTTTTCTCATTTTAATATGCAGGAAATCAAATCCGAACCTTCTGCCATGTGTGAAGCCTTAGATGCCAATATTACATTTTCAGAAAGCCAGGTCCCTCTCTGTCTCTGCTGTAAATATCTGCAATTGAGGGCGTTTTTTAAATGAAAAATTCAGGTGGGGGAACCTCTCCCCCAGTGACATTTCAAAAAAAAAGAAGGTCTGTATTTCGTGCAAGCATTTTCACATTTCCATGCCCTTTTAAACACTTTCTTGGTCCTTTTCTTCTTGCAGATTGGGCATGGGGATATCATTTGCTACCAGAAAAGCTCGAAGTCTTTGAGCCACCATGCATACCCATCTGTTGAAATATTCTTCAAGCGTATTCAGGATTTGAAGGCAGTTGTTCCGGTGCTTTACTTTTCCATCTCTGAAGACTTAAATTCTGGCTCACTGCTATTGGTGGCATGATTATATTTTTCGTCTTCTTTTTTAGGTTTCTCTCTTGGATCCTTATTTCGGCAATGCCACCATCACGTAGTATATTTTCTAGTTTGGCTCTTGGATTAGTCGTGAGTCATGACTGGCGACATTTTTTTACATGGCTGCTGCTGACGTGCTGTTGCTGCTTTTTTTATACGCCTCCTGAGTTGCTGCTGACAATGTTGAAAAAAAAGGGTTGCTGCTACCTGCTGTTGTTGCTGTCTTTATTAACGGGGCAATATTTTGATGTCATCTCACATCTCTTTTTTTTTTGTTTATCCTTATTACATACTCCCTCTGTCCCATAATCTAGGACGTTTTTTGACACTATGTACATTTTATTAATTATTTGTATATACTCGCCGTATCGCCGAATTGCTGTTTCTAGAATTGCTGTATCCCATGTCCCTGTTTCCTTATCGTCGTATCCGTGTTTCATCGGTAGTTTGAAAAGCAAATATACTGATGTGAACATCTACCCCTACTATATCTGCCCCTCATTCCCCTTTTAAGATTCATGCCAAGCTGATCGTTGATTCTTTTGTTATTTTCAGCTTTTCCTAAGTTTTATTTTTGTAAAACAGTTGAGTATGGGTTTGGAGGAACAAACATATGCATTTTGTTGCTGTTATTAATGTCATGATGCTGGCATCTGATTTGCCTCTATATGTGCCAACGTTTATGTATTCCTTGCAGTTCCTTGTATTTTGTAGTTTGTGCCACTAGCAAGGTGCCGTTTACGTAATGACACGAATTACATGTAGGGGGAGCAAAGGAAGATATTAGCTCTGGAAGAGGAGGTTGCTAGGTTAAAACATCAGTCTGACCTTCAAACAGAGAAGGCAAACATGGGTAGTTCTACTAACCAAGAACTTGTCTAACTTCTTATTCTTCATTGTTTAAAAGTACAGTATAAATTTGTAGCAGCAACATATAAGATACACCAATGCAATGCAGAATGCCAGCGATTTAAACGTGAGCGAGACAATGCGGTGCGCCAGCTGAATGAGCTGCAGGATCAGAATCCTCAGATTTTCCTCGAGTTCCCCATCACAAATTTGCTGCAAGCAACGGAGAACTTCAGTGACCTGTGCAAGGTTGGAGACACCGAATATGGACGTGTATATAAAGGCATTATACATGATACTACAGTAGCTATCAAGCTATCCAGATCTGATATTTTATTTCAACAAGAGGTAGCCTATGCCTGTATTAATGTGTCACTTACCTGATTCTGTTACTAACATAAGGTCATCACAGGTTTCTATTCTTCGTCAAGGCAGACATCCAAGCATTGTCAACTGCATTGGAAAATGTTCTGAAGTTTCAGCTCTTGTGTACGAGTGGTTGCCAAACGGAAACCTCCAAGATCACATTGTTTGTGCTAATGGCTCTCCACCTCTCTCATGGCAGATCCGCACACAGATCATCGGTGAGATTTGTTCTGCGCTGCTTTTCCTGCATTCGCGTGAGCCTCATGCTTTGGTCCATGGCGATCTACGTCCTTGTAACATATTCGTTGACGCCAACTTCAGAAGCAAGATTTGCAACTTTGGTATGTTAACCCTGTTTCTCCAGCCCGGCAACCACCAACCAGCTCTGACAGCCAGATTGCCATACCTGGACCCGGAGTTCCTCACCACCGGAGAGCTCATACCCCTTTCTGATGTCTACTCTCTGGGTGTTATCATCCTGTGTCTCTTGACTGGACTGCCTCCCTTGACTATTGCAAAGAAAGTTTCAGAAGCACTGGAGAATAATAACTTGCACACGCTGATTGATAAATCAGCAGGGAACTGGCCTTATGTACAAGCCAAGCAGTTAGCCGTCATTGGTCTTAGCTGTGTGGAAATGACGAGGGAAAAGCGACCTGATCTCTTAACAAAGGTATGGTCAGTTGTTGAGCCCCTTATCAGGAAGCCTCCTGCAGCCCCATGGCCATACGTCCAATCGGCAGTTACAGGAAGTTACGCGCCTGATCACTTGATTTGTCCAATTCGCATGGTAATAACTTTTGTCAGCATTTCTATCATTTCCAATAGCTTGGAGTCTGGGGACATGTTTTTATACTAGGATAGGAATATTCTTATTCATGTGGAAATAGGTTAGGCAACAAAATTTGAAGGCTGCTAGGGGCCAGTTAATAACATATTTTGCCTTCTTTTCTTGGAGTGGTTATAATGCATGTCTAAAAGCTTCCCTGCCTAATGACCACTGGGTGGTAAACTTGTACATTTCAGGATATTATGAAGGATCCTCAAGTGGCATCTGATGGATTCACTTACGAAGCAGAAGCCATAATGCGCTGGTTTGATGGCGGGAACAACAGGTCTCCGATGACGAACTTGCCGCTAGCAAATCATGATCTCGTCCCGAATCGAGCCCTCCTCTCTTCCATCCAGGAGTACCTTGGTCAGCAGAGACAGCCAGGTTCCTGAGCCAGGTTCCTGAACCTCAATCTTTTGACGACATTAGGGCTGTGTCTATATGTATAACTTGCTGCGTAGGCATCCTGTACATGCCGTGACCAGTTTACCTCTAGTTGATCTTGTTATGTTCACAATCTGTAGTACTCCCTCCGTCCTGAATTAGTTGACTCAGATTTGTCTAGATACGGACGTATTTAGACACATTTGAGGGAATATGCTGCAGTAAGGATTAATCCTGTTAAGTTGACAATCTACTAATTAATTTCGGAATTCCAATCCACTAATCTTGTTACTCTGAAATGTTTTGCAGTTTTCCTAGTATATGGTTTGCCTTCGTCTAGGGTTTTAATGCATGTCCAACTATTCTATTTTATTTAAATTTACTTTTTTTAACAAGTATCCTCCGATTTTATCTTTGATAACTACTCCCTACGTTTTTGGCACTACACTCGTGTCAAAAACATTCTTATATTATGGGACGGAGGGAGTACATTTTTTGCGTGTGGAAGCTTTGATAACTACTCCCTCCGTCCCATAATGTAAGACGTTTTTTCAAAAAACGTCGTACATTATGGGACGGAGGGAGTACATAGATACACTATAAGTACACTATTACTCCCTCTGTAAAGAAATATAAGAGCGTTTAGACCACTACTTTAGTGATCTAAACACTTATATTTTTTTATGGAGGGAGTACCATGCATGGGTTATATTCAGCCACCACAGTGAATATCAAGGTTTGCACAATGCCAGCATATGTGGTCTTAAAGGGAGAACATCAGGTGCTCCCATCCTTTGGTTCTCCCATGCTCCAAATTTTCAAAATGCACATTAAATGTTTCAAAAAATTCCGAAACAAATTCTGGATGTTCACATCACATGAGTGTACAATCCCTAAAAATTTGAAATCAAAATTTGAAATACACATTGAGAAACAAAAAAGACAAATCCATCATGAGTAGTGTCACAAAAAGACAAAAGTTAAAATGCCACTATTCACATCCAGATTTGTCTTTTTTGTTTCTCCATATGTGTTCTGAATTTTGATTTGAAATTTTCAGGGATTGTACACTTATGTGACGTCAACATCATATATTTTTGGATTTTTTTGAAACATTTAAATGTGGTTTTCTAAAATTGGAGCATGTGAGCATCTACCCATGATATGACAAACGTAAACGTGCCGGCCATGATACGACAAACGTAAACGTGCCCGCCTTCTTCATCTTTTCCGCATCTTGCAGCGTGTCCCAATTGCCAACAATGACAATGAAATGTGGATTAACCGTCGATTATACACACTCATTTTTTGATAAATGATGCATTTATTATCTTAAAATGTAGCATCAAACCGATATAAAGGATGATGAGTAACACCCAGCCTCTACATAAATAGGATGCACGCAGTCAAAGAGTCTGACAAAAATGCCGACATACTGGCAACAATAGTCCTATAAAATCGACAATATGCCCATGTCAATGGAGGTGGTGGAGCGATCTAGAGATTACTAGCCATACCCGCGCGGCGGCACGCCGCGCCCCGTCGACACATAGTGTTTAGAGATACCCGTCGATACGTATAGTGAATTTAGTGCCGCCGCGCCCTGTCGACACATGGTGTTTAGAGATACCCGTCTATACGTATAGTGAATTTCAAATTAAAGGAACAATACTATGTGGACTAATTTCATATCAACTGTGGCAATGACATTGGTAGCATTGGAACTCCTAATCATTGCGCTAGTCTAGCTAATTTTAACTTCTTGGAAGGCCAAAGGGGAAATTTTGTCACCTTAGATGGAAGGCATCAATGTACATTTTTCACCTAATTAGTAATGAAAGTATAGGGCTTTTTATCATATTTGGTTAATCAAGAACATAGCAGTTCATTTTTTCAGACCAAACAGAGATCTTCCAATCTTCACAAACTTCAGTGAACATATGATTGCAATCATTCCATTATTATTTCTGGTTTACATCATTCTAGTTGATCCCGAAAGAATTGTTGTGGAGTAGGTTTACATTACTTATATCCTAGCACATAGATTTATGCCGACAAAGAGTAAAATGTATATAGATAGATGGATTTGTTGGTACAACAACATCAGTCAACGGAGTATTATTTAATACTCCCTCCAATCCAAATTACTCGTGGCAAGTTTAGTACAACTGGCTTAGTATATTGAAGCAACAAGGGTACTGATAGACTTTGACTCAATCCTGGACAATCTGGTATTTCGTTCAAGCCACATTGGTCACCTCTCTTTGATTTGAGGTTGCATGAAGCCACGACCACCACAAGCTAACAGCATCAGAAATCATGTGCAAGAGGCTTTTCCTAGAGTAGCACACAATCAGAGGAACCAAACCTGTCAGACCACACTACACTGAGCGAGGAGATGGTCAATAGTTTCAGTTTTGTGATAGCAAAGCGGGTAGGTCGCGTCATTCTGAGCCTGTAAGGGTTCAGTGTCATTCTGTTTTTTGTTACGTGCAAAATGAGTACATTCGGTTATTTCTCTTTGCTTCTATAAAGAAATATTTCTTCCTCTAATCTTTCGTGCTATCCATGTGAATGGATCCGGTGAAAAACAAACCGATTGTTACCGGATCAGTACTTGGGTATCATATCTTGCTGTTGATGTATACAGGTGGCTTTTTCACTTTAAGTACTGCTACTATATAGTTTTGTCCTTAGTAATCCATATGATCAAGAGTTTTCATCATATTTCATTAGTTAAGAATAGAACACTTTGTTCTTTCAGATCAAACAGTGATATACCTATCTTCCACAAATTTCAGTAAACATATGCTTGCCATCCAAGAGAATTTAATAAGCAGGAAAAATGAGATACCAGGAAGCTTCACTCAAAACAAACATGGTCATTAAATTCAAAGCTTTACACATCCATCACAGTGAAGGAAAACCAAATCCTTAAATCAAATAGAACCAACCCGGACCTGTCTAGTAGTTATGTGACGCAAGGAATTAGGAAGAGCTAGCCTTAGCAATTGGTATATTCTTAAGTGGATTGTATGAAAGTATCCATTGTTAAGCCAACAAACAAACGGATGAATTTTCTTTGAATTTTTAATGCTACTATTGGTGACAAAAGTAAAATGGAATTTAAATCAAGCAGAGATAGTGCATGTAGTATTGAACAGAGAACATAAATAATATGAACACACACATTGCATCTTCTTGGGACTCATTCTATAAATTTCTATTACAGTTCACCGGTTAAGCTCTAGTACACAGAGCAGTATAGTCTACCCAGCTGTTGACAGTAATAGTATGAGCAAGAAGTTGTTAATATTTCAAGCCAAGCAAAATAAAATCGGCCAAATGTATATGTAAGTACTAATAAGTATACGACAGCAGCATACCAAGAATTTGTGTGGTGAACTCGTTCAGCCCGTACACACCATCCAGGCATCAAGCGACATGGCTGCAAGCATGACCAGCAACTTGAGCCTGAAACTAATAAGCACAGCCCCCAAGCCAAAAATCATGGGATGATTAGAGAGTTCAATCCATAAAAAAATAGGAATTAGCACCAGGATATAAGGGTTGGGGTCCAGCCATCTATTGTTGCTGTCCACATCCTGAGGAGGCCGACCAGATTTGCGACCGTGCACTTCGGTGCAGTTCTCGCCGTCAGCCAACACCCTAGGTACAGTAGCTAACGTAAATTAACAGAACACCAGAAGACTGAAATAGACTGGTTGATGTGTCAAACCATAACTAAACTTTGTTTCTGAGTAGTTACCCTATACTGCATCTTCGAATTCACATCCACCCAAAGCTTGCAACACCAAATCCTTTTGAAACGTACTTGTATTCAGTGAACACAACAGGAAAAGTAATTAGTCTGTCTCTCTAATATGCCACGAAGGACTAATTTCAAAGCATGGTGGCCTTGGGCAACCGCCGAGGTTGTAAGCGACCAGTTGAAAGGAGGAAAGACGCTGGAGGAGGTCAGAGGCGAAGGGCGACGTCTGCACGGCGAGAAGCTGCAGAGATGAAAAAGGACGGGATCTGACCTTCAGGTGAGCCAACACGTTGAGATCCAGGGCGCAGTGCGTGGGCGTCCGGGCGCAGCGAACACGCAGACACGGGAGGTGTGAGGGCACAACCGAGCCGTCGACGTTACCGTCAAGGTGAGGTTGTCCGATCCTGCAGGCGGCGATGGCGAGCAGGATGCCAGGGGCATCGTCGTGAAGTTGGTCATGACGACTGGGTGCAGGCATGTTGATGGCGGTGGCTCTCGACTGTCCAGGTGGTGTGCCGGCGAATTATGCGGTGCGGCAGCAGGGCGCGACGGGGGTGGGAGGGAGCTGTGTGGTGCTGATGCGGGAGAGAGCCATTTTATAGGAGACTATGGCGATGGATCGGCGGTGGATAAGATTGGACCGGAGTCTTCCAGATATGACACGCGGAGAAGATCTAGTACAGAGAGAAAACGAGAAAGACCGCAAGAGGGAATGGCAACATCCGGAAGCAGCATCGACAGCGGCAGCGCTATCACAATACAGACAGAGTAACCGAGGCATGTAAAGCAGCACTGCTCGCTGACAAAGAAGGACGGCAACACGCAGGAAAGCGACAGCTCGAACGGGAAACACATTGGACGACACGAATGGCAACAGCGGCTGAGCGGCTCAAAAGAATCGGCGGACAGCGACATACGTAGACAGCGATGGCCAAGCACAAATGGACCAACAGCGGCTCAAAAGAATCGGGCGACAGCAACGTACGCAGACAGCGATGGCCAATATAGTAGAAATGAAAAGAAGCACGTAAGAAGAACAACCACGCCAGCCCCACATGCAGTCAAGAAATGCTAAATGAACCAAACGAACCACCAAACCAGTTCAAAAATTTGGAACGAACACCTGAATCCACAAAGCGTTTGTACCCCGGCAGGTACCAAACTAATCCCACGCGTCACAAAAATTACACAGGATCCATCACTTTCACCCAAGTGGCCGATCCTGGGAGCGAAAAAGCTCCCTGGAATAGAGGCTTGGGTATGTTGCCATGTTGGCTAAAATTCCTCGTAGTCACTTACTCCAACGGTGTACACGCCGCTGGAGATGTTGCCATGTTGGCTAAAACTCCATGTAGTCACCTATTCTAACTGTGTACATGTCGTTGCTCCCCAACTGTTGTTTCAATCACGTACACACCGCCTTGAACAATGAATGATACTTTGCTTGTTATAGCGTAGACCATGTACGAAGTGAGTGCATACACTAAAAATTAACATGCAGAGGAGAATCATTTTTGTCATTAAAAACCAAATAATTTCTACGTAGCCAAAGCTCTCACTCAGCAGCGCCTGACGAAGTCGGCCACGACGGCGAGCTCCTTGGCGGCATCGTCGCAGTCGGGATTGAACAGGAAGTAGGTGTGACTCTCGCCCTTGGTCTCGTAGAACTCGAGCTGGCCGGCCCACCCGCACGCCTTGATCCCCTCCGCGTACGCGCGGGCCCTCTCCACGAACCAGCACAACTCCGCCGTGGTGACCAGCACGCGGCCGGACCCGAGCTGGCGCCACTCCTCCGGCGACGCTGCCGGGTTGATGTACGGGTGATCACGACCGAACTTGTCGCCACAGGCCACATCCCACACGCGCTCCACGTCGCCGGGGTAGAAGAAGGCTGCGTCCGGGGACTCGCCGCCCACCGGTTCAGTCCCCCAGAAGTAGGAATGCAAGAGCGCGACGCCGCTGACCTTGTCGCCGTAGCCCTCGATGCCTTCCTTCCGCAGCCTTATCGCCGTGTTGTGCGCCATGTTGGCGCCGGCGCTGTCGCCGGCGAGGACGACGCGGGAGGCGTCGCCGTGCGCGGCGAGCCAGGGCTCGGCGCCGTCCGGGCGGCACGCGGCGACGATCGCCTGGAGGGCCGCGAAGGCGTCGTCGTAGGCGGCCGGGAGGGGGTGCTCCGGAGCGAGACGGTAGTCGACGGAGACGACGACGGCGGGCGCGGCGGCGGCGAGGGAGGCGGCGTACTTGTGGTAGATCGGTGAGGCCGATGTGTGGACAACGAACGCGCCGCCGTGGAAGTAGACGACAACGGGGAACTTCTTTCCAGGCTCCGCCGCGGCGGCGGCGGGGAGGTAGAGACGGACGGAGACGTTGGCCGCCGGGTCAAGGACGACGTCCCTGGAGGCGACGCCGTTGGCGGGGTCACCGGAGGGGGAGGGCGGGATGGTCTCGGTGCCTTGCAAGCGCTCCACGCGGCCGCTCTTGTGGATGCATATGAAGCCTGGCATGTGGTACACGATCTCGGAGCTTGGGTCCATGACGGCGGACGGCGGCCTTTGGCTTCCCGGCGGCAATCGGAGCAACGAGGAGAGAGCTGCCCAGGTTATCGTAGCAGCTGCACGATGGGTTATGAGATACTACTCCATTTTGTAGCACCGGGACCGATCGAACACGTCACGTCAGCTCGCAGTCTCGACGAACCATTTTATAAGCAGCAATCACAGCATGCGGTAGTTATTTAATTTATCTACACATAAATCTTCTTTGCAGTGGTTGTTCTACCATGGACTTTTTGGGATCAGTCACACATTGCACTGAACAGGACAGCCCGGGCCGACCCGGTCGTATATGATTTTCTTCCTCCCTCCCTCGCTTTCTCACGACTCAACAAGCTCCCAGGGCAGCCGCGACTAGTAATGCTACACCTACGACGTAACCAGACAGGTGGGGGATTGGCATTGGAGGATAGGGAAGGAAGAGGCCCACCCCTTGAAAATCAGGGGGGAAGAGAGTTACTCTCCCTCTGTCCCATAATATAAGAACGTTTTTCAAACTGTTTTGGCTTAAAAAGCATTCTTATATTATGGGACGGAGGGAGTAGTTAAGAAAATTTACATAGGAGTTTAAGTAAGCTTGCGAGATGTAGGATTATCGAGCCGCGACCCAGCAATCCAAGTAGGTCAATTTGGATAACAAAACATATGTAAAACTTAAAAAAAACATGAATCAAAGACCTAAAAACCCAAATTGACTTGTAAACCCAACCAGAGGGAGTAGCAATACTGTTGAATTCACTCCCTCAGTAGTATTAACTACTCCCACACTCTTATATTTCTTTATGGAGGGAGTATTATCTATTACTTTGTACCAAATCAAGAATTAATATGAATCGGAGGGAGTACCAGAGTTCCTTCCCAAAGAAAGCATCCATTTTCTCAGTCCATCACACTCCAATAGCCTGACAGTCCTACGATATGGAAGAATAACACAACACCCGCAGCATAACAACTGGCACAACGACATCAAAACAGGCACTTGAATAAGAGGATAAAATCACTACAGCACAAATGCAAATGATGTATACATTAAATACATAAGATAAGATCGGGCATCTTTTTACTGCACACACTATCCCATACATCCATATCACCTCTTGGCGCCCTTCTCCCCAAACAGAATCGCCCAACATCGGATGCAGAAGCATCCCTGATTCCCTCTCACGAGCTGCTGGCAACTGGCATGCAACTCAACCAGCAAAACAATACCAAAGAGTTTCACTGTATGTGCCCGCAGTTCGACATAAGCCACCAAAGGCTGCGCTTAAGCACTGAAGCTTCAGGCAGTGGTTAAAGCATTACATGTTGTGCACGTGAAGCCTAATGTTCCATTAAAGCCGCATCAGTTTCTGATAATGGTGCAAGCAAGTCCTCGTACGCGTACGTGTCGTGGAACAAGGAAGGCTCCAACATAAGTGGCGGGGAGAACACTTGATCAAGAGCATCATCCGTCATAAACGATTGACCACTGACTGGATCAAAGAAGTTTGCAGCACTGCTTGGATCATCATAGCCATTCAGTTTACCTGACAGAGCTGGGGCTGCAGGCATTGGGCTGTCAGGATTGAAGTAAGGATCACCTGTGCTCTTGGGTAACTTCGACTGCGACGACGGCAGACCTGTCCTTTGTTTTGTTCGATTTGCCACAGCACCCACATCCTTCCTTGAAGCAACTGTTGATAGGGGAATGAAAAAGTGCTCTGAACCATCGTCACTACTCTTGTCCTGTGCACTCTCCCTGCTGCTCAATGGCTTTGACAGAGCGGCTTCACGAACAGAACGTCTGATGTCATGAGCAGAATAACCATCATTTTCGTGCACTGAGCCATTTGCTTGATCTTTGGTTGAGGGGTCAATAAGTGCTTTTTCTTCCGGCATAATTTCTTTGCTAGGTTGGCGTGCTAGGGCATTCCGTCTTTGTGTCTGTGTTCCTTTTCCAGAAGAACTTGGAGTCAGGCTAAATAAAGGAGGAAGCTTCAGAGCAGGACTACTCCCAGCCTTGTCGATGCGCATTGAAGAGAGCTTAGAAGTCATCTCTGAAACTTCGCTGCTGCTTTCTTCTGATCTTCCAAGCACTGTATTTTGCAGAGACAACTGTCTGGAGTTTGTTTGATCCATTGGATTACTAGGTACACTATTCACTTCTTCTGAAAGTTCTGCTATTGACTGCTGCATTGCTGGAATAGCTTCCTTGAGTTGATTAATTAGGCCCTGTATACTGACTAAATGCTGGCGATGCTCGGCCAATGTTGCAGTTAATGAGCCAGCATGGCTACTAGTTTCGCCGTCAGACGCACTGCGGAGTAATTCTGGCCCCTCCCCATCATTTGCTTTGGCCAAATGAAGAGATTGTTTATGAATACGCTGCAAAGCATGAGTCCACCGTCGAAGAATTTCAGCTACGTCAACAGTTTGTTGGGCACGCCCATTCCTATCATCTAATCTTGAAAGGGCTTCTTCCTTTCCCTGGAACAGAGATATCTGCTCCTGCTTGTCCAAACTTGAACCCATATCCATTGCTGCTAGCAACTGTGATCCAGATATACGATACCTATGCTCACGATGTGCTATAAGATCTTCAATTGGCCCAGAAGCTAAAACCTCATGCTGGTCTTTGCGAGCCAATATCGATTCCCACAAACGTGTCGCCTTAGATACCAAATGTGAATTCTGTCCAGACGAGCTTGATATACGTTCGTCCCACGGTTCCCCCTCTAGCTTGGCTTTGTTTCTCATAACTTGTAGCTTCTCTAACTCCTGCTGCAGACATGCCTCTTCAGCACATAGACTTCGGAATTCAGCAGTCATTTCATGGGCTAAATTCGACCAGGTTGTTTGCCTTTGAACAGCAATATTTGCATTTGCCAGAAATTTACGCCTTTCGAGAGCAATCCTTGCCTTGGTCACAGGAAGCAATGCAGCAGCATGAAGATAAGAGACATCTGTGAGCGCTGCCGGCAGTGGATTTGATGCCGCATCAGCCGGAAACGTCCTCCTGTGGACCTCCCTTAAGGCATGGACAGAGAGCTGCCACAAAAGCTCAACGAACCTCGGCCCGCAGCAGGTGGCGAGGGACGAAACCCTGGAGTTGCTCCGCGGCAGCGCCCCCTGCTGCTCCAGCTCGCTGATGACGCCTTGCACGATCTTGCGGAACTCCCTGGACTGCGCGGAATCGAAGATGGGCCACACCTTGTCGAAGTCCTTGGCGGACTGCGCGGGGCCGCGGAGCGAGGACAGGAGGAAGTAGAGGAGCTGCTCGCCGAGGCGAGGGTTGGAGTGGCGGAAGAGGCCGACGCGTGCGGGGGCGGCGCCGGCGCCGGCGGGGGAGCCGAGGACGGTGGGATCGAGGCCGAGGAGGAGGCAGTTTGTGTACATGGCGCCCTCCAGCTCCGCCTCCCGCTCCTTCTCCCGATCCGTCGACATGGCCGCCGGCTTCTACTGGGGGGGCTGGGTTGGGGCTAGGTTTAGGAGGAGCGGTGGGAGGCGGGCGGCATTGGAGTCGGGAGATCTCGCGAGGCGGAGGCGGAGGTGGAGGTGGGAGACGAACAAACAAACAAAGAAAAGCAGGCCAGCCGGGTCGAGTCGAAATGGCAACAATTTTATTCAGGGCCGGTTCGGGCTCCTACGAAGAGGCCAATCTTGTCCCTGTTCAGTCCGGTACCGACCTCCAGGATAGGATGCCGAATGGCGCAAGGTGGAGTGGACGCTACTCATGTTGTGGATCCATTCCATTCCACTATGCGTCCAGAATTTTGTTTTAAGAATAGCTAAGCCCAACTCCAACGCGGCTATCCATTTCGTTCGGCCGCATCCGCTTGAATTGTTGCGGACAGAAAATGCGGCGCGGTCCAATGCATCGAGGTAACTGAGAGGGCGTCCGTTTTTCTGTTCGCCGCGACCCATTTCCAGCCCAAATTTGAGCCGGTTTTGCGTCGGCGCGACAAAGGCACGGATGCGCACGACGCCCTTGTCACCCCCTGGCCCGCCAGTCGGTGACAGAGTGACATTTCTTTTCCTCCTCCCTTTCACACTCTTCCCACCCCTCGTTGCCCTTGCCGCCATCGCCCATTCTTGGTCGCGACGACACCGCCCAGGCACGGCCGCCGGATCCAACAACTTCCCCGCCGTACCCACCAACTTCCCCATCGCATCCATCAAGTCATGGCCACCACCGCATCCACCGAGGCGGCTCGTGGTCGTTCGGCGCCATGATCGTAGCGAGAGAAGGAAGCTCGCCAAGGGACGCCGGCATGCCTCGCCTCCGATCACCACCCTGCCGGGCGTGGGCCGACATGCTGCGCCGCCTTCACATGCCGCGCCTACACCACGCCCAACACCTGTCGGCGTTCTGGGAACGGAGGTCCCCAGACTTGCCTGCCTGCGGCCTGCGGCGTGGCTCAAGTGAGGGCCCAGTACGACCCATCTTCATCTACTCAAGCTCAAGACCCTCGCGAGGGGCCAAGCCTCGCGGGGCGGATGACGCAAGGCTTCCTCAGGAACGGCCTCACCAGGCAGGCTCGCAAGGAGGCGGAGAGATCAAGGCAGGGGTACCTCGCGAGGTGCTCGTGACGCAAGCCATGACGATCGAGACCAGGCGGGCGTCAGGCGGGCGCCGGCCTGCGCAGTGTCCTTGTTTCCTCTTTGGTGCAAAGGGGGCAAGTGCAGGCGCAGGGTACCGAGGCATCAAGCAAAGGTTACCATTTCGGTGCAACAAGACCAAGACCAGTAGAACGGCAGGACGGAGGTCACCGTGGAGCCCAAGATGGCGTCATCGCCAGTGCCTTTGGCAGCCGAAGACCGACTTTAGTCAGGATAACTTGTACTAGATGTTCCCCGTCAAAATGGCCGTTGTTGGCGCCCTTCCCGCTCAATATTTGGGAAGAGGACCAGGGCCTCTATATATAGGGATAGCCACCACAGTAGAGGCCAGGAGGAGGAGGATCGGATCGAGTTCTCAACAGATCCAGAGGCGATCGAACTCACCCAAGTAGTACACCACAACAGCCTAAGAACACCTCTCGCGAGATTGTTCTTCCTTTGTACTGTTCATCATCAGCCCCTGAGGCAATCCACCACACCACACACTGAAGTAGGATATTACACCACAACGGTGGCCCGAACCAGTATAAACCTTGTGTCCCTTGTGTTGCTCATCGTGTAGCTTAGATTCACAGCGAGGCGTTGAGACGTGGATCGGTAGGGGAAAAATCTTCGCGCGCACCCTAGAGTTCGAACCTTAAGGGTTTTGCCAGAACCCTATATCCGACATTTGGCGCGCCAGGTAGGGGTGCACGGGAGCTCTCCCTTCGTCGACCCGCTCTCCATCAACACCGCGCTTCGCCCTCATGGCGGACAACGCGCCGGCCGCTCCATTGCCGACGCCAAAGACTAGGGCGGGGCTCGAGCCTCGCCCCGCCTTTGCGACAGTGCGATGTCCGAACAAGCTCAAGCCAGAGATGCCGCCGCGCTACGACGGCACGACGGATCCACTAGCTTTCCTGCTGGCGTATGAGGAGGCCGTCCTCAAGGCCGGGGGCGACGACAGAGTCATGGCTAACTGGCTTCCCATGGCCCTCACCGGCGTTCCGCGCATGTGGCTGCTCCACCTGCCAACGGCTTCGGTGGCCTCCTGGGAGGAGCTGCGCGACCTGTTCCTCGCCCATTATGCTGCGCCGGCACCCCCGGTCATCGCAGCTCTCCCGGGCGGCTCGCAAGCGCCACCCTCGAGCCGCCACGTCAAGTCGTTCGTCCGCCAGATCGGCGCCGCCCTCACGCGCCGCAAAGCCCCTCCGGGTTGGGTGGCACCCAAGGCCGACTTAACCTTCAACTTGGACGATCACCTCACCAACACCGCTTGCTCGGGTGCGCTCCCGATGCTGTGCACTCCCACCATCTGCCAGGTGGCCGTCACCAGGACCCTCATCGACGGCGGTGCCGGCCTCAACGTGCTCTCGGTGGAGGCCTTCAGCCTCCTCCACGTGCCCCTGGAGCGACTTCGACCCAGCAAGTCCTTCTCGGGCGCCGGAGGCAGTTCCACCGGCTCCTTGGGGCAGATTCGCCTCCCGGTGTCCTTTGGCACCCACGGCAACTTCCGCATGGAGCTGGTCGACTTCAGCATCGCCCCCATCGACCTCCCGTACAATGCCATCCTCGGCTACCTTGCCTTGGCCCAGTTCATGGCAGCAACTCACCCGGCCTACAACCTCATGAAGATGCCCGGGAGCAGCGGCGTCCTCACCGTAGCTGGAGATACAAAGGATGCTCTGCAGGCGCTCAAGCTTGCCTTCAAGGCGGCCGCAGTGGCGTGGCCCACCAACGCCGACACCCTCAAGGCCAAGGGGGCTGCGCCGACCAAGAAGAAGCAGCTGTTCACCCAAGACAAGGCGGAGACTAAGCAGGTACCAGTCGATGAGGATGGGTCCTCCGGCGCCACCTTCACCATAGGCGCCAATCTCGACCCCGAGCAAGAGGAGGCTCTAGTGAAATTCTTGCGCGCGAACAAGGAGGTGTTCGCGTGGGAACCCAAGCAGCTAGCGGGGGTCCCAAGGCAGGTGATCGAGCAGCACCTGAACGTGTGCCCCAATGTGCGCCCCGTGAAGCAGAAAGCAAGGCGGCAGTCCACCTAGAAGTAGGCCTTCATCGTCCAAGAAACCCGCAAGCTAGAAGCTGCGGGAGTCATTCGCAAGGTTCGCTATCCGAAATGGCTGGCAAACCCCGTTGTTGTGCCGAAGAAGGGAGGAAAGGAGCGCATGTGCGTCGACTTCACCAACCTCAACAAGGCCTGCCCTCGAGATCCATTCCCGCTCCCCCGCAACGACCAAATCGTCGACTCCACCGCTGAGTGCGACCTGTTGTGCTTCCTGGATGCCTTCTCGGGCTATCACCAAATCAAGATGGCGGTAGAAGATGTGGAGAAAACGGCCTTCCTGACCCCGTGCGGGGTGTACTGCTACACCTGCATGCCGTTCGGGTTGCGCAATTTCAGCGACTGATGCATATCGCCTTGGGCCGGCAGCTCGGGAGAAACACCGAGGCCTACGTCAATGACATCGTGGTGAAGTCTCGGGAGGCCAAGACCCTGATACAGGACCTGGAAGAAACCTTCGCGAGCCTCCGTGAAGTGGACCTGCGGCTCAACCCGGAGAAGTGTGTGTTCGGTGTTCCTTCCGGCAAGCTTCTGGGCTTCCTCGTGTCCCACAGAGGTATCGAGGCTAACCCAGAGAAGGTCAAGGCAATCGAAGACATGAGTCCACCTCAAACCCTCAGGGAGATGCAGAAGCTCACCGGGCGAGTAACCGCGTTAGGGCGCTTCATCTCCAAGCTGGGGGAACGTGACCTGCCCTTCTTCAAGCTGATGAAGAAGAAGGGTTCGTTCGAATGGACTCAAGAGGCTGACGAAGCGTTCTAAGATCTCAAGAAGTACCTGACCAGCCCTCCGGTGATGGTGGCTCCATGCCCTCAGGAGCCCTTGGTGCTCTACCTCGCTACCACACCCTACTCCGCCAGCGCAGCTCTGGTGGTGGTTCAGGAGAAGCGCCGGGTCAAGGCCGCATCGGCCGCAACCCCGACCGCGGCAGCTCAAGGCCAGGAAGGCCTCGCGAGGGCCACGGCCTCGGCAGATGGGGACCAGCCTCAACAGGAAGACGCTTCCAGGGTTGAGGGGACCTCACCAAGCAGTTAGGAGCCGGGGGCTCAAACGCCTCAGGAGTCCGGAGGGTGCGAGCTCCGTCGGCGCGCCCATCCTCGTCGAGCATCCCGTATATTTCATCAGCACGGTGCTGCGGGATGCAAGGGCACGGTACCCCATGCCCCAAAAGCTCTTGCTCGCGCTATTGGTGGCCTCTCGGAAGCTGCAGCACTACTTCCAAGGTCACCCATCAAGGTTGTCTCAGCTTACCAATTGGAGAGGGTGCTCAGGAGTCCCAACTCCGCTGAAAGGGTCGCTGAATGGAACATTGAGCTGCAAGCGTTTTAGTTAGAATTCAACATGACCAGAGTCGTCAAAGGAGCCGCACTTGCAGATTTTGTGGTCGAATGGACAGAGGCGCCAGGGCTCGAAGCAGGAGAAGATTGGTCGCTTTCCCCGTGAAGCGAGGCACTAGACGGCTGGGTTATGCACTTCGATGGAGCATTCTCGCGACATGGCGCAGGCACCGGCGCAATGCTTATATCCCCCACTCAGGACAAGCTCTACTACGTCGTGCAGCTCCGTTTCTAGCAAGGCGAAAAGGTTTCCAACAACATAGCAGAATACGAGGGCCTCATAGTAGGCTTAAAGGCAGCGGCCGCACTGGGGATGAAGCGCCTCATCAAGGGTGACTCATAGCTCCTCGTCAACTTCTCCAACGAAGTATACGAGCCCAAGGACGAGCACATGGAGGCGTATCTTGCAGAAGTGCGCAAGATGGAAAAGCAGTTTTTGGGGCTGGAGCTGAAGCATGTGCCTCGCGACACCAATCAGGAGGCTGATGACATCGCCAAGAGGGCGTCGAGGCGGCTACCTCAGGAGCCTGGCATTTTCGAGGAACGACTCTTCAATCCCTCAGCAGTACCGTCACTATCAAGCACAGTGCAACCTCGGGAGGAGCTCCTCAATCGCCGCCTCAGAGCCCGACAGTAGCCCGACCTCGGGGCGCGCTTGCTTCTCAGCCTGGAGCCTCGGGAAGGATCTTTGATCTGCAAGCTCAAGGATTACCTGATGCAAGGGACTCTACCAGAGAAAGAAGAGGACACGGAACGTGTGGCCCGGCAGGCCACGGCCTACTGCATCCAAGATGGAGAGCTCTACCGGAAGCGGCCCAACGGTGTTTCCCTACGTTGCATCTCCAGGGAACAGGGGAAGGAGTTGCTGGCAGACATTCACGGCGGAGACTGTGGGCACCACTCGTCATCACGGACCCTCGTCGGCAAGGCGTTTCGCAACGGGTTTTATTGGCCTACAGCACTCAAGGACGCAATCGAGCTGGTGAAGGCTTGCGAAGCCTATCAATTCCATGCCAAGCAGATTCATCAGCCAGCTCAGGGCCTGCAGACCATTCCACTCTCATGGCCGTTCATGGTGTGGGGGCTGGACATTTTGGGCCCGTTTCCTCGGGCGCCAGGGGGCTATCGCTACCTCTACGTCGCCATTGACAAGTTCACCAAGTGGGCTGAGGTGGAAGCTGTCCGCACCATCCCAGTTGGCTCCGCAGTCAAGTTCATCAAGGGCCTCGTGAGCCGATTCAGGGTGCCTAATCGCATCATCACCGACAATGGTTCGTAGTTCACCAGCAATCTCTTCAAAACATATTGTGCTAACCTTGGAACGCAGATATGCTACGCTTCGGTGGCACACCCTCGGAGCAACGGCCAGGCTGAACGCGCCAACACAGAGGTCCTGAAAGGCCTCAAAACCAGGACCTTCAAGAAGAAGCTCGAGGCCTGCAGCAGGGGCTGGTACGACGAGCTCCAGTCCGTGCTATGGTCTATCCGCACTACCGCCACCAATTCGACCGGCGAAACCCTGTTCTTCCTCGTCTACGGAGCAGATGCGGTCCTCCCTCACGAGGTCAGGCATCGCTCCACGCGGGTCCTGGCGTTTGACGAAGCGCAGCAGGACGCCATGTGGGGGATGGATCTCGTGCTGGGGAAGGAATGCCATCGGGAGGCCACGCTACGAGCAGCAAGATACTAGCAGGCGCTGCAGCGGTACCACTGCCGCAACATTTGCCCCGGAACTCTTGAGGTAGGTGACCTCGTGCTCAGGCGGGTGCTCTCCAGGGAAGGGTTGCACAAACTCTCGCCCATGTGGGAGAGCCCGTTCAAGGTTATTCATGTTTCCAGACCTGGCGCCGCGCGTTTGGAGACCCAGGAAGGGGTGCCCATTCCGAACGTGTGGAACATTCAGCACCTCCGGAGATTCTACCCTTGAAATAAGGCCCAGTGCCTATAAAGAAGGCCCGGCGCCTACGAAGAAGGACCCAGTGCCTGCAAAGAAGGCCCAAGGCCTGTGAAGCTCGTCGCCCCAAGAAAAGGCCCAGTGCTTGTGAAGAAGGACAATGCCTGTGAAGCTCGTCGCCCGTGACACTCTCACGTAATAATGAGTTGGGGTTGTACACACCCCGGAGTCTCCGGAGTGCCGCCCTTGGGCCTCGGGGGCTCCCGCCCACGCCCAGTGGCAGCACTTAGTTGGGCGCTGGTGAGAAGACGTCGAAGACTAGATTAGGTGCCGGACGCGGCTTTTCATTTGCTTTCCGCAGTTGGCTTGTTCACCCTTGTCCGAAAATTTATTGGAGTTGCTTTTAGTGTTGTTTGCCGTCCCCAGCCCGTGATTCTTTGTCTTTGTTTTTCGCCTGACTGGTCCTCTCTTTCGCAAGCCTCGCGAGGGGGCTGCGCGGGCGCCCTCGCGAGCACCTTCTTGCCTAATTTCGTGAGGCTTCCTCACTCAAGTTCACAGCGGGAGCACCCCTCCCGGTCCGTGCCCCACGGGCATCGCGACATGAACACAGGACCTGAGCCAGTCACCCTCACGACAAAGGTTCAAAAGCTATCCTCCCGGCTAAATTTTGCAGGCTTCAAGACGCCCGACGTGACCTCATGCAGGTACCTCGCAAGGCAAAAACTGCAGCGAGCCCCTCGAGCTAAGTTGTTCCTACGCACAAGCATGCAGGCGCAACACCACAACACAGCATGGGAATAATATAAATAACATAATAATTAAGGGAAATAGTCCAGCATGCCCCCATGGGGCTCCATACTTCTCTCTCTCTCTCTCTCTATATATATATATATATGCAGGAAAAGGAGATAAACAAAATAAACGGGGCATGCCCGGCGACGGCTCGTGAGGGGGGATACACATCGCCCTCCTGAGCTCAATCAGACTCCTCCTCACGCTTCATCGAGGCATGACGGCGGGATGACCCGCTGCCACCCTCGAAGCGGACACGGCGGCGCGATGGTTGATCGCAGCCACTGCTGGAGGAGCTGTCACCAGAGGGGGAGCCGCTGAAGCTTGGCGAGCTGCGGGCGCCGCCGGCGGCGGGCTCGCCTTCGTCCTCGTTGTGGTCGTCACCAAGGCCCAGCACCTGGTCTCCGTCATCGTCTTCAGGGCAACACCCGAGACGGCGGCCGTCTTCTCCGAACACCCCCACGTAGAGGGTCATGTCACCGTCAAACTTGAAGTGCAGGGTGCATCGCCGGCCTAAGCCGCGCGCACGGGCAAACGTCTGCCAGCCGCGAGCCAAGGCTACGTTCTCGGTGACGGAGGTCTCCGCCGAGATCCAGGAAGCCCTGCTGCTGCAGCCGTCCGCCTGGAGCTAGAGGCCACTAGGGGCACTAGCCGGGAGTTCGCTAGTGAAGAAGCGGGGAAGCTAGAGCCAGTTGCCAGCTAGATCCGCCGGCCACACGACAAACTCCGGCAGCACCTCTGCTAAGTGGAAGCACGGCCTGGGATGTCGCGCAGCCACAATGCGCCTTCCCTCACCCACCGGGCAGCCGTCTCCACGCAAGGGACCACCGTCACGACCACGTGGAGCCACCACAGGAGTCATGGGGTGCTTACGGGGGCGACCTCGGCCGCGCTTGGGCGGAGGGGAGCCAGGCCCTTCCCGGCAAGCCTTCCCCTTCTCCGCGACCGAGAACCTCTTCGTCGGCGCCATGGGGCACGGCGGGCGACCGGAGTAGGGAGGAAGAAGAAGCAAGCAGGGGAAGGGAGATGTGCAACGGGGGCCTGCGCCCTCCCACATTTATAACCCAAGGGAGGCCAACTGTCGGCCTCCACGATCGTAGGTAATCAAGACTCTTTTTGCATGCAGCAGGGACTCGTCAAATCGGGCGGTTGCCGAGGCAGCGTGGGAAAGCGGAGACGCCCACGTCCAATCAACCGCCACGCGGCGACCAAGGCCGCAGGCTGTTGGGGCCCGTGGCGCTCCGCACTTGCCCTTTCGCTTTGCTGCTAAGCCAAGTCCGAGCACGCCTTGGGCCCGGGGGCTACTGTCGGTGTTCTGGTATTGGGGGTCCCCGGACTTGCTTGCCTGCGGCCTGCGGCATGGCTCAAGTGGTGGCCCAGTACGACCCATCTTCATCTACTCGAGCTTAAGACCCTCGCGAGGGGCCAAGCCTCGCGGGGTGGACGACGCAAGGCTTCCTCAGGAACGGCCTCACCAGGCAGGCTCGCGAGGAGGCGGAGAGATCAAGGCAGGGGTACCTCGCGAGCTGCTCGTGACGCAAGCCCTGACGATCGAGACCAGGCGGGCGCCGGCCTGCACAGTGTCCTTGTTTCCTCTTTGGTGCAAAGGGGGCAAGCGCAGGTGCAGAGTACCGAGGCATCAAGCAAAGGTTACCATTTCGGTGCAACAAGACCAAGACCAGCAGAGCGGCAGGACGGAGGTCACCATGGAGCCCAAGACAACGTCATCGCCAGTTCCTTTGGCAGCCGAAGACCGACTTTAGTCAGGATAACTTGTACTAGATGTTCCCCTTCAAAATGGCCGTTGTTGGCGCCCTTCCTACTCAATATTTGGGAAGAGGACTAGTGCCTCTATATATAGGGATAGCCAGCACAGTAGAGGCGAGGAGGAGGAGGATCGGATCGAGTTCTCAACAGATCCAGAGGCGATCGAACTCACCCAAGTAGTACACCACACCAGCCTCAGAACACCTCTCGCGAGGCTGTTCTTCTTTGTACTGTTCATCATCAGCCCCTGAGGCAATCCACCACACCACACAGTGGAGTAGGGTATTACACCACAACGGTGGCCTGAACCAGTATAAACCTGGTGTCCCTTGTGTTGCCCATCATGTAGCTTAGATTCACAGCGAGGCGTTGGGACGTGGATTGGTAGGGGGAAGATCTTCGCGCGCACCCAAGAGTTCGAACCTTAAGGGTTTTGCCAGAACCCGATATCCGACAACACCTTTGCCGCCTGCAATGTGTTCGGCCTTTCGCCCGCAAGGTACCACAACCGACACCGAGAACTTTGTGGTTGCTACTATGGTGTCAATGAGCACTAGGATGCGGCCAGTGTTTAGGGGGTCGATCTCAGGCTATGCTCCGGCCTTGAATCTTAATAGGGAGAATGACCATTGCCTACTCTACAACGATTATTTCTAGTGCACATCCCCACTTTTCAATGCCAAGCTTTTCCGACGACGCTTCCAGATGGCTAGACATGTGTTCAACCGTATTCGGGAGGGAGTGGTGGAGTATGATGATAATTTAGATGCAAGAGTGATGCCCTAGGAAGGATTGGCTTCTCTTGTTATCAGAAATGCACTACAGCTATCCGGATGGTTGCATATGGAATCCCCGATGATCTTGTGGATGAGTATGCCCGGATGAGTGAGTCCACATGCCTTGAATCACTAATAGGTTCTGCAAAGTTGTGGCAGCAGTGTTTGGTCTAGAGTACTTGAGAGAACCAAATGATGCAGACACTGCCCGGTTGTTGGCAATCAATGAATCTAGAGGCTTTCCAGGAATGCTTGATAGCATAGACTGTATGCACTTGAAGTGGAAGAATTGCCCATTTGCTTGGCAGTGACCGTATAAGGGGCATGTTAAAGCTTTCACGGTCATACTTCAAGTTGTGCATCACAAGACCTCTGAATTTGGCGCTCTTTCTTCGGCTTGGTAGGTTCTCACAATGACCTCAACGTGCTTCATCGGTCTTTGGTGTTTGCACGGCTTGTAGAAGGCAACATCCCAGAGGTCAACTTTGAGGTCAACGGCCACAACTATAACAAGAGATACTAGCTAGCTGATGGTATCTCTTGTTAAGACAATCTCCAAGCCGATAGGAGAGAAGCAACCTAGGTCTGCCTAAGCCCAAGAGAGTGCTAGGAAGGATGTGGGGCGTGTTTTTGGTGTGCTCCAATCTCAGTGGACTATTATTTGGTAACCTGGCAGAACATGGAGCCAATGCAATATGTGGAATATGATGATTGCTTGTCTGATCATGCACAACATGATCATAGAGGATGAGCACAATGACATCATCTATGTGTCGGGAAACATAGTAGAAAATAAAATAAAATCGCCCTATGATCAACCAGGAACACTATGAAGATGCAACGGTTTGGATCGGATTGTTACCAACTCTGAGTTCAGCGGAAGAAGACAAGTCAATGTAGATCATACTTGAACTCCCTCGAAATGTCGATGAACGATCCCTCAAACTGTCCATGAACGATCCCTCGAACGGAAGACCGAAAGCACAACCTCTCCACAGTTTGCAAGCATATGGTATTCATGATCCGGTAGCGCTTCGCCGTCCAGAGCTAATCATCATCGAAGAATTAGAAGGAGGAGATTAGGACCACATTGGGATTCTAATTATCAGGATTAACAAGAACTAGAACTAGAGAATAGAGGAGGCTCCAAAACTTTTGTATCCAAAAGTGCCAAAACCTCTATTATATATAGGTTGGAGGAGGGGGGGGCGCCACACAAGGGGGGGGGGGGTTCCCCCCTTTAGCCAGCCAAGTGGAGGGGGACCCTCCTCCAATTCGGCCCCCTTCCTTCCCCAAGTGGGAAGGGCGCGCTATTGGAAATATGCCCTAGAGGCAATAATAAATTGATAATTATCATATTTCCTTGTTCATGATAAATGTTTATTATTCATGCTAGAATTGTATTGACCGGAAACTCAAATACATGTGTGAATACATAAACAAATACTATGTCCCTAGTGAGCCTCTACTAGACTAGCTCGTTGATCAAAGATGGTTAAGGTTTCCTAACCATAGACATGAGTTGTCATTTGATACGGGATCAGATCATTAGGAGAATGATGTGATGGACAAGACCCAACTGTAAGCTTAGCCTTTGATTGTATCAGTTTATTGCTAAAGCTTTCTTCATGTCAAGTATCTATTCCTAAGACCATGAGATCGTGCAACTCCCTGACACCGGAGGAATACTTAGTGTTTATCCAAACGGCACATCATAACTGGGTGATCATAAAGGTGCTCTACAGGTATCTCCGAAGGTGTTTGTTGGGTTGGCACGGATCGAGACTGGGATTTCTCACTCCATGTGATGGAGAGATATTTCTGAGCTCTCTAGGTAATACAACATCATAAAGAGCTTGCAAGCAATGTGCATAATGAGTTAGTCATGAGATCTCGTATTACGGAACGAGTAAAGAGACTTGCCGGTAACAAGATTGAACTAGGTATGGAGATACCGATGATCGAATCTCGGGCAAGTAACATATCACTTGACAAAGGGAATTGCATATGGGATCAACCGAATCCTTGACATCGTGGTTCAACCGATAAAAGATCTTTGTGGAATACATAGGAACCAATATGGGCATCCAGGTCCCTCTATTGGTTATTGATTGGAGAGAGGTCTCGGTCATGACTACATGATTCCCAAACCCACAGGGTCGCATGCTTAACAATCGTTGGCGCTAGAGTAGTATTGGTATATTTGAAGATTGGTAACTGTATGTTTTTAGGAGTCCCGGATGAGATCATGGATGTCACGAGGAGTGTAGGACCTTGAGAAGAGGTGTCTAGAGGGGGGGGGGGTGATTAGACACTAAGTACCAAAGTTGCAATTTTTAAGATCTTTAAGTTTAAGTGGAGTTTAGGCACAAGTTTATCATTCACAATACATAACAAGCAAGCATGCAAAGAGTATATGAGCAGCGGAAAGTAAAGCATGCAACTTGCAAGAATGTAAAGGGAAGGGTTTTGGAGGATTCAAACACAATTGGAGACACAGATGTTTTTGGCGTGGTTCCGATAGGTGGTGCTATCGTACATCCACGTTGATGGAGACTTCAACCCACGAAGGGTAACGGTTGCGCGAGTCGACGGAGGGCTCCACCCACGAAGGTCCACGAAGAAGCAACCTTGTCTATCCCACCATGGACGTCGCCCACGAAGGACTTGCCTCACTAGCGGTAGATCTTCACGAAGTAGGCGATCTCCTTGCCCTTACAAACTCCTTGGTTCAACTCCACAATCTTGTCGGAGGCTCCCAAGTGACACCTAGCCAATCTAGGAGACACCACTCTCCAAGAAGTAACAAATGGTGCGTTGATGATGAACTCCTTGCTCTTGTGCTTCAAATCATAGTCTCCCCAACACTCAACTCTCTCTCATAAGATTTGGATCTGGTGGAAAGAATATTTGAGTGGAAAGCAACTTGGGGAAGGCTAGAGATCAAGATTCATATGGTAGGAATGGAATATCTTGGCCTCAACACATGAGTAGGTAGTTCTCTCTCAAAAAATGTATGCTGGAAGTGTAGGTTCAGTCTGATGGCTCTCTCCACGCATGAAGAGGAGGTGGAGGGGTATATATAGCCTCCACACAAAATCTAACCGTTACACACAATCTACCAAACTCGGTGGGACCGAATCAACAAACTCGGTCGGACCGATTTATTAAACCTAGTGACTGTTAGGATTTTCGGTGGGACTGAAATGCAACTCGGTAGGACCAATTCGGTTAGGATTAGGGCATAACGTAATCTCGGTAAGACCGATTACACAAACTCGGTGAGACCGATTTTGGTAATAAGCTTTCCAGAGAGTTGGTCAGGCAAACTCGGTTGGACTGATTACACAAACTCGGTGGGACCGATTTTGGTAATAAGTTAACCAGGAAGTTTGCATTGTAATCTCGGTAGTACCGATTGCTCAAACTCGGTGAGACCGATTTTGGTAATGGACATACACAGAGAGATTACAATCCCATCTCGGTGAGACCGAGATCCCTATCGGTAAGACCGATTTGCCTAGGGTTTGTGGCAGTGGCAATGACATTCAAACTTGGTGGCGCCGGATAGAAAGAATCGATGGGGTCGATTTTGGCTTTTGGTTTAGGTCATATGTGTGGAAGTGGGAAAGTAGTCAAGGGTTTTGGAGCATATCACTAAGCACTGTGGAGCAAGAAACTCATTAAGCAACACCTCATCCCTTCTTGATAGTATTGGCTTTTCCTATACACTCAATGTGATCTTGGATCACTAAAATGTAAAATGAAGAGTCTTGAGCTTGAAGCTTGAGCCAATCCTTTGTCCTTAGCATCTTGAAGGAGTTCCCACATCCTTTAGTCCATGCCACTCCATTTTTGAACTTATCTGAAACATACTAGATAAAAGTGTTAGTCCAACAAGAGATATGTTGACATTAATTACCAAAACCACCTAGGGAGCACTTGTGCTTTCAACCTCCCCCTTTTTGGTAATTGATGACAACATACATTAAAGCTTTAGATAAAGATATAGAGACTAGCAAGTAAAGCTTTGGAAATACATGTAACAAGCATAGGCTCCCCCTACATGTATACACTCATGTGAATATGGAATATAGAAGCATGTGAGAGCATAACCATAATAGAGTAGACAATGTGTTACATGTATCTTGGCCATATGCATCAGAGCAAAGAATATTAAGGAAAATACCTTCATGCCCATGAGTCCTTCTTGCAAACAGTATGTACATCAGCAAGAATTCCTCATACTCATGATAGTGATGCATATACTTACCTTGTAGTCTTGAGTTGGCTTTGGATGGAATGAACCTGCGTAACCAAGGTTAGATAACACAGGTGCATCTACTAGCCAAAACAAACAGAAGAAACCACAAGAAAACCAAGACTGGGATGACATGTAGAGAGTGAGTACTAAGTACCACATTGGATTAGACATGTCCCCAAGAGTAAAGATATGCAATGAATTTGAATGATTTCTTTCCCTTAGATGTCTTACTCCCCCTGAATCTAGCATGGGATACTGGGAGAAGATAGGGAATAGAAAATCAGAGCTGAAAGATATAAATGATGAACAAAGCTAATGCAAGCTAATGCAAATAAGCACAAAAGATCATATGAACATGTCTCTCCCTTCAAGAAGACATGCGGCATCTCTCCTCTTGAACACCAAGCATCTGGGATCCTTGAGAAATACTTTCTACTTAGGTATTCTCTCCCCCTGGAGATCTCTCTCTCCCTGAGGATCTCTCTCCTCCTAAGGAGGTGATATACTCTTTCTCTGATGTGATCTCTCTCTAAATGATAAGCTTTGATGTGATCTCTCTCTCCCCCTTTGACATCAATTTCCAAGAAGGATATTCTGGAATCTGTCGAATGGGCTTGGTCCTTGAGACACAGCACAAAGCAATGATAAAAATGTGATGCTTGTAGAGGATAAGATTCATTGAGTGGAGCTGGATCAGAAGAAACACAGAATAAGTGACAAACTGTTTTTCCTGTTGTGAAATCGGTGGCACCGATTGGTATGCTTCGGTTGTACCGAAAGGATTCGGTTGGACCGAAAACAACAAGTCGGTGAAACCGAGTTCATCGCAGAGAAAACACTTGTCACCTCAGCTCTCTAGACTAGTAAGATCTCACAAAGATTTGCAAGGAATTTACTTAAAGATATGCAAGGAATTGGATGCAGAAAAATGCAGAGCAAACAGAAAGAAATCTAGATGAAGTTTTTTTTGAAAAGGGGAAACCAAAATGCATGATACAAATGCAAAAACAAAGAAAAGAACACAAGAGAACTTCATCTAGAGATGGTCGGTGACAAAGTCACCTATGTTAGAGTATATTGACTTAGGAGTCAAGTGAGATCACTTGATCATAGGTCATACTCATCGTTTAAGCTCAAAATGGGGTTGCCATTTTTCGTTTAAGCATCTTGATGTATTCATATCTTGTCGAGTTGCTTTAGCTCATGACTTGGAGTAAAGCTTCTCTAAGATGGAATAACATACCTTGGTTGGTGGTGGTGTCCATGTAGTTGAACTTGCGTGTGTTGCTCAAGGTTGATGTAGTTCATCAAGAGTTGGGAGCACCACTTGGAATTTGAGTCCATCTACCTACATGGGTTAGTTCTTGCAAGGAAGAGCACTTGTGTATCCAAAAATGACAATCATGAAGCTCAACATAGAATTTGTCAAAGGATATGTTTGAATGGTTTCGTGCTTCCTTGTCTTCATCCACCATAGTGTAGAAAACTTGGTGATGTAGAGATTGCTCAAGATGTGAGTGGATTACAATCTCATGGAATTTGATTCAACCAAGTACCTACATGGGTTAGATAACATGCAAGATGCAAATATATCCTAGACATAAGATTTTCATCATGAGAAAAAAATATCAAGGATTAGTCATAAGCTCATGTCTTGCATGTATCCAATGGAGTTTCTACTCCAAGTTTGAAGCATCAATGATGTTCAATTCTCCTCTTAACCTGCAAAACACTTTCTCATCAAGAGGTTTAGTGAATATATCCGCTAATTGCTTTTCGGTGCGAACATGCTTAAGATCAATGTCACCCTTAGCAACATGATCTCGATTGAAATGATGACGAACTTCAATATGCTTAGTTCAAGAATGTTGTACGGGATCATGACCAATTTTGATAGCACTTTCATTGTCACAAAGTAATGGAACATGTCTCACATATATCCCATAATCTTTAAGAGTTTGGGTCATCCAAAGTAATTGAGCACAACATGAACCAGCGGCAATGTATTCCGCTTCGGCGGTGGATAAGGATACCGAGTTTTGTTTCTTGGAAGACCAAGACACAAGAGATCTACCAAGAAATTGACAAGTACCTGAAGTAGACTTTCCATCAACCTTGTCTCCGGCATAGTCCGAGTCGGAATAGCCAACAAGATCAAAAGAGGCGCTCTTAGGATACCAAATGCCAAAATTTGGTGTATGGATTAAGTATCTCGCTATCCTTTTCACGGCCTTAAGATGACATTCTTTAGGAGCAGCTTGATATCATGCACACACACACTTAGCATGATATCGGGACGTGAGGCACATAGATATAACAATGAACCAATCATAGAGCGATAAACCTTTTGATCAACTGGTTCACTATCTTTGGTCAAGTCAAGATGTCCACTAGTAGGCATGGGTGTAGTCATACCTTTGTATTCTTGCATATTGAACTTCTTGAATAAGTCCTTGGTGTACTTCGTTTGAGAAACAAAGGTACCTTCCTTAGTTTGCTTGATTTGCATCCCAAGAAAGAATTTGAGTTCACTCATCATAGACATCTCAAACTTCTCCGACATTAGCTTCCCAAACTTTTCACTAAAATGAGGGTTAGTTGAACCAAATATAATATCATCAACATAGATTTGGCACACAAATAGTTCTCATTAACCCTTTTAGTAAAAAGAGTAGAATCTATTTTTCCAATTTCAAAGCCTTTTTCAATAAGGAACTTGGTCAAGCATTTATACCATGCTCTAGGAGCTTGTTTAAGACCATAAAGAGCTTTGTGAAGTTTGTAAACATGATTGGGTTTCTTAGGATTGACAAAGCCGGGAGGTTGTTTAACATAAACTTCCTCCTCTATTTCACCATTTAGAAAACCACTTTTAATGTCCATTTGGTACAAGGTGATATCATGATGATTAGCATAGGCAAGTAAGATGCGAATGGATTCAAGTCTAGCAACGGGAGTGTAAGTCTCACCATAGTCCATACCTTCGACTTGTGTGTAGCCTTGGGCGACGAGACATGCTTTGTTGCGAACTACTTGTCCATCTTCATCTTGCTTGTTGCGAAACACCCATTTGGTACCGATGATGTTGTGGTTGTTGTCGGGCTTCTCAACCAATGTCCAAACTTGGTTCCTCTCAAAGTTGTGTAGCTCTTCATGCATAGCATTTATCCAATCCGGATCTTCCAGTGGTTCTTCAACCTTCATAGGTTCAATGCTAGAGATGAAAGAATAGTTTCACAAAAGTTAGCTAAACGAGTTTTAGAGCGAGTGATTTTCCTGGTTTGAATATCATTGTAGATTTGCTCGACGGGATGATCTTTAGCAATTCTTGCTCGAACTTGTGGAAGCTTTTGCTTGTTTCTTGGTTGAACTTCTTCTTCATCTTGTTCCTCTTCTTGGCCTTCTTCATTGTTGGCGTTGTCGTTCTCTTGTCGTGGTGGAGAAGGAGGTTGTTGACGTTCATCTTGATGCACTTCCTCGTTTTCTTCATCTTGGTGCGACCCACTTGTGGATGCTTCCGTATCAACTCTTGGTTCACCTTGTCGTGAAGTAGAAGATTCCACTTGGACGGACGAGGTACTCTCCTTCACCTCCGTTGGACGGACCTTGCCAATAGCCAAGTCTTGGATTGCTTCTGAAGGATCTTTGTCTCCTACATCAATTGGCAATTGCTCTACTTGCGAGCCGTTAGATTCATCAAACTTCACATCTACCGTCTCTTCAACCTTTCAGGTGAAATTGTTGTAGACACGGTAAGTGTGAGAGTTTGAGCTATAACCTAGTAGGAAACCTTCATGAGACTTAGGAGAAAATTTAGAACGACGATGCTTATCAAGAATGTAGCACTTTGAGCCAATACTCGAAAGTATCCAACTTGGGGTTTGTTACCCGTGAGGAGCTCATATGCCGTCTTGCCGAGTAGCTTGTGAAGATACAAGCGATTTGTTGCATGACAAGCTGTCCCAACCGCTTCTGCCCAAAAGTGCTTCGGTGTCTTGTACTCATCAAGCATCGTTCTTACCATTTTGATGAGCGTCCGGTTCTTCCTCTCAACAACCCCGTTTTGTTGAGGTGTGTACGTAGCCGAGAACTCGTGTGAAATCCCTTTTTCGTCAAGAAAGGTGTCCACATTTGCGTTCTTGAACTCCGTTCCATTGTCGCTGCGAACCTTCTTGATCTTCACTTCAAATTGATTTTGGGCCTTCCTAGCGAAGTTTTTCAAGATCTTTTGGACCTGCGATTTATCATCGAGAAAGAACACCCACGTAAATCTTGAAAAATCATCAACTATAACTAGACCAAAAGAATTTACACCGAGACTCTTGTAAGAGTTTGGACCAAAAAGATCCATGTGAAGTAGCTCGAGTGGCCTCCTTGTGGTCATGATGTTCTTCACGGGATGCCTTCCTCCAACCTGTTTACCTGCCTAACAAGCGCTGCAAAGTCTATCCTTATCAAATATGACATCGTTAACTCCAAGGATATGATTTCCTTGAATAAGCTTGTCAAGGTTTCGCATACCAACATGACCTAGTCGTCTATGCCATAACCAACCTTTTGAGGATTTAGCAATGAAGCAAGTTTTAGGTTGAGACTTTTTAGTGAAATCAACAATGTATAGATCACCTCTACACACACCGGTAAAGACCATTTTATGATTGTCTCGACGAAACACTTGGCAATCTACTTTAGTAAATAGAACATTGAAACCGAAATCAGCAAGTCTAGATACTGAAAGTAAGTTGTATCCAAGAGATTCAATGAGCATGACATTTTGTATGGAGCTATCATGTGATATGGCCACCTTACTGAGGCCAACCACCTTACCCTTTGAGTTGTCATAGAAAGTGACATACTTTCGAGGACTATTATTTTCAGCAAGCTCACGAAACATGTCTTTATCTCTGGTCATGTGATCGGTACATCCACTATCAAGAACCCATTCCTTCCCTCCTGACATATATCCCCGAAGATTTGCCATAAGACCAAAATGTCTCATTGCATCATCAAGATCGAAGTCACTATCATCATCCTCATCATAGTATCCATGTTCAACATCGTCATGTGGTGGATCAAGTCCTAGAGAGGGTGATTCGTTAGAGTGAGTTTGACAATGATCTTGCTTATGAATTTTTATAGCTTCGGAAATAATATCACTAATAATTCCAACATTTCCTTTGGCACGCGTAAGGTTTGTAAGCTCAAATAGACGATCACCAAACATAGGATCACTAGTATTCATCTTACTCAAAGCAATGGACTTATGGAGAATTTCATCAAGATTTTTCAAGAAATAATTTGGAAAGCGTTCCTCAAGAAATTTCCATATAGTGTAGGCACACTTAAGAGTAGGCAAACATCCAATCAAGTTTCTAGGCAATCCTCTAATGATAAGTTCGGCAGTTCTAAGATTCCAAATCATGTCAATTGACTCATCATGGGTAGGATGCATAGGATCAACATGAGGTGCACAAGGGCTAGCAATGTACTTGTTCAAATGATATTGATTGAAAATCACAAGCATCTCATTTTTCCACTCATGAAAATACTCTCCATCAAGAATAGGCACTCTATGTCTAAGACTCCCCAAAGTAGACTCATCCATCTTCCTCCAATGGTGATTAAACCAAGGCAACGGAGACCAATGCTTTGATACCACTTGTAGGACCTTGAGAAGAGGTGTCTAGAGGGGGGTGAAATGCAACTCGGTAGGACCAATTCGGTTAGGATTAGGGCATAACGTAATCTCGGTAAGACCGATTACTCAAACTCGGTGAGACCGATTTTGGTAATAAGCTTTCCAGAGAGTTGGTCAGGCAAACTCGGTTGGACTGATTACACAAACTCGGTGGGACCGATTTGGTAATAAGTTAACCAGGAAGTTTGCATTGTAATCTCGGTAGTACCGATTGCTCAAACTCGGTGAGACCGATTTTGGTAATGGACATACACAGAGAGATTACAATCCCATCTCGGTGAGACCGAGATCCCTATCGGTAAGACCGATTTGCCTAGGGTAGTGGCAGTGGCTATGACATTCAAACTTGGTGGCGCCGGATAGAAAGAATCGGTGGGGTCGATTTTGGCTTTTGGTTTAGGTCATATGTGTGGAAGTGGGAAAGTAGTCAAGGGTTTTGGAGCATATCACTAAGCACTGTGGAGCAAGAAACTCATTAAGCAACACCTCATCCCTTCTTGATAGTATTGGCTTTTCCTATAGACTCAATGTGATCTTGGATCACTAAAATGTAAAATGAAGAGTCTTGAGCTTGAAGCTTGAGCCAATCCTTTGTCCTTAGCATCTTGAAGGAGTTCCCACATCCTTTAGTCCATGCCACTCCATTTTTGAACTTATCTGAAACATACTACATAAAAGTGTTACTCCAACAAGAGATATGTTGACATTAATTACCAAAACCACCTAGGGAGCACTTGTGCTTTCAAGGAGGCTCAAAGTGGTCGAGAGGTAAAGTTTTATATATGGGAAGTCATATTTTGGGTTCCGAAAAAGGTGCAGTTTTTTCGGTGTTGTACTGGGATGCTTCCAGAAGATTCCTGAGGATTCCGGATGGGTCCAAAAGTCCACAAGTGGGCCCACCACATCCCAAGGTCTAGCATGGGCTAAGGGGAGGTGCCCTGGCCTTTTTGGGCCAGGCGCACCAAGTCCTCAAAAGCCCATGCGGCTAGGGAAGGGAAAAAAGGGGAGTCCTAGTACGAATAGGATTGGACTTGGAGTCCAAGTCCTCTTCCCCTTGGTACCAACTCCTATTAGGAGTAGGCTAGACTCCCAGCCATCCCACACATATAAATATAGGTGAGGGGCACATCAAGGCACCCCAAGACATTGGCCTTGGCTGCTGCCCCGTCTCTCCCTCGCGGCATAGTTCTCGTCCACGGTTTGTTGCTTAGCATAGCCCTGCCAGTATTCCAACTCCACCACCACCATCACCAGCACGCTGTAGTGTTGGGTGTTATACCATCTACTTATCTGCCTTCTCTTGCTAGATCAAGGAGGGGGCGTCACCGAGCCACATGTGTGCTAAACTCGGAGGTGCCGTCCGTTCGGCACTAGATCGGTTGGATCGTGATCAGATCATGAAGAGTATGACTACATCAACCACGTCATATATGCTTATGCTTTTCAGTCTACGATGGTACGCAGACACACTCTCCCCTCTCGTTGCTATGCTTCTCCTAGATAGATCTTGGGTGTTCGTTGGGAATTTTTGATATTGATGCTTCGTTCCCCATCAACGGCATCATGAGCTAGGTCTATGCTTAGATGGTTATGCACGAGTAGAACACAAAGAGTTGTGGGCGCTGATGCTCAAATTGCTTACCTCTCTTGTCTTATTTGGATCCGGCGGTATTGTGGGATGAAGCGTCCCGGACCAACCTTACTTGTCCATGCACAAGTCACTAGTTCCACCGAGAGACATGCAACTTGTTTTGCATAAGGTGGCTAGCGGGTGTCTGTCTCTCCTTCTTTAGTTGAATCTAATTTGACGAAGGAGGTCCTTGTAGAAGGTTAAAAGGCAACTTGATTATCACCATTGCGGCTTTACGTAGGTGAGGACGGTTCTTGCTAGTTGCCCATAGCAGCCACGTAAAATTTGCAACAACAAAGTAGAGGACGTCTAACTTGTTTTTGCAGGGCATGTTGTGATGTGGTATGGTCAAAACATGATGTGATATATGTTGATGTATGAGATTATCATGTTTTGTCATAGGTTCACGACTTGAATGTCGATGAGTATGGTAACCGGCAGGAGCTATTGGGTTGTCTTTAATTTATTATTCATCATGTACTTGTTTTACTTTATGGCTGTGCGTTAGCAATAGTTGTAGAAGCAATAGTTGGCGAGACGACCACGTGACAACACGATGATGGAGATCATGGTGTTATGCTGGTGACGATGGAGATCATGCCAGTGCTTTGAAGATGGAGATCAAAGGCACAAGATGATAATGAACATATCATGTCACATGTTGACTGCATGTGATATTTATATTTTTGTGCATTTATTTTGCTTAGAACGACAATAGCATTATACGATGATCCCTTCACTTAATTTCATGATATTGTGTACTCCCTAAGTATGCACCATTGCAAAAGTTCATCGTTTCGAAGCACCTCGTGATGATCGGGTGTGATAGACTCTATGTTCGCATACAACGGGTGTAAGCCAGTTTTACACATGCAGAATACTTGGGTTAAACTTGGCGAGCCTAGCATGTACAGACATGGCCTCGGAACACGGAGGACCGAAAGGTCGAACATGAGTCATATAGTAGATATGATCAACATGGAGATGTTCACCATTGATGACCACCCCATCTCACGTGACGATCGAACATGGGTTGGTTGATTTGGATCATGTAAACACTTAGACAACTTGAGGGATGTTGATGTAAGTGGGAGTTCACTAGTAATTTGATTAGTCAAACCAATTATCATGAACATAGTCTAAATTGTCTTTGCAAAATTATGTTGTAGATCAATGGCTCACATTGTAGCTCCCCTAAATTTTAATGCGGACTGGGTTCGTAACTTGAGGATTATCCTCATTGATGCACATAAGCCTTATGTCCTTAATGCACCGCTTGGTGATGCACCCCCTCAAGGCTCGCCTACAAATGATATGAATGTCTGGCAGACACATTTTGATGACTACTTGATAGTTTAGTGCATCATGCTTTACGGCTTAGAACTAGGGCTCCAAAGACGTTTTGAGCACCACAGAGCATATGAGATGTTCAAGGAGCTGAAATTCGTATTTCAAGCTCATGCCCGAGGTGAGAGGTATGACGCCTCCAACAAGTTCTTTAGCTGCAAGATGGAGGAGAACAGTTCTGTTAGTGAGAATATACTCAGAATGTCTGGGTTTCACAACCACTTGACTCAGTTGGGAGTTAATCTTCTAGATGACATGGTCATTGATAGAGTTCTCCAGTCACCACCACCAAGCTATAAAGGCTTTGTGATGAACTATAATATGCAAGGGATGGAGAAAACGATCCCTGCGCTATTCACGATGCTTAAGGCAGCGGAGGTAGAAGTCAAGAAGGAGCATCAAGTTTTGATGGTTAAAAAAACCACCAGTTTCAGGAAGAACGGAAAGGGAAAGAAATGGAACTTCAAGAAGAACAACAAGATAGTTGCCGCTCCAGTAAAGAAACCCAAGGCTAGACCCAATCCTAAGACTGAGTGCTTCTATTGTAAGGTAATGGTCACTGAAAGCGTAACTGCCCCAAGTAATTGGCAGATAAGAAGGCCGCAACGTCAATAAAGGTATATGTGATATACATGTTATTGATGTGTACCTTACTAGTTCTCGTAGTAGTGCCTGGGTACTTGATACTGGTTCGGTTGCTAATATTTGTAACTCAAAATAGGATCTACGGAATAAACGAAGACTGGCCAAGGACGAGGTGACGATGTGCGTCGAAAATGGTTCTAAGGTCGATGTGATCGCCTTCTGCATGCTACCTCTACATCTACCTTCGGGATTAGTTTTAAACCTAAATAATTGTTATTTGGTGCCTGCATTGAGCATGAACATTATATTTGGATCTTGTTTATTGCGAGACGATTATTCATTTAAGTCAGAGAATAATGGTTATTCTATTTATATGAGTAATATCTTTTATGGTCATGCACCCCTTGTGAATGGTTTATTCTTGTTGAATCTTTTGAATGGTTTATTCTTGTTGAATATTTTCTTCGAGTGAGCTAGTGACTTGTTGGAAATAATATATACCGATGTATGCAATCCGATGAGCGTTGAAGCACTCGGCGGATATCGGTATTTTCTTACCTTCACAGATGATTTGAGTGGATATGAGTATATTTACTTAATGAAACACAAGTCTGAAACATTTGAAAAGTTCAAGAAATTTCAGAGTGAAGTGGAGAATCATCGTAACAAGAAAATAAAGTTCCAATGATCTGATCATGGAGGTGAACATTTGAGTTATGAGTTTGGTATGCATTTAAGACAATGTGGAATTGTTTCACAGCTCAGGCCACCTGGAATACCATAGCGTAATGGTGTGTCCGAACATCGTAATCTATTGGATATGGTGATGATGTCTCTTACCAATTTGCCACTATCGTTTTGGGATTATGCATTAGAGACAGCCACATTCACTTTAAATAGGGCACCATCTAAATCCGTTGAGACGACACCGTATGAGTTATGGTTTGGCGAGAAACCTAAGATGTTGTTTCTTAAAGTTTGGGGATGCGACACTTATGTCAAGCGGCTTCAACCTGATAAGCTTGAACCCAAAGCGAAGAAGTGTGTCTTCATAGGATACCCTGAAGATATCATTGGGTATACCTTCTACCACATATCCGAGGGCAAGATCTTTGTTGCCAAGAATGGGTCCTTTCTAGAAAAGGTGTTTCTCTGGAAAGAAGTGACTGGGAGGAAAGTAGAACTTGATGAGGTAATTGTACCTTCTCTCGAATTGGAAGGTAGCACATCACAGAAAGCAGTTCCCATGATGCCTAAACCAAACAAAGAGGAAGCTATTTGTGATGATCAAGAAACTTCAGATCAAGTTACTATTGAACTTTGTAGGTCAACCATGGTACGTTTCGCACCAGAGTGGTACGGTAATCCAGTCCTGGAAATTATATTGTTAGAGAACGGTGAACCTACAAACAATGAAGAAGCTATGATGAGCCCGGATGCCGACAAATGGCTTCAGGTCATGAAACCCGAGATAGGATCCATGTAAGAGAACCAAGTGTGGACTTTGGTAGACTTACCCGATGACTGGCTGGCCATCGGGAACAAGTGGATCTTTAAGAAGAAGACAGACGTTGATGGTAATGTCACCTCTATAAAGTTTGACTTGTCGCAAAGGGTTTTCGACAAGTTCAAGGAGTTGACTACGATGAGACTTTCTCACCCGTAGTGATACTTAAGTCTGTTAGGATTATGTTAGCAATTGCTGCATTATTTTATTATGAAATCTGGCAGACGGATGTGAAAACCCGGTTTCTGTGAGGAAGAGTTGTATATGATACAACCCAAAGGTTTTGTGGATCCTAAGGTTGCTAAAAAGGTATGTGAATTCTATTGATCCATCTATGGACTGGTTCGAGCATTTAGGAGTTGGAATATATGCTTTGATGAGGTGATCAAAGTTTTTGGTTTTATACAAACATACGCAGAAGATTGTATTTACAAGAAAGTGAGTGGGAGCTCTATATCATTTCTGATAGTATATGTGGATGCCATATTTTTTATTGGAAATGATGTAGAATTTCTGGAAAGCATAAAGGGTTGTTTGAAAGGAGTTTTTCAAAGGGAGACCTGAGTAAAGTTGCTTACATATTTGGCATGAAGATCTATAGAGATAGATCAAGACACCTGATAAGACTTTCATAGAGCACATACCTTGACAAGATTTTGAAGGAGTTAAAAATTGATCGGTCAAAGAAGGAGTTCTTTCCTGTATTGTAGGGTGTTAAGTTGAGTAAGACTCAAAGCTCGACAATGGCAGAAGGAAGATAAAGGATGAAGGTCGTCCCCTATGCCTCAGACATAGGCTCTATAATGTATGTCATGATGTGTACCATACCTGTTGTGTGCCCCGCCATGAGTCTGGCAAGGGGGTACAAGAGTGGTCCAGGAGTGGATCACTGGACATCGGTCAAGATAATCCTTAGGTACCTATAGAGGACAAAGGAATGTTTCTCGGTTATGGAGGTGATAAAGAGTTTGTCGTAAAGGGTTACATCGACGCTGAAGGAAATATGCCCTAGAGGCAATAATAAAGTTATTATTTATTTCCTTATTTCATGATAAACATTTATTATTCTTGCTAGAATTGTATTAACCGGAAACTTAGTACATGTGTGAATACATAGACAAAACATGTTGTCCCTAGTATGCCTCTACTTGACTAGCTCATTAATCAAAGATGGTTGTGTTTCCTAACCATAGACATGTGTTGTCATTTGATGAACGAGATCACATCATTAGGAGAATGATGTGATGGACATGAACCATCCGTTAGCTTAGCATTATGATCGTTACAGTTTCATTGCTACTGCCCTCTTCATGACTTATACACGTGCATCAGACTATGACATTATGCAACTCCCAAATACCGGAGGAACACTTTGTGTGCTACCAAACGTCACAACATAAATGGGTGATTATAAAGGTGATCTACAGGTGTCTCCGAAGGTGTTTGTTGGGTTGGCATAGATCGAGATTACGATTTGTCACTCCGTGTTTCGGAGAGGTATCTTGGGCCCTCTCGGTAATACTCATCACTATAAGTCTTGCAAGCATTGTGACTAATGAGTTAGTTGTGGGATGAAGTATTACAGAACGAGTAGAGACTTGCCGGTAACAAGATTGAACTAGGTATGATGATACCGACGATCGAATCTCAGGCAAGTAACATACCGATGACAATGGGAACAACATATGTTGTTATGCGGTTTGACCAATAAAGATCTTCACAGAATATGTAGGAACCAATATGAGCATCCAGGTTCCGCTATTGGTTATTGACCGGAGACGTGTCTCGGTCATGTCTACATAGTTCTTGAACCTATAGGGTCCCCAGGATTAACGTTCGGTGACGATTGGTATTACGACTTTGTGTGATTTGATGTACCGAAGGTTGTTCGGAGTCCCGGATGAAATCACGGACATGACGAGGAGTCTCGAAATGGTCGAGACATAAAGATTGATATATTGGACCATGTTGTTCGGACACCGGAAGTGTTCCGGATAGTTTCGGATAAAACCGAACTGTGGGAGGGTTACCGGAACCCCCCCGGGAAGTAATGGGCCTTAGTGGGCCTATAGGGGAGAGAGAGGGCCGCACCAGGAGGTGGCACACACCCCCCAAGGGGAGTCCGAATAGGACAAGGAGAGGGGGGCGCGGCCCCTCTTTCCCTCTCCCTCTGCCTCTTCTTCATTCTCCTTCTAGTTGGACTAGGAAAAGGGGGAACTACTCCTACTTGGAGTAGGACTCCCCCCTTGTGCGCGCCCCTTGTGGCCGGCCAGCCCCCTCCTCTCCTCCTTTATATACGGGGGAGGGGGCACCCCATAGACACACAAGTTGATCTTTAGCCATGTGTGGTGCCCCGTCCACAGTTTTCCACCTCGGTCATATCGTCGTAGTGCTTAGGTGAAGCCCTGCGCCAGTAACTTCATCATCACCGTCACCATGCCGTCGTGCTGACGGAACTCTCCTCGGCCTCAGCAGGATCTAGAGTTCAAGGGATGTCACCAAGCTGAACGTGTGCAGATCGCGGAGGTGTCATGCGTTTGCTACTTGATCGGTTGGATTGCGAAGACGTTCGACTACATCAACCGCGTTACTTAATGCTTCCACTTTTGGTCTACAAGGGTACGTGGACACACTCTCCCCTCTCGTTGCTATGCATCGCCTAGATAGATCTTGCGTGATCGTAGGAATTTTTTTGAAATTACTGCGTTCCCCAACAGTGGCATCTGAGCTAGGTCTGTGCGTAGATGTTATATGCATGAGTAGAACACAAAGAGTTGTGGGCGATAATAGTCATACTGCTTACCACCAACGTCTTACTTTGATTCGGCGATATTGTTGGATGAAGCGGCCCGGACCGACATTACATGACTTCATTCATGAGACTGGTTCTACCAACGTGCTTATGCACAAAGGTGGCTGGCGGGTGTCTATTTCTCCAACTTTAGTTGAATCGAGTTTGATTACGGCCGGTCCTTGTTGAAGGTTAAAACAACACACTTGATGAAAAATCGTTGTGGTTTTGATGCGTAGGTAAGAACGGTTCTTGCTAGAAGCCCGTAGCAGCCGCGTAAAACTTGCAACAACAAAGTAGAGGACGTCTAACTTGTTTTTGCAGGGCTTGATGTGATGTGATATGGTCAAGGCATGATGTGATATAAAATGTTGTATGAGATGATCATGTTTTGTAACAAAGTTATCGGCAACTGGTAGGAGCTATATGGTTGTCGCTTTATTGTATGCAATGGAACCGCCATGTAATTGTCTTACTTTATGATAGTGCAACTAATCCCCGGGTGGTTTTGGTAATTAATAACAACATATATATCATTGAACTAATAGTTTCTTGAGAATCATTTCAGAAAGTTCAGTGATATGGGTATGGCAATGACTGAAGATGTGGACCCCTCAAAATGCTAAGGCAAGCATTGGCAAAAGCTCAAGACTCCATTTTTGGTTTAGTGATCCAAGATCACATTGAGTCTATAGGAAAGCCAATACTATTAAAAGGGGATGAGGTTATGATAATGATCTGGTTGCTCAAAGTGCTTAGTGATATATCTCCTAAACTATCAGCACCTTTCACTTCCATTATACACTCATAAGTAATCTCGGTCCCACCGATTTCCTAAACTCACCACACCGAGATGAACCACCTCAGCCATATAGCCAAACCCTAGAAATCTCGGATTTTCCGATTCGAACTCGGTCTCACGAAACTGGAGTTGCCAAGCTTCAGAACATACGTCATCAAATCGGTGTCACCGAGATGATGAAGTCGGTCCCACCGAGATTGGCAAACCCTAGTCTTTGGACGAATCGGACTCACCGAGATTGTATTTTCGGTCCCACCGAAAATCCCAACGTTCACGTGTTTTGAACTTTCGGTCTCACCAAGTTGTCAACTTCGGTCTGATCGAGATTGGTCAAATGTGTGTAACGGTTGGATTTTGTGTGGAGGCTATAAATACCCCTCCACCCCCTCTTCATTCGTGGAGAGAGCCATCGAAAGAACTACCACTCCTACCTTACATTTCGAGAAGAAAACTACCTACCCTTGTGTTGAGATCAAGTTGCTCCACTCCCACCATATGAAGCTTGATCTCTAGCCTTCCCAAGTTGCTTTCCACTCAATCCTTTCTTCCACCACAGCCAAATCGGTGAGGAGAGTTGAGTGTTGGGGAGATTATCATTTGAAGCACAAGAGCAAGGAGTTCATCATCACCAACACCATCTATTACCTTTTGGAGGTGGTGCCTCCTAGATTGGTTAGGTGTCGCTTGGGAGCCTCCGTCAAGATGTGGAGTTGAACCAAGAAGTTTGTAAGGGCAAGGAGATCGCCTACTTCGTGAAGATCTACCCCGAGTAAGGCTAGCCCTCCGTGGGCGTATGCCATGATGGCATAGACAAGGTTGCTTCTTCGTGAACCCTTCGTGGGTGGAGCCCTCCGTGGACTCTCATGGCCGTTACCCTCCGTGGGTTGAAGTCTCCATCAACGTGGATTGACGATAGCACCACCTATCGGAACCACGAGAAAAAATCTCCGTGTCTCCAAATTGCGTTTGCTCTTCTCCACCTCTCTTTACTACATCTGCAATTTACTTTCCGCTGCCTATACTCTAGAATTGCATGTGTAGGGTGATACTTGACTTGATCATCATTGTGAACTTGCCAAAAACTTGTCTTAATCAAAAGGCTAAATTTTTATATTGTCAAGTAGTCTAATCACCCCCTCTAGACATACTTTCGATCCTACAAGTGGTATCGAGCTTTGGTCTCCATTGTATTGGTTTCCATTGCATTGGACTCCATAAGCTTGGTTTCACAACCTAGGAGAGTATGGCGTCTAGTGAGGTAATTTTAAGTAGAGGTCCTTACTTTGATGGTTCAAACTTTGCTAGTTGGAAGCATAAAATGAAAATGCATATTCTTGGACATAACCCCGCCGCATGGGGCATTATTTGTGTTGGTTTGCAAGGTGAGTTCTTGAGGAAGGAAAAGTTCCGGATCGTGAAGCTACAGCGGATGAATTGCGGATGTTGCAAAACAATGCTCAAGCTTGTGACATTCTCTTCAATGCTTTGTGTCGAGGAGTTCAACAAAATCAGCCGTCTTGAGAATGCAAAGAGATTTGGGATACTTTGGTCGAAATGCACGAAGGTACCGAGTCCGTGAAGGAATCAAAGCTAGATGTTCTTCAAGGTCAACTTGACAAGTTCAAGATGAAGGAAGGTGAAGGAGTCGCTGAAATGTACTCTAGGCTTGCTCTCATCACAAATGAGATTGCCGGCTTAGGAAGCGAAGAAATGACCGATCGATTCATCATCAAGAAGATTCTCGAGCTTTGGATGGAAAGTATGACACCGTGTGCACTTTGATCCAAATGATGCCAAACTACAAGAATCTCAAGCCAACGAAGTCATTGGAAGAATTGTTGCTCATGAGATGACACTTAAAGATAAGGAAGAGCTTCACAACAAGTCAAGTGGTGCTTACAAAGCTACAATTGATGCTCCCACAACCTCAAGTGACAAGCTAGTTTCCAATGAAGAGATAAGCCTAATGGTGAAGAACTTCAACAAATTCTACAAGAGTAGAAGCAAGGAAAGAAGCTCAAAGTCTAGATCATATGATGAAAAGAGATCTTCTAGTCGTGATCGAAGCTGCTACAATTGTGGAAGACCGGACACTACTCAAATGAGTGCTCGGCTCCCCACAAGAGAAGAGAAGAATCTCCAAGAAGAAGAAGCTCAAGAGAAGAGTCACCTCGGAAAGAGAGAAGGAGTAGAGATGATCGTTATGAGCGAAGACCCTCTCGGAGAAGCAAGGATTCGGAGAGGAAAGACAAGTCATCAAGGAGCTACACAAGAAGAAAACATCAAGCTCATGTAGGTGAATGGGTCTCCGGCTCCGACTCAGACAATCACTCGAAAGAAGCTATCACTCCAACTCCGACTCTGATCAAGATGAAGGTGTTGCGGTCTTGCTCTCGTGTCCTCCAACTCCAACTCCTATGACATATTTGATTCACCAAATGAGGGAATTGGAAGATGCTTCATGGCTAAAGGCCACAAGGTATCACACCCTGAATTTATTGACTTTGATAGTGATGCGATGACTTGCTTGGTGAAGATGAGCTTTACATGATAAATCTAGTGAGCCTAGTAATGATGAACATGCTAGTAGTCTTTATAGTCGAGAAGAGTCGAATGACAATGCTATGAAGGAGATTGAGCGTCTAACTAAAGAACTAAACACTCTTAAGTTAGCTCATGAAACAACTCAAGAAGATCATAGAGAGCTCCCAAGATCTCATGAGAAGCTACGCTTCGAGAAGCTCAATCTAGAGCAAGAACATGAGTTTCTAAAAGTTATCAATGACGATCTTCGAAAGAAGAGTTCTTCATATCTTGCCAAACGACTTCTCTTGTCTAATTTCTTGCCACCTATTAAAACTAAGCATGACAAGCATAAGAAAAATTCTTCATCTAGTAGTAACAATAACCATGCTAAATCTAATGTTGTTACTTCTAGTAGTTCTCTTGATTCCACTAACAATGTTTCAAGCCAAGTTACACTTGAGCAAGAAAATAGTTTATTAAAAGGGATTATAGAGAAAGGTGTCTACAAGAGCCTTGCCGGAAGCAAGAACTTTGAGGAAATTGTTCGCAAGCAAGGAAGGCACCGGAAGAATCAAGGAATTGGTTTTGAGCGAAAGTTCAACGCCGAGGGTGTTGAATGGGAAGAAGGTCAATATCCCACTCCAAAGTTTGTTTCTCAAAGGGAGAAGTATGATCCTACTTATTCCAATGTGGAACAAGCTCAAGATGATCTTCCACCACAAGACCACAAGCTAAAAGGCAAGGACAAGCTTCAAGAGGAGATTGATGCATTTATTGAAGCACCTAAAGCCATGGTCAAGTGGGTTCCCAAGGAAACGTCAAGTTCTACTTCGTCAAGCTCAACTACAACCCCAAGTATTCCCATCAAGATGATGTGGATCCCGAAGAAGAAGAACTAGAGAGTTCTTGAGGGTGACTCCGCCAACATACTTCACTCACATTCATTTTGGCAAGGACTTGTGCAATCAACTTCCACATTATGCACTAGTTCATGGAGTCACAAACCCTCTTGTTGGTAAGTCAAGGGACAAGGTAATCATTGCTTTCATGGACATCATCTATTGTGTACTTCAATCTATGTCCATGGATATCCTTGTTTGTTCCTTGTGGGACTAACCCATGTAGGTATTGAAAGTGCCCGAATCCAAAGGATTGCTCCCAACTCTTGATGATCTTCATCAACATTGAGCATCCACATCTTCAACATCTACATGAAGTCTTCTACGACAACCCAAGGTTAGTTTGACCCTTTAAAAGGGGTTCTCACATCTAGGGGGAGCTTTGCTCTAAAGAATTGAGCTAAAGCATCTTCAAATGATGTGAACACATTAATGCTTTATGTAAAAGTGGTAACCCCACTTGTGCTTAAACGATGAGTATGACCTATGATCAAATGTTCTCATTTGACTCCTAAGTCAATATACTCATATATAGATGACCTAGTCATCGACAAATTGTGTGATAGTAGCTAGAGTTTTGATTGTGCATGTTTGACACATATTTCATTTGCTATCTTATTGTGTGAGCATGTTGGTTGCATAATTTTATCCATTCGAGGACATCCATTTGTTGCTTTGGTCTTTTGGATTTTTCTGACCAAATGGATGGACAAGAATGCCTAAGTTCCTTCCCTAGCTATCTATGCTTTCTTGTCTCAAATTCTATTCATGCTTATATCACAAACCTTGAACAAGTCATTTTCGGACACACCGAGTGAGGAGCACTCGGAGCCAGCCACCGATCCGTCAAAGGCTAAACTTCCAAAACCTTCTAAGTGATTTCGGTCAGACCAACCCACTCAAACTCGGTCAAACCGAAAGCACTTGGATTGATCTAGGTTTTCACCTCGGTGAAACCGAATTGTAATTTTCGGCGTGACCGAAGTGTGTAACTGCCCAGCAGTTATCCATCTCGGTGCCACCGAGTTTTACAACTCGGTCCCACCGACAGCTAAGGGGTATATATACTCCGTGGGTCGCGCGCATTGATTTCTACTTCAAAACGCCTCGCCCCCACACCCCTTGCTGCCGTCGCCGTGGTCTCCGGATCGTCTCCGTTCTCGTCTATGCGCCCTCGCCACAGGTCTCCGTCGCCGTCAACGGACATTCTCTCCGCGCCGTTGCCGCCGTAGAGGAACTCCACCAAGTTAGGGTGAGTTTCGATCCCTCTCGTGCTTCCATCTCCGATTCTATGCACGATTGGTTTGCCTAGCATCTTGCCACGTTTGAGATCTTCCATAACACCAGATTAGTTCCTTTGAACGAAATTCGAGTAAAAGTTTTAGGGTTAGGTTTCCACCGAACACATCTCGGTGAGACCGATTCTACATTCTCGAATGACCGATTTGGCCTCTGGCCATTACCTTCGCACTTTTCGGTCCAACCGAGTTGTGCAAATTGGTGTGACGAAATGAGGATTTAGTGAAACCCTAGTGTTTTCGGCAGATCGAAACCCATTTCGGTCCAACCGAAAGTGGTGTGAATGGTTCTGTTTGAACACTTGGATTCACGAATTTTAGACTCGATCGACCGAAATGTCTTCTGTGAAAACCTAAAACTGAAATTTGAACTCATTTTTTAAAATCTTCTGCAGTTTGTGATAACTCTTCTACTCGCCTACACCTAATCTATTCACAGGTTGTCAGCCATGTCAGATGCCAGTGACAGCCAGAACAGGTCTGAGTCACCAATTGAAGACATTCCAGAGGCAGGCACTAGTCCTGAGCCCAACAGTTTTTCAGATGATGGTGAGAGGAGCACACCAAGTGGTTTGCCTCCTGCAGCCACCAGGGCCAAAAAGAAGAGGAACTCTAATGAAGAAGATTCTGATTTCATTGCTGAGGAAGAAGTTTCCTCCAAGCCAGAGAGAAAAGTTGTTGCCAAAGAGCATCAAGGGCAGCAAACTAAGAAAGGCACCAGAAAAGTGAAGAAGTCCACTGTTGCCAAGAAGCTGAGTATGGAAGAGGAAACTTCAAGCAAGGTAAAGAAAACTTCCAAGAGGAAGAGGATTGTGCATGATGAAGCAGTAGATGATGATGATGATGAGGAAGCACCCCAGCCTCCTCAAAAGCCTAAGCTCATGGGTGATGCAATCAGGGCAGGAGCCCCTTCTAAGTCTAAGCCATCTGCTCCAGCAAAGGCAGCTCAAGCCAAGCCTGCTGCCAAGCCCAAGAAGACTGTCAGGAACATTCCAGCTTCAGAGAAGAAGAAAGATAATGTGCCACCAGCTGTGTCAGATGATGAGGCACTGTATTCTTTGGCTGCGCCCAAAAGCGCCACTCCACAATGATGCTCATCCTCAAGTGAGAACATGAAGGAAAGAAAGGATAAAGGTCTCGGCTATGGAGACAAGCTGATCCATATCTTTGTGAGGAGAAGAACTGCTGTTGATCCACGATTCCACACCGAGAGCAGCAGGACTTCTATGAGGATGTCTTGATGGACAAGAAGCCCATAGTTGCAGACACTCGCTATGTTGATTGGAAATACATTGATAGTGAAGAGCACAGAGACTTCTTTCCACATGTGCATGAGAACTTCACTGCATGTGGTGTTGCTGAGTTTGTTGGTCAAAAGTTGACAAGTTGGAATGATGAGATGATTATGCAATTCTATGCCACAGCTCATTTCTATCCAGATGGAAAGATCACATGGATGACTGAAGGCCAAGGTTCTCTTCAACTGTAGAAGAATGGGCAGAACTGCTGAATGCTCCAGTGCCAAGAGAAGATGATGTTGATGTCTATGGCATTCCCAAGAAGAACCATGAGACTATGAAGAATATGTACAATGAGGTACCAGCTAAGGATGTAGGAATCTGGAAGCTCGGCTCAGTGTATTATCTCCAGGCAGGTCTACCTACCACAAACACTATTCTGAGGCATACCTTGATGCCCAAGTCTGGAGATCATCGCATGATCAGAGGGTACTCTATCAACATGCTGCATATACTAGATGAGAAGGCACCTTTCAAGGTGATGGATTTGATAGTTGAGACTATCAAGAGGACTGCAGCAGACCAGAAGAGGTCGTGTGGATTTGCCCCGCACATTCAGATGCTTATCAATGCCAAGTTTGGCACGGGCACATATCTGTTGGATAGACCACACTTGCCACTGCAGCCTGAGCATGAGGACAATGAAGTTGTGATGGATGAGGAGGACCCAACAGTTGAAGGTCAAGCAAAGGTTGAGGCTGCCAAGAAAGCTAAAGCTGAGAAGGAAGCAGCAGCAGCAGCAGCTAAACCCAAGAGTGTTGGAGAGCAGCTCCTTGAAGCTACCCAGAGGATTGAACAACGCCTGCCAGCATTATGCGTCTCGGGAGAGTCTTGAAAGGATTGTTGAAGACAAGATCCATGCTCTGGATGTCAAGCTGACTGAAGTGCAAGTAACTGTCAACAAGCTTGAGGCAGATATCGAGGAAGCAAAGAGGGAGAAGGAAGAGCTCATGCGTGAGATGCAGGATGACCTAGTCCAGGATGAATATGAACAGCCTGCTCCGGTTCCCACAAGACCCCGATCATTTGCTATTCGAAAGGATGACACGGGACTAAAGCCTCGGCACCTCCCACAGCTCCATCGGCCCAGCTCCGGCTCGGTGACCACACCTCCAGCTCCACAGACATCAGCTGAAGTCTTCGCAGATGCTGCCATCTCAACTCCAACCTCAACCCAGACAGGAGCCGCCAGCAGAGTCCCTAGCAACTAATCCCCGGGTGGTTTTGGTAATTAATAACAACATATATATCATTGAACTAATAGTTTCTTGAGAATCATTTCAGAAAGTTCAGTGATATGGGTATGGCAATATTGAAGATGTGGACCCTCAAAATGCTAAGGCAAGCATTGGCAAAAGCTCAAGACTCCATTTTTGGTTTAGTGATCCAAGATCACATTGAGTCTATAGGAAAGCCAATACTATTAAAAGGGGATGAGGTTATGATAATGATCTGGTTGCTCAAAGTGCTTAGTGATATATCTCCTAAACTATCAGCACCTTTCACTTCCATTATACACTCATAAGTAATCTCGGTCCCACCGATTTCCTAAACTCAGTCACACCAAGATGAACCACCTCAGCCATATAGCCAAACCCTAGAAATCTCGGATTTTGCGATTCTGAACTCGGTCTCACCGAAACTGGAGTTGCCAAGCTTCTGTAACCTTCTGTCATCAAATCGGTGTCACCGAGATGATGAAGTCGGTCCCACCGAGATTGGCAAACCCTAGTCTTTGGACGAATCGGACTCACCGAGATTGTATTTTCGGTCCCACCGAAAATCCCAACGTTCACATGTTTTGAACTTTCGGTCTCACCGAGTTGTCAACTTCGGTCTGACCGAGATTGGTCAAATGTGTGTAACAGTTGGATTTTTGTGGAGGCTATAAATACCCTCCACCCCTCTTCATTCGTGGAGAGAGCCATCGAAAGAACTACCACTCCTACCTTACATTTACGAGAAGAAAACTACCTACCCTTGTGTTGAGATCAAGTTGCTCCACTCCCACCATATGAAGCTTGATCTCTAGCCTTCCCAAGTTGCTTTCCACTCAATCCTTTCTTCCACCACAGCCAAATCGGTGAGGAGAGTTGAGTGTTGGGGAGATTATCATTTGAAGCACAAGAGCAAGGAGTTCATCATCACCAACACCATCTATTACCTTTTGGAGGTGGTGCCTCCTAGATTGGTTAGGTGTCGCTTGGGAGCCTCCGTCAAGATGTGGAGTTGAACCAAGAAGTTTGTAAGGGCAAGGAGATCGCCTACTTCGTGAAGATCTACCCCAGTAAGGCTAGCCCTCCGTGGGCGTATGCCATGATGGCATAGACAAGGTTGCTTCTTCGTGGACCCTTCGTGGGTGGAGCCCTCCGTGGACTCTCGCAGCCGTTACCCTCCGTGGGTTGAAGTCTCCATCAACGTGGATTGACGATAGCACCACCTATCGGAACCACGAGAAAAAATCTCCGTGTCTCCAAATTGCGTTTGCTCTTCTCCACCTCTCTTTACTACATGTGCAATTTACTTTCCGCTGCCTATACTCTAGAATTGCATGTGTAGGGTGATACTTGACTTGATCATCATTGTGAACTTGCCAAAAACTTGTCTTAATCAAAAGGCTAAATTTTTATATTGTCAAGTAGTCTAATCACCCCCCCTCTAGACATACTTTCGATCCTACACTTTATCACTAAACGGTGGCGATAGTTGTAGTAGCAATAGTTGGTGAGACGACAATGATGCTTCGATGGAGATAAAGGTGTCGCGCCAGTGACGATGGAGATCATGACTATGCTTCGGTGATGGAGATCATGAGCACAAGTTGATGATGGCCATATCATATCAAATATTTTGATTGCATGCGATGTTTATCTTTGATGCATCTTATTTTGCTTAGTATGACAATAGCATTATAAGATGATCCCTTACTAAATTTCAAGGTATAAGTGTTCTCCCTGAGTATGCACCATTGCTACAGTTCGTCGTGCCGAGACACCACGTGATGATCGGGTGTGATAAGCTCTACGTTCACATACAACGGGTGCAAGCCAGTTTTGCACATGCAGAATACTCGGGTTAAACTTGACGAGCCTAGCATATGCAGATATGGCCTCGGAACACTGCGACCGAAAGGTCGAACATGAATCATATAGTAGATATGATCAACATAGTGATGTTCACCATTGAAAACTACTCCATCTCACGTGATGATCGGACATGGTTTAGTTGATTTGGATCACGTGATCATTTAGATGACTACAGGGATCTCTATCTAAGTGGGAGTTCTTAAGTAATATGATTAAATGAACTTTAATTTATCATGAACTTAGTCCTGATAGTTATTTTGCATGTCTATGTTATTGTAGATCAATGGCCCGTGCTACCGTTCCTTTGAATTTTAATGCGTTCCTAGAGAAAGCTAAGTTGAAAGATGACGGCATCAACTACACACACTACAAGAAATATTTCAACTTGTGACCACCACTATTGGTCACTGAAAGGTCACAAATTTCCATTTACGACCTTTTTGTGACCAAAAACAGAAGGTCAAAAGCTGGCCGTCAGAAGCGACTATAGCGACCTTTCTTACGGAATGGTCAAAGACGTTCTGACCAAAATATTCCTCTTGTGGCGTTTTGGTCACTAGCAACCTCCCAAGCCACGTAGGCATCCAGCGTGGCAAGTCGATGTGGCACAAGATCGGTAGGGTCCAATTCGGTTTTCTACATGGGCCAAGCCCATTAATTCAACCTTTCTATATTTTTTTCGTGTCAATTTTGGTCGATTTCATGGGCCTAGCCCAACGTTGTAGCCTTTTTATTGTTGGCCCATGGCCTTTTATTATTTATTGCTTTTCTATTTTCAGCCATTATATATTCAAGCTGGTCCCACTAGTCAAATGGGTCCCACTTGTCATGACCATCTCTCAAATTGGTCCCACATGTCAGAAATGTACAAATTTGACAGATTATTTTCATAAGTGGACCCATTGGTCAAGTTTCCATTTCACAAGTTTTTAGATCACATACATAATCAAAAAGAACACATAAATTTCATCAAATATACCACTAAATAAATCTATTACAATCTTTACAACACATATATGCTACAATATGCTACTCTTTACTAAGTAGAACTTGACGGCTTCACACTTCATGGCTTCACACTTGCTTCACACTTCACACTTGAGCATCTGTAAAAGAGGAACAACCACAAATTTAAATCTCGATTGCAGTATAGGCCATATGCAGAAGCAGTTCAAAGTCGAAACAACATCAATTAAAAACACGCGCACAGAAACATAGGAGTCAAAATGCAGTATAGGACCAGGACAAGGAAACTCCTGTTATCAAATCAACACACAGCTTGTAGCAAAACGGCAATAGAATACATTATAACGAGAGTAAGCTTGAATCAAACAGCACAGAAACATGTGTATATCTCATGTGAGCATCATGCTGTGGTTTTATTAAACAATGATATAGCAACAGAATATAATATCTTCAATGCAAATTATGGTACTTGTAGCAAAACTGCATAAGCTTTGAATTTTCAAAGAATAAGTTCAAAAGAAAGTATAGTAGTGCGTAAGCTCAGGTTACCTGGGTTGTCGACCAGAGGTGCCTTCCACTTTGCCCTTGTTGTTCAGGTTCTTGATATTCTGAATACACAGAAATCTCAGCTCAGAACTTGTAATACACATCGCTGCTTGTCTAAGCAAATAGACTACCTAGTCATATTGCCATGAGATAGTTCATGGTGTACCTTTTGTTTCCATGGCCCCTTGAACTGGTTTGGAATGGTTGGAGTTGTCCATTTCCCATCTTATACAATCTGCACCTTCAAATAGAACAAATATATGTCAAACATAGATGAGCAGAAAATACCAACTAATCAACAAAAAAACTAACATGCAGATAGTACTCAAACAAATCAAAGAGGAAGGAAACAAGACATCTGCTTTGCTAGCTAGGAGTGGGTAAACTGAAACATGAGCATGTTGGCCTAACGTTGTCGTAACAGCCGGATGGGATGAAGCGTCATTCTAAATAAAAGGAAAGGTGGCGGAGAGGCTAGTGCATCGTCCGATGCGCCTGCCTGCCTCGGAGATGAAGGCAAGACTAGCGGAATTTGGCTGCCATCAATTAGTTGAGCCATAAGATTGGTTAGTCTAGCAAGCATATTAATGTTTGAACGATTCAGCATTGATAAGGTTTTTACAACAAACATGTTGGCATCATGAGGCCGGCACATGCCGGATCGACACGAGACAAGCAACAAGACCCCACCCACTACTAAGAAGTAGAGCATCTAACTGAACTGTGAGAGATGAAGCAAGCAAGGGGAGGCCAGCAATTCAGTTTGCCAGGAGCAGTAACAGGTCGGATAAGAATTGGGAGGCCGATAATTTCAGTCAATGGCAACTGAAAAGCTGCAACAAGCTCTCCGTGAAAAACAAAGAGGCCAGCTCAGATCATTGTTGTTCACAACTTCACATGATTATATGCACAACATGTCAACTTATCCGAAGCAAGCAACAGATTATTTGGGACCAAAGCAATGTGCGCATTCTAATAGTAGTACAAATTAAGCAAAGACACCATAGCGAATGGAAGCTCCAAACTGCTGTTGCACAAATTTGAAGAGATGAACACGTCTGAGCATATGCATCCATTCTCTTGTACTACAAAATGAACCAAAGACAAGATGCATTCAAGAAGCATTCATCCATAGCAGATGTAGCAAGACAAACTGTTGCTCCACACGGTCGATCATTGTCGACTCGCTCCATACAAGACGCCAAAGACAAGTTAGCAACGGCCAGTTTATCGCGCATGAAACAAAAGCACTCCCTCGGAACAGGGCATATGCAGAGTGCGGGGAAACAGAGTAAGCCGTATGCAGAAATGAAAGAACAGTAAGCAATCTAACAACATTATTATCTTTCCAGCATGAATATGTGAGCACATACTAAGTAGCATCAGCAGAAGATTAACTGAAATGAAACTCCAGAAGATAAACTGAAATTACAAGGAACTACTCTCTGCTTTGACAACAAAAGGTATACTCACACATTTATATTATATTGTTGGTACAGGAAATATGCCATAAAGCATATAAGCATACACACAAGATACTTAGGCTACTAATCGACTTCCAAAGCTATTTACAAATAAGCAAGGCATCATTCCCACTGTAGAAATCATCAAAGGTGGATGGTTTATCTGTGCTCGCATAAAATTCTTTTCAGATTTGTATCCATAAGACAAAGCAGTAGTAATTCAGTTTGCAACACTATAGATTGCTCTGAAAGTGGACCACAAACTGTACATAATTAGGACAACCGGCAAACAAATGAAGAAGTACAACGTTTGTAACAGCAAAGTTAGGAGCAGAAATGTGTAATGTTATCGGTTGTAACAGCAAAGTTAGGAGCATATAAGCAAATAGGTGCCAACCCAAGTTTCTACTGGTAAAGCAAGCATCACCAATGCAATGTGTAATGTTATCGGAGGAGGGGGAGAATGCGCATACTTCTCTGTGAGGTTGGGATCGCCAAAAGGGTTGGAATCGTTGGAGTAGCCCGACACCGTGTTGGCCTTCATATTCTTGGCCACCTTCTCGGCCTGCAGAAGCAGCATCATCGACAAACAAGTTAGCAACGGAAACCCTAGGCGCGGGGCAGGAAGGCAGCCGAGCGGAAACCCCCACCTTCTTCTGCGCCTTCTTGGACATGTACTCCAGGATCTGCTCCTCGGTGACGCCCCCGAGCTTAGCGCTCCCGCTCCGCCTCCTTCGGCGGTCCCCGGAGTCGGAGCCGGAGCCGGACGCCTGCGAATCGCTCGCGCCGCTAGAGTTGGAGGAGGAGGAGGACGGGGCGGCCTTGCGGCGGCTCCTGCGGCGGTGGCGGCTCCGGCCCCGGCGGGGCGAGCCACCGGAGTCGGAGTCGGAGTCCGAGTCGGACGGCGACCGCCGCCGCCGCCGCCGCGACGAGCTCCGGCTGCCCTCGACGTCGCGCTCCTTCCTAGGCATGTCGGCTACGGGAGGGAAAGGCGGCTTGTCGTGGAGATTTGGCGTGCCGATGGAGCCGAGCCGATTAACTGAACGAACAAATTGGGGCTGGCGGTTGGGTCGATCCAGAGATCCAGAGAGGAGGAGAGGAGGAGGAGTCGTGGGTTGGAGGGTTGGAGGGGATCGATCCATATGGATCTCGCCGGACAGAGGGCGCCAGAGGTGGTGGCGGATTGGAGGGGATTGATCCATATGGATCTCGCCGGACAGAGGGCGCCGGAGGTGGTGGCGGACAGAGGGCGCCGAAGGTGGCGGCGGCCAGGGAGGAGTGGAGCGCTAGGGTTCGAGAGAGAGAGGAGGGCACGAGGGGTTGGGTGCGGTTGGGTGCGTGGGAGGGAGTGCGGGTTGTGGGTTGGGCGACGTGGGTGAGATAGGCGGGCCGTTGGATCAGGACCATCCGACGGTGATTAGGCACGATCCTCGTGAGATGCTCCTAGACCAATCAGAACGCAGTATATCAGTACTACATTTTTTGACCATCTAAATTGGTCGTAATCGACTAAAAGTAAGGTGCTAAATCATATTGGCTATTTTATGATCTGAAAAATAAAAATAAAAATAAAATACCTTCTCATGGTTTCATCAAATTTGACCTTAGTTTTCAGGAATAATGACAAATCGAAATAAGACAAATATCTTTTAAAAGAGTTAGGAGAAATTAGTTTTTTTAAATCATTTTCCATTTTTAAAGTGTCCAAAATGAGTTTTTTTGTGAAGGACATACTATATATTTGTTGTAAAATTTTACCAAATCAATTTTCTAAAATAATAGGCCATATATAATGCACAACTGCCAAATAGTTGAGTGTCCAAAGCTTTTATCCACCTCTCGTGAAAAAGACAAATATCAGCCGATTCAGCTGGAAACGGATCAAATTTGAACTGTAGCTGTCTAATAGTTTGCTCTTTATTTTTTCCAAAAATCATTTTTAGGTACATAAGTATCTATTTAATCAGAGAAACACCAAAAAAATTATAAAATTCAACCACTAGCTAGGAACGGTCATTCCCGTCGTTTTGACCGCATTTTGAAACGGGAATAAAAAATTCAAAAAAATCAAAAAATTGGAAAACCTTCGCATTGTGTCATTATATATGACCAAGTTTCCAGGAAAAATAATAAACTTGTAATACGGAAATTATTTTAAAAAACTGTTCTCAGAAATGAGCTATCATGCGTGAAGATTCATGGCTTTCAAGCCAGATGATCAATCTCATGGCCACATTCATGGCATAGTTTGTTCAAATGATCTCATATTGTGCACAAGGGTGCATATTGGAATTCCAAACAATGTTGCCTAAGGGAGTTTTCACTTTCTTTGCACGAAAAAACCATTTTTCATTTTCCGAGTGCCCAAAAGGAGGTTTTTTGTGAAGGAACTACCGAATAATTGTTGCAAAATGGACCAAATCAATTTTCTAAAATACTAGGACATATTTAATGCACAATTGACAAAATGGTTGGGTGCAAAAAGTTTTGATCCACCTCTCGTGAAAAAGACAAATTTCCGCCGATTCAGTTGGAAACGGGTCAAATTTGAACTGAAGCTGCCTCATAGGTTGCTACTTATTTTTTCCAAAAATCATTTTTAGGTACATAAGTATCTATTTAATCAGAGAAACACCAAAAAAATTCCAAGATTCAACCACTAGCTAGGAACGGTCATTCTCGCCGTTTTGACCGCATTTTGAAATGGGCATAAAAAATTCAAAAAAATCAAAACATTGGGAAACCTTCGCATTGTGTCATTATATGTGACCAAGTTTCCAGTAAAAATAATAAACTTGTAACACAGAAATTATTTTAAAAAACTGTTCTCAGAAATGAGCTATCATGCGTGAAGATTCATGGCTTTCAAGCCAAATGATCAATCTTATGGCCACATTCATGGCATAGTTTGTTCAAATGATCTCATATTGTGCACAAGGGTACATCTTGGAATTCCAAACAATGTTGCCTAAGGAAGTTTTCATTTTCTTTGCACGGAAATTTCATTTTTCATTTTCCGAGTGCCCAAAAAGAGGTTTTTTTGTGAAGGAACTACCAAATAATTGTTGCAAAAATGGACCAAATCAATTTTATAAAATACTAGGACATATTTAATGCACTATTGACAAAATGGTTGGGTGAAAAAAGTTTTGATCCACCTCTAGTGAAAAAGACAAATTGCCGTCGATTCAGCTGGAAGTGGGTCAAATTTGAACTGCAGCTACCTCATAGTTTACTATTTATTTTTTCCAAAAATCATTTCTAGATAAATAAGTATCTATTTAATCAGAGAAACATCAAAAGTTTTCCAAGATTCAACCACTAGCATGGAACGGTCAAGCCCGCCGTTTTGACCGCATTTTGAAACAGGCATAAAAAATTCAAAAAAAATCAAAAAATTGGAAAACCTTCGCATTGTGTCATTATATGTGACCAAGTTTCCAGGAAAAATAATAAACTTGTAATACGGTAATTATTTTAAAAAAGTGTTCTCAGAAATGAGCTATCAAGTGTGAAGATTCATGGCTTTCAAGCCAAATGATCAATCTTATGGCCACATTCATGGCATAGTTTGTTCAAATGATCTCATATTGTGCACAAGGGTTCATATTGGAATGGCAAACAATGTTGCCTAAGGAAGTTTTTATTTTCTTTGAACGAAAAAACCATTTTCCATTTTTCGAGTGCCCAAAAGGAGGTTTTTTTGTGAAGGACCTCCAAAATAATGGTTGCAAAATTGGACCAAATCATTTTTCTAAAATACTAGGACATATTTAATGCACAATTGACAAAATGGTTGGGTGTAAAATGTTTTGATCCACCTCTCGTGAAAAAGACAAATTTTCACCGATTCAGCTGGAAGCGGGTCAAATTTGAACTGTAGCTGCCTCATAGTTTGCTATTTATTTTATCCAAAAATCATTTATAGTTACATAAGTACCTATTTAACCATAAATACATCGTATGGTGGCGATACATCGAGGTTTGGGCGGTGGCCGAGGCCCCCAACTCTAGAGCGTGTAAACTCGCATGCCCGCCGCATGGTCACCGCGTGACCGTGGCATTGCCATGTGTTCTGGGTAGTCTAGGCATGTCTAGTGGGTTGGGCACTCCCCAGGTAGGTGCTAGGAAGAAAATTACAACATAAGATTCTCACGAGGAGACCGATCGATGCTCAAACATGAATTAGCAGCCAAGTGTTTGATTAGCGGTACGAGAAATGTACATGGCTAATGGGCGTGAGTTTTGGCTGAGGATGATCGGTTACTAAGAAGACCGTCTTCACAAGTTTTCAGCTCAAAAGGAGGAGCCTAGGTGGTACTTGCTTTGCAAGCTACCACATTGGACACAAATACGAATGTTGAAGCTCAGCTCAAAATAATGAATGGATTGAGCTGACATTTGGTGGAGGATGGTTATTTGGGCATAGGAAAGCACTGTAGAAAATGGATACTATTTGGAGATGCCAAAGTGGTACTTCCTTCACAAACTGTTGTTACGAGCAGAATAGGAAAATGAATATTTTTGAATTATTTTTGAACTAGGCAAGGAAGGTTTTTACATATTTGACAAAGATATGACCCAAAGAATTTATGAGATTTTTTGGGGAATTTTGGGAATTACAGAAATATAGGTTGCTTCACAACCTAGGGCAAAACTACCACATGGACATGACACATATGCAAAACCGATGAGGTGGCGCCTAGTCATAGCAACCCACCACAATTTACAAGGCTATGACCATCTATATTGGTCGTTAACAACTATAAATAAGGCAGCGGACTAGCGTTGTTTGCTTTATGACCATTTCGTGTAAGGAAATTATGACCTTTCTGACCAAAATGGTCGCAGTGGTTTAGGGTTTGGAGCCCCTTGAACAGCTTTTGACCAATTGGTCTCAAATGGTCATAAATCTATGACCAATTCTTCCAGGGTCACTGACAGAAGGTCAAAAGTTGACATATTTCTTGTAGTGACAGACTGGGTCCGTAACTTGAGGGTTATCCTCATTACTGCACAAAAGAATTACATCCTGGAAGCACCGTTAGGTGTAACACCCATGCCAGCAACTGCAGACATTGTGAATGCCTGGCAGACGCGTGTTGATGACTACTCGATAGTTCAGTGTGCCATGCTTTACGGCTTAGAATGGGGACTTCAAAGACGTTTTGAACGTCATGGAGCATATGAGATGTTCCAAGAGTTGAAGTTAATATTTCAAGCAAATGCTCGAGTTGAGAGATATGAAGTCTCCAACAAGTTCTACAGCTGCAAAATGGAGGAGAATAGTTCTGTCAGTGAACACATACTCAGAATGTCTGGGTACCATAACCACTTGACTCAGCTGGGAGTTAATCTTCCTGATGATAGTGTCATTGATAGAGTTCTTCAATCACTGCCACCAAGCTATAAAGGCTTCGTGATGAACTATAATATGCAAGGGATGAACAAGACTATTCCCGAGCTCTTCGCAATGCTAAAAGATGCGGAGGTAGAAATCAAGAAGGAGCATCAAGTGTTGATGGTCAACAAGACCACTAGTTTCAAGAAAAATGGCAAATGGAAGAAGGGGAACTTCAAGAAGAACAGCAAAAAGGTTGCTTCTCAAGAGAAGAAACCCAAGTCTGGACCTAAGCCTGAAACTGAGTGCTTCTACTACAAAGGGACTGGTCACTGGAAGCGGAACTGCCCCAAGTATTTGGCGGATAAGAAGGATGGCAAAGTGAAAGGTATATTTGATATACATGTTATTGATGTGTACCTTACTAATGCTCATAGTAGCGCCTGGGTATTTGATACTGGTTCTGTTGCTCAAATTTGCAACTCGAAACAGAGGCTACGGATTAAACGGAGATTGGCTAAGGACGAGGTGACAATGCGTGTGGGAAATGGTTCCAAGGTCGATGTGATCGCCGTCGGCACGCTACCTCTACATCTACCATCGGGATTAGTTTTAGAACTGAATAATTGTTATTTGGTGCTAGCGTTGAACATGAACATTATATCTGGATCTTGTTTGATGCGCGATGCTTATCCATTTAAATCAGAGAATAATGGTTGTTCTATTTGTATGAGTAATATCTTTTATGGTCACACACCCTTGATGAGTGGTCTATTTTTGTTGAATCTCGATAGTGATGATACACATATTCATAATATTGAAGCCAAAAGATGCAAAGTTGATAATGATAGTGCAACTTATTTGTGGCACTGCCATTTGGGTCATATCGGTGTAAAGCACATGAAGAAACTCCATACTGATGGACTTTTGGAATCACTTGATTATGAGTCACTTGGTGCTTGCAAACCGTGCCTCATGGGCAAGATGACTAAAACTCCGTTCTCCAGAACAATGGAACGAGCTACTGACTTACTGGAAATAATACATACCGATGTATGTGGTCCAATGAGTATTGAGGCTCGTGGTGGGTATCGTTATTTTCTTACCTTCACAGATGATTTGAGCAGATATGGTTATATCTACTTAATGAAACATAAGTCTGAAACATTTGAAAAGTTCAAAGAATTTCAGAGTGAAGTGGAAAATCATCATAATAAGAAAATAAAGTTTCTACGATCTGATCATGGAGGAGAATATTTGAGTTACAAGTTTGGTCTTCATTTGAAACAACATGGGATAGTTTCACAACTAACGCCACCTGGAACACCACGGCGAAATGGTGTGTTTGAACGTCGTAACCGTACTTTATTGGATATGGTGCGATCTATGATGTCTCTTACTGATTTACCGCTATCATTTTGGGGTTATGCTTTAGAGATGGCTGCATTCACTTTAAATAGGCCACCATCAAAATTCGTTGAGACGGCGCCTTATGAACTGTGGTTTAGCAAGAAACCAAAGTTGTCGTTTCTAAAAGTTTGGGGCTGCGATGCTTATGTGAAAAAGCTTCAACCTGATAAGCTCGAACCCAGATCGGAGAAGTGCGTCTTCATAGGATATCCAAAGGAAACTGTTGGGTACACCTTATATCACAGATCCGAAGGCAAAATCTTTGTTGCTAAGGATGGATCCATTCTAGAGAAGGAGTTTCTCTCGAAAGAAGTGAGTGGGAAGAAAGTAGAACTTGTTGAGGTAATTGTACCTTCTCCCTTATTGGAAAGTAGTTCATCACAGAAATCAGTTCCAGTGATTCCTACACCAATTACTAAGGAAGTTAATGATGAGGATCATGAAACTTCAGATCAAGTTACCACCGAACCTCGTAGGTCTTCTAGAGTAAGATCCACACCAGAGTGGTACGGTATTCCTGTTCTGGAAGTCATGTTACTAGACCATGATGAACCTACGAACTATGAGGAAGCGATGATGAACCCAGATTCGGCAAAATGGCTTGAGGCCATGAAATCTGAGATGGGATCCTTGTATGAGAACAAAGTATGGACTTTGGTGGACTTGCCCGATGATCGGCAAGCTATAGAAAATAAATGGATCTTTAAGAAGAAGACTGACGCAGACGGTAATGTTACTGTTTACAAAGCTCGACTTGTTGCGAAAGGTTTTCGACAAGTTCAAGGAGTTGACTACGATGAGACTTTCTCACCCGTAGCAATGCTTAAGTCTGTCCGAATCATGTTAGCAATTGCCGCATTTTATGATCATAAAATTTGGCAGATGGATGTCAAAACTGCATTCCTAAATGGATTTCTAGAAGAAGAGTTGTATATGATGCAACCAGAAGGTTTTGTCGATCAAAAGGGTGCTAACACAGTGTGCAAGCTCCAGCGATCCATTTATGGACTGGTGCAAGCCTCTCGGAGTTGGAATAAATGCTTTGATAGTGTGATCAAAGAATATGGTTTTATACAGACTTTTGGAGAAGCCTGTATTTACAAGAAAGTGAGTGGGAGCTCTGTAGCATTTCTAATATTGTATGTGAATGACATATTGTTGATTGGAAATGATATAGAATTTCTGGATAGCATAAAGGGATACCTGAATAAGAGTTTTTCTATGAAAGACCTCAGAGAAGCTGCTTACATATTGGGCATCAAGATCTATAGAGATAGATCAAGACGCTTAATTGGACTTTCACAAAGCACATACCTTGATAAAGTTTTGAAGAAGTTCAAAATGGATCAGTTAAAGAAAGGGTTCTTGCCTATGTTACAAGGTGTGAAGTTGAGTCAGACTCAATGCCGAACCACTGCAGAAGATAGAGAGAAAATGAAGGTCATTCCCTATGCTTCAGTAGGGTTCTATCATGTATGCAATGCTGTGTACTAGAACTGATGTGTGCCTTGCTATAAGCATAGCAGGGAGGTACCAAAGTAATCCCGGAGTGGAACACTGGACAGCGGTCAAGAACATCCTGAAATAGCTGAAAATGACTAAGGATATGTTTCTTGTTCATGGAGGTGAAAAAGAGCTCGTCGTAAACGATTACGTGAATGCAAGCTTTGACACTGATCCGGATGACTCTAAGTCACAAACCGGATACGTATTTTTAGTGAATGGAGGAGCTTTCAGTTGGTGCAGGTCCAAGCAAAGCGTCGTGGCGGGATCTACGTGTGAAGCGGAGTACATTGCTGCTTCAGAAGCAGCGAATGAAGGAGTTTGTATGAAGGAGTTCATATCCGATCTATGTGTCATACCTAGTGCATCGGGTCCAATGAAAAATCTTTTGTGACAATACTAGTGCAATTGCCTTGGCAAAGGAACCAGATTTCACAAGAGAACCAAGCACATCAAGAGACGCTTCAATTCCATCCGTCATCAAGTGTCGGAGGGGGACATAGAGATTTGCAAGATACACATAAATCTGAATGTTGCAGACCCGTTGACTAAGCCTCTTCCACGAGCAAAACATGATCAACACCAAAGCTCCATGGGTGTTAGAATCATTACTATGTAATCTAGACAATTGACTCTAGTGTAAGTGGGAGACTGAAGGAAATATGCCCTAGCGGCAATAATAAAGTTATTATTCATTTCCTTATTTCATGATAAACATTTATTATTCATGCTAGAATTGTATTAACCGGAAACTTAGTACATGTGTGAATACATAGACAAACCATGTTGTCCCTAGTATGCCTCTACTTGACTAGCTCATTAATCAAAGATGGTTATGTTTCCTAACCATAGACATGTGTTGTCATTTGATGAACGGGATCACATCATTAGGTGAATGATGTGATGGACATGACCCATCCGTTAGCTTAGCATTATGATCGTTACAGTTTCATTGCTACTGCTCTCTTCATGACTTATACATGTTCCTCGGACTATGAGATTATGCAACTCCTGAATACCAGAGGAACACTTTGTGTGCTATGAAATGTCACAACGTAAATGGGTGATTATAAAGGTGCTCTACAGGTGTCTCCGAAGGTGTTTGTTGGGTTGGCATAGATTGAGATTAGGATTTGTCACTCCGTGTTTCGAAGAGGTATCTCTGGGCCCTCTCGGTAATACTCATCACTATAAGCCTTGCAAGCATTATGACTAATGAGTTAGTTGCGGGATGGAGTATACAGAACAAGTAAAGGGACTTGCCAGTAACGAGATTGAACTAGGTATGATGATAACGACGATCGAATCTCGGGCAAGTAACATACCGATGACAAAGGGAACAACGTATGTTGTTATGCGGTTTGACTGATAAAGATCTTCGTGAATATGTAGGAACCAATATGAGCATCCAGGTTCCACAATTGGTTATTGACCGGAGACATGTCTCAGTCATGTCTACATAGTTCTCGAACCCGTAGGGTCCGCACGCTTAACGTTCAGTGACGATTGGTATTATGAGTTTGTGTGATTTGATGTACCAAAGGTTGTTCGAAGTCCCGGATGAGATCACGGACATGACAAGGAGTCTCGAAATGGTCAAGACATAAAGATTGATATATTGGACCATGTTGTTCGGACACCGGAAGTGTTCCAGATAGTTTCGGATAAAACCGGAGTACCGGAGGGTTACCGGAACCCCCCGGGAAGTTATGAGCCTTAGTGGGCCTATAGGGGAGAGAGAGGGCCGCACCAGGAGGTGGCGCCTGCTACCTCTTGAGCACTGTGTTGGATTTCCCCGAAGTGGAGAGGATGATGCAGCAAAGTAGCGTAAGTATTTCCCTTAGTTTTTTAGAATCAAGGTATCAATCCAGTAGGAGACCACGCACAAGTCCCTCGTACCTACACAAAACGATAGCTACTCGCAACCAACGCGATTAGGGGTTGTCAATCCCTTCACAGTCACTTACGAGGGTGAGATCTGATAGAGATGATAAGTAATATTTTTGGTGTTTTTGATAGATAGATGCAAAGTAAAAAGTAAAAAGCAAATTAAAAACAAAGCAAGTAAATAAAGCAATAGAGATTAATATGATGAGAATAGACCCGAGGGCCATAAGTTTCACTAGTGGCTTCTCTCAAGAGCATAGATATTCTAAGGTGGGTGAACAAATTACTGTTGAGCAATTGACAGAATTGAGCATAGTTATGAGTATATCTAGGTTATGATCATGTATATAGGCATCACGTCCGAGACAAGTAGATCGAAACGATTCTGCATCTACTACTATTACTCCACTCATCGACCGCTATCCAGCATGCATCTAGAGTATTAAGTTAAAAACAGATTAACGCCTTAAGCAAGATGACATGATGTAGAGGGATAAATTCATGTAATATGATAAAAGCCCCATCTTGTTATCGTCGATGGCAACAATACAATACGTGCCTTGTGATGGATTCATGTACCTAGGGTAGGGTCATAGACCTGATCTAAGTACCCTACCCAAGGACACCCTTAGAAGAGATTACCTTCCAGTCGACCAAGGAGGAACCCACTCGACTGACTAGAAGGACTCGACCATGAATACTCGCTCGACCATGAAGACTCACTCGAGCACCAGAAGGTCAGGAGGCACTCTGCACTGCAATGGCCTGTAATTGAATAGACTTTATGGTAGTTAAGACACTTTATGTGGGCGTTACAAGAACGCCTGCACTTAATGTACTTTAACCCCTTCATTACGTAATGGCAGGGTCCCAAGGCGCACTCTATAAGCCACCCCCTCCACAGCAAGAGGGTTCGCACTCTTGTAACACCTATACATAATCCACTCGACCGCCTTAGGGCTCCGAGACGTAGGGCTTTTACTTCCTCCGAGAAGGGCCTGAACTCGTACATCGCTTGTGTTTACAACCTCTCCATAGCTAGGACCTTGCCTCTCCATACCTACCCCCCACTCTACTGTCAGACTTAGAACCACGACAGTTGGCGCCCACCGTGGGGCAGGTGTTTTAGCGATTTGTGGAGAAGTTGCGGTACTTCCGAGTACTTTCATCATGATGACTGCTGGAGTTTTGGTCAAGGGGCGTGAGATCCGTCTCGGCGCTCTCACCTTTGTCGCCGACGACTCCACGTGGCTCCAGGAGGCTCCACTCGACATCGATGTGCTCCCTGTCCGCGGTGCGATGCATTTTCGCGCATGTGTCCGCGGCGTTCTGCTGTGGCAACCGTCGACCCCGTCTCGGTCCACTCCTTTATTGGCCACCCGCCCGGTCTCCCACCAGCGCAAGCGCTCTGGTCGGTCGAGGCTCCAGCGGTGGGTGAAGCACGCGGTGGCTCGCCAGACAGCCACCGCCCAGGTCGCGGCAATTGAGCCCGACGAGTCTCTCTACGGCCTGTTCGATCTGTCGACTGGCTCCGTAGAGACCGCATCCGAGTGTGATAGCAGTGATCCGGCGGCGGAAATTCTCATGGTCGACGGGCCCCGCAGTCCTCCCGGCCCCGCGCAAGACCACAAAGAGTACCAGCCCGAGACACTCGACTCTCTGCAGAGAGAAGAGCCGCCAGCAGAACATGGATGCCTGATACTCCCATCGCGGGAAACCCGAGGCTCGTGCCCTGGAGGAGGCACGTTTGTATCTGGTGAACGCGCTCGTCTGGAGAACCTCCAGCGAGCACTCGGCGACGACGCAGGCAACGAAGTTCCGACGCCAATCGACGCCAACTCTTTCCGCCGACTCGGTATATCAAACCCCAATCCAGAATTTAGCACTGCAACCCGTATAGCGAGTCCATCCAGCCTTCTCGGTCGGAAGTGGGAGAGGCTTGATGCGATCGAGATTTACCCGAGCAGCAGGAGATCAGAACTCAGCGGTGTCGCAGTCGCGCAACAGAATTCACAGTCGATCCGTCGCTGCGAATACGGTTCAGTCGGCTCACAGTCCCAGATCGCCTCCGCGGCGGGAAGGGTGCGACAACCGGCGAGATCAGTATGGAGACCGACACGACCGAGATGACAGGCGTTGAGTGCCCGCTTCCCCTCCGAGGGATGGGTCTTACGCTCCTCGGCGACAGGATGACAGGCGTCAGTTCAGTGCGGGGCGAAGAGCTCCAGTCGACCCCAGGGAACCAGGCTTCGACGCGCGATCCATTATCGTGCAAGGCTTGGTCGACCGGAACAGAGCCCATCGAGGCGGACCCGACAGAGATGCACCCACGAGCAGTCGAGTGCATGTCTCGGTCCGAGTGTTTTAGCAGGCTATCGAGCCGCATGATTCCCCCAATTTCAGGTTGGCAACAGGAGTCGCAAGTTCATCGGGGAGTCCAAGCCGAAACTTGGCTTGAAGATTACCGAGTGGCTGTTCAGATTGGTGGTGGGAATGACGAGGTGGCCATGAAGCATTTGCCCCTCATGTTGGAAGGTTACGCAGAGCATGGTTGAATCGGTTACCTCATAGCAGATTTACACTTGGGAAGATTTGTCCCAAGTGTTCGCCGTAACTTTCAAGGAACTTGCAAGCGACCAGCTGGTTTGTGAGCTGCAAGTCTGTGCGAAGACCAATGAGACTCTCCGAGAGTACATTCAGAGGTGGATCACTCTGCACCATCTTGTGGAAAATGTATCCGATCATCAGCGGTTTATGCCTTCAAAGATGGCGCCAAGAACGAGAATTGAGTCTGAAGTTTGGTCGAACCGGGATATGACCCTGAGTCGAATGATGGAGATTGCTACCTGGCACGCCTAACGGCGAGGAAGAGGACCGACTCAAGCGGCAAGTACAAGCCAAGTCATCGGAGAAGGAAATTCGATGGAGACAGAAGCGGAAAGCCGAGCCAGCAGCTCCTGGAGAGGCCCTGGCCGTGACTCAGGGAAAGTTCAAGGGAAAACCAAAAGGATCCTGGAATCCTAAGAAAGTATGGATAAAGAAGGAAACGACGTGATGGATATGCCATGCCACATCCACACGAAGAAAGATGAAGAGGGCAATATCATTTACCCAAAGCACACCACTCGCCAGTGTCGACTCCTGATCCAGCAGTTTCATGGAAAACAGTATAAGGACAAGGAGAAGGAGTCGGACAAGGCCGAAGACAAAGAGGACAGTGAGGAAGGATATCCGCATGTCAACTCCACTCTGATGATCTTCGCAGATGTGGAAAGCAAGAGTCGATCGAAAGTCATTAACCGTGAGGTGAACATGGTTGCCCCAAAGAAACCAAGTTATCTCGAGATGGTCCCAAACACCCATCACATTCGACCAATCTGATCACCCGACTCATATTGCCACCCCAGGAGGCAAGCTTTGGTGGTCGATCCGGTTGTCGAAGGCACTCGATCGACGAAAGTGCTTGATGGACGGTGGTAGTGGGCTGAACTTGCTGTATGCGATTACTGCTGAAAGGAATGGGCATCCCGATGTCCCGACTGAGCACCAGTAACATGAGTTTCCACGGAGTCATACCAGGGAAGAAAGCTGAGTCACTCGGCCAAATAGCTCTGGACGTGGTTTTTGGTGATTCAAAGCATTTTCGCAAGGAAAAGTTGACCTTTGAGGTTGTGGATTTTCAGAGTGCGTACCACGCCATTTTGGGGAGGCCAGCCTACGCACGGTTCATGGCTCGACCATGTTACGTGTACCTCAAACTGAAAATGTCAGGTCCCAAAGGAGTGATCACTGTCACCGGCGATCGGAAAAAGGCAGAAGAGTGCTTTCAGAAGGGCTCGAAGATTGCCGATTCCCAGGTGACAGCGGTCGAATTCGAAGAGTACAAGCAAAACGCAGATCCGAGTGATTTGTTGCGTTCCAAGAAACCCGCCACAGAATCTGCATTTCAGTCGTCCGGCAAGACGAAGCCTGTTCACATTCACCCGACCGACCCCAATGCAGCCCCGACCCACATCTCCACAACACTCGACCCGAAATAGGAAGAAGCGCTCATCAAGTTCCTCCGTGAGAACTGGGACATTTTTGCATGGAAGCCAGTTGACATGCCAGGTGTTCCCAGGGGACTGGCTGAGCATCGCCTCAGAGTCGACAAGTCAGCAAAACCAGTCAAAGAGCATCTTCGGCGGTCCGCCGTCCAGAAGAGAAGGGCTATTGGTGAGGAAGTGGCTCGACTGTTGGCGGCAGGATTTATCCGAGAGATATACCACTCCGAGTGGCTCGCTAATGTCGTCATGGTTCCCAAGAAGGACAAGTCACTCCGCATGTGCATTGACTTCAAGCACATCAATCGGCCTGCCCGAAGATCATTTTCTCTCCTCGCATAGATCAAATTGTTGACTCGACCGGGTGTGAGAGATTGTCTTTTCTAGACGCATATTCCGGGTATCATCGATCCGCTCAGATGGACCCGACGAAATAAAAACAGCTTTCATCACTCCATTCGGATGCTTCTGCTACATCACCATGCCATTCGGCCTCAAGAATGCCGGAGCCACATTTATGCGAATGATTCAGAAGTGTCTTCTCACTCAAATCAGTCGGAATGTGGAAGCGTATATGGATGATATCGTCGTCAAGTCGCAAAAGGGTTCCGACCTGCTTGCTGACCTCGCCGAAACATTTGCAAACCTCATAAGGTATGATATCAAGCTCAATCCGTCAAAGTGCACATTCGAGTTCCCGTGGAAAGTTACTCGGTTTTCGTTTCGAGCGAGGATCGACGCTAATCCGAGAAGATCGGCACTATTCTCCGAATGAAACGCCTACATGCGAAAGTGCACGGCGATGTCGAAGCTTCATCGATGCTTGGCGCATTAAGTCGATTCATCTCACGACTCGGTGAAAAGGCATTGCCTCTTTACCGATCGATGAAGAAGGCGCACAAGTTCGAATGGACTCGAAGCGATGCAGCGCTTGCCGAGCTAAAAGCTCGCTCTCCACCCAGCCGGTGCTTGCTGCTCCAATCAGCAAAGAGCCTCTGCTGCTTTATATCGCAGCCACAGGACAAGTCGTCAAGATAAAGGCTTACGGTCGGCGGGAAGAGGAAGGAAAAGCCTTCAAAGTTCAGCGCCGGTGTATTATTTGTCTGAAGTCTTGACTCCATCCAAGCAGAGATATCCTCATTATCAGAAGCTTGTGTATGGAATATACATGACCACGAAGAAGGTTGCTCATTATTTCTCTGATCATTCTATCACAGTCGTCAGCGACGCTCCTCTATCAGAGATTCTGCACAACAGAGACGCAACCGGTCGAGTGGCGAAATGGGCGATTGAACTTCTTCCCCTTGATATCAAGTTTGAGGCAAAGAAAGCCATTAAGTCCCAGGCAATAGCAGATTTCCTCGCCGAGTGGATTGAACAACAGCAGCCGACTGAAGTTCACTCGGAGCATTGGACCATGTTCTTCGATGGCTCTAAGATGCTGAATGGTTCCGGTGCTGGGGTTGTTCTGGTTTCCCCCAGAGGAGATAAGCTTAGGTATGTGCTCCAGATTCACTTTGATTCCTCCAACAATGAGGCAGAGTATGAGGCCCTTTTATATGGATTACGCATGGCCATCTCACTCGGCGTCCGTCGCCTGATGGTCTATGGCGATTCAGATTTAGTGGTCAATCAGGTGATGAAGGAGTGGGACGTGAGAAGCCCAAAGAATGATTGGATCTTGCAATGCAGATGAGGAAGCTGGAAAAGAAGTTCGAGGGTTAGAGCTCCATCACATCCCCGATGAAAAATCAAAGCAGATGATCTGGCGAAGATAGGTTCCAAAAGGAAGCCATTCCGAGTGGTGTGTTTTTGGAGCATATACACACTCCGTCGACCAAAGAAGATCCTTTCACGTAAGAAGCTCCACAGCCCAAGAGTGCCACAGATCCGATCGAGGTTGAGGTCCCCAGAAGGGTCGACTTGGTCATGGAGGTTTTAGTGGTCACTCCCGACTGGACAATTCCCTATATCACGTATATCCTGAGAAAAGAGCTCCCAGAGGATGAGGAAGAGGCTCGGCAGATCGTCCGTCGATCCAAGGCCTTTACCGTTATCAAAGGACAGTTATATAGAGAGAGCCCGACTGGAGTTGGTCAAAAATGCATAACGCCAGAAGAAGGTCGAGTCATTCTCAATGATATCCACTCGGGGACCTGTGGTCACCATGCGTCCTCTCGGACCATTGTAGCCAAAGCATACCGAGCCGGATTTTACTGGCCGAGGGCGAATGAGATGGCGAAGGAAATAGTGGACAAGTGCGAAGGATGTCAGTTCTACTCCAATATGTCACACAAGCCTGCGTCGGCTCTGAAGACCATTCCACTCGTCTGGCCTTTCGCAGTATGGGGGTTGGACATGGTCGGTCCCTTGCGAACAGGTCGGAGCGGTTTCATGCATGTGCTGGTAGCAGTCGACAAGTTCACCAAGTGGATTGAGGCTAAACCAATCAAGAATCTTGACGCTGGTACTGCTGTTACCTTCATCAGGGAGCTGACGTTCAGATATGGAGTCCCGCACAGCATTATCACGGATAATGGGTCGAATTTTGACTCGGAAGAATTCAAGGATTTCTGCAACGCTCAAGGCACACGAGTCGACTACGCTTCAGACGCCCATCCACAGTCGAATGGACAGGCAGAACGGGCCAATTTCTTAATCCTCAAGGGTTTGAAGCCCCGACTGATGCGTGATCTCAAGCATGCGGCTGGAGCATGGGTTGATGAACTCCCTTTAGTGCTTTGGGGATTGCGGACCACACCCAATCGGTCGACCGGAAGAACTCCATTCTTCTTGGTCTATGGAGCTGAAGCAGTCTTGCCGAGTGATCTTCTTCACAATGCTCCCCGAATTGAACTCTACAACGAAGCAGAAGCTGAGTAAGCGCGTCAGGATGCAGTTGACCTTCTAGAGGAAGAAAGGGAGATGGCTCTGATCCGCTCGACCATCTACCAACAGGACTTGCATCGCCTTTACGCCAGAAATGTGAGAGGTCGAGCCTTCCAGAAGGAGATCTAGTTCTCGAGTGGATCACAGAAACAACATAAGCTCGCTCCCTCCCGGAAGGACCCTTCATTGTCACCAAGGTTCTCCACAACGGGCATACCGTCTTTACAACGTCGAACACAATATCGAAGAGCCCGAGCTTGGAATGCGGATCTGCTCGCCCATTTTACACTTAAAGTTTTTCACTCGGATGAGTTGTAATAAAGTATACGTAGTTCATGGATTTCAAATAATAGTGTCATAATTCCTTCATAATTTTTGTCACTTTTTATTTTTGTCCAGCAAAATTTTCCCCATGGGTGGCTTAGCGAATCCGTTTCGCCTAAGTTTGTAAAATCCTACCGAGTGGTAAGCCGACTTCCACTCGGAGGCTTAGCTGCGAATCCGTTTCCCCTAAGTTACAAAAATCCTACCGAGTGGTAAGCCAGACTTCCACTCGGGGGCTTAGCTGCAGCCCAGTGCTCGCCTAAGTTATAAAAAAAATCCTACCGAGTGGTAAGCCAGACTTCCACTCGGGGGCTTAGCTGCAGCCCAGTGCTCGCCTAAGTTTTAAAAAATCCTACCGAGTGATAAGCCAGACTTCCACTCGGAGGCTTAGCTGCAGTCTAAGTACTCGCCTAAGTTCAACATGTGCTCGCAAGGGGGACGAGGTGCAGGTCGAGTGCGACCCTCTCCTCCGAGCTACGCCATAAGTACAATGTGCGCTCGCAAGGAAGGCGAGGTGCAGGTCGACTGCAACCCTCTCTTCTGAGCTTTGCCACAAATACAACGAAAAATCCTACCGAATGAAGAGCAAACCTCTCACTCGGGGGCTTAGCTGCGGCCCAGTGCTCGCCTAAGTTATAAAAATCCTACCGAGTGAAGAGCAAACCTCTCACTCGGGGGCTTAGCTGCAGCCCAGTGCTCGCCTAAGTTATAATAATCCTACCGAGTGAAGAGCAAACCTCTCACTCGGGGGCTTAGCTGCAGCCCAGCGCTCGCCTAAGGTATAAAAATCCTACCGAGTGAAGAGCAAACCTCTCACTCGGGGGCTTAGCTGCAGCCCAGTGCTCGCCTAAGGTATAAAAATCCTACCGAGTGTAGAGCAAACCTCTCACTCGGGGGCTTAGCTGCAGCCCAGTGCTCGCATAAGGTATAAAAATCCTACCGAGTGAAGAGCAAACCTCTCACTCGGAGGCTTAGCTGCAGCCCAGTGCTCGCCCAAGATATAAAAATCCTACCGAGTGAAGAGCTAACTTCTCACTCGGGGGCTTAGCTGCAGCCCAGTGCTCGCCTAAGGAATAAGTCGACTGCAGTGGGCATCCTGCTGTGAACCTGCAAAAGACATTTCGAGCCAAAAGCAATCATATTCAAACATCAAATCCAAGTTTAGTTTGATACCTAAAGGAACCGAGAGTGCTTAGGCGCTAAGCCTGTTAAGGTTTATCGGTTACAATTCCACTCGGCATACCGAGGCAAATTTAAAGTGTCGGGCTTAAAGGAAGTTTTTTACCCCTCCTGTGGAGGGCTGGAAGGAGCAACGAACTCATCAAGGTCGATTCCGTCTGCGATCCGGGTAGCAGCAGCGATGAAGGTTTCCATGAAGGACCTGAAGTCGTGTGTCTTGGTGTTGGCCACTCGGAGAGCTGCCAGCTTGTCTTCTCGCTGTCTTTGCAAAGTGGACTCGGCCGGACACGAGCAACATCAGCACCGCAACGAGCCGATGACTTCTTCCACTCCTGCACTCGGTTAGGGACGGCGTTCAGTCGAGCCATCAGCAACTCGAGGTCATTCTGGAGTGTCGCCCTGGTCCAGAGCGTCGAGTCGATGCAGGATGTAGCAACCTTCAGCCTTGCAAGGTAGTCCACGACAGCTGCAACACGGGACTCCAGTCTAAAGACATTCATAGCAACTTCATCATTCACCGAAGAATTGACGGGGTCAAGGTTTGGTTCCAGCTGGCTAGTCTCTTCTTCAAAGTTTCGATGAATTCGCAAGGACAAAACGCCGAGTCAAGACGGTGGTCGAATGGAAGCATCACGATTGAAAATGTTGGTCGAGTATAAAAGGTTACCTTCGAGCATAAGAAACAGCTTCTTAGCAAGTCCACCCAGGAAGGCTTCCAGGTCATTCTTCTTCCTAGTCAACTGGTTGATCTTGTCGGTCAGGGTGGTCTTGTCAGCCTTCAGTCGGTCAACTTCCTTGTTGGCAATCCCAAGAGCAGCTTTCAGATTGGTATTTTCCTGTTCAAGCTTGGTGGTGAAGCTAACTTCGTCGACAAGCTTGGTCTTCTCAGCTAGCTCAAGGTCTTTTTTCTTGGGCCTCCTTCACCTTGCACGCAAGTTATAGCAAGATCAGATTTTGAAACAAATGGAGGGAAAAGGAGTCGTCAAGTCTCACCGAACATACCTTTGGTCTCCTCCTTCGCCTTCGCTTGATTCTCCGAACCAGCTTCAGATCCAGATTCGAGTTGAATGTGCTTCGCTCCAGCTCGATGTAGCGAGCTGCAAGGTCACAGGATTTCTGCGAAGAGCCAATCGACAAAATATCAAAGATAATTCACTTCGAGTGGATAAGAGAAAATCATACGCTTTAAGACTACGATCGAATGCAAACATTCGACCGTAGTCTCGAGGATTACACCAGTGGGTGCACTCAGCGTGCCCCCACCGGCTCGTTTCAAGACGAGTCGACCGGTCGACCAAAAAAAAAGAGACGTATTCTTGATCGTAATCAATCGCGATGAGTCGACCACGCCTCGGGACTACACCGGTGGGTGCACTCAGCGTGCCCCCACCGGTTTCGGAAATCCATTCGCCCCAGTCGAATGATGAAAAGCCTTTTCTTATAAAGCCTAAGGTCGACTGCTGGCCTTGGGGACTACACCCAGCGGGTGCACTCAGCGTGCCCCCGCTAATACGGAGTTTTTTATCGACACACCCAGTGGGTGATTGCTATGGATTCCAGAAAGAAAAGTTTTGATAGCATATCCTAACAGAACAGGCGGTGGTCGACTGAGCTGAACATTGCTTTGAAGGGCGGAGCTGGCGTCATAAGCTGCCTGGCCTGCATCCCGGATGGTCTTAACCTGCTCCATCATGATCCCTGCTTGGCGTATCGCTTCCTTAGCAGCGCTGGCTTGGTCCTCCGGGACGTGGTGCGTTGTGAAGAGCGAAGGTTGCGCGGCACTCGACGAAGTGGGACGAGCACTCGTCAACGGCACCGCGAAAGACACGGTGTGTCGAGTGGTGTTCTCCCCCTCCGTGACCACAGTCTCGGGCGCCGTCACATCCTGGGCTGCTTTACCAGTAGACGCCTTTCTGCTCCTCCTATGCTTCAGCGGTTCCTCATCCTCATCATCATCATCAGGAAGGGTGATAACGACATTGGATAGAGCTTCAGAAAAAAATCAGAGTTAGAAATCATGAGTCAGTCGACTAAAGACGGAATTAAGAGTATAGTACCAGGATTTGAGGTTGCTGCGTCCTCCATCTCGTGGTCGTCAGCCTTGCCTGAGGTCTCAGAAGTTGCAGCACTGAAGTTCCAAAGAATTAGTCGGTAAACTCAAGTATCAACCAGAGATAAAGCTTGTACAAAACAGGAAGACTTAAGTAACATGTTTACCCTGATATGGTGGGGATGGACACCTTCATCTTCGGCAGGAGCTTGGTTGGCTTCAACGGAGCCACCTTTGACTGCTTCGGCGCCTTTTTCAGTTGGCGCCGGAGAAGCGGTCCGAGGGCGTTTGGTCGACTGCGCGGTAGTCGCAACCCCCTTACCGCGTTCAGTCGCGGGGTCATGGACAAGTTTCGACCGCCTTTCCGAGCGTGGTGGTGCAACCTCCTCCTCCTCCTCTTATTCGTCCTCATCACCGTCGTCGTCATCGTCGTCATCTTCGGCAGCGTCTCCCTCCTCAGTCGGAGCCTGAGCTCCATTGGGCATCGAGTACAGCTCGGTAAGGGCCTGGAGGATGTCAAGACAGAGATCAATCGACCAAGTTGCAGAACATATAGAAACAGATACGACAAATATACAATGGAAGGCAGAGCAAATGTACCTTGTCTGGAACGCTGTGATGGTCGAGTGGAGGAATCCTCCTGGATCCACGGGGATTATCCTTGTTCCCGATGACGCGCCATCCACCTTTCCACCGTGGCGCGTCGATCGCTTCCGGTGGACTCGAGTCTCGTCTTCGATTCCATGATACAACCACATGCAGTGGCTCTGGAACTGAAGAGGCTGGATACGTCGCTGAAGGAAAACCTCCAAGAGGTCCATGCCAGTCACGCCGTCCCGAACCAACTGCACCATGCGATCCATCAGCATCTTCACGTCAGCTCTCTCCTTCGGAATCACCTTCAGAGAGGAGGGCTTGTTCACTCGGTCCATGGTGAATGGAGGGAGTCCACTCGACTGCCCCGGCGTTGGCTCATTCTGGCAGTAGAACCAGGTCGACTGCCAGCCCCTGACCGACTCGGGAAACGTCATAGCTGGGAAGGTGCTCTTGTTCCTCACTTGAATCCCCAGGCCCCCGGACATTTGGACAACTTGGGTTTTCTCATCGCCTGGACTCGCCTTCTTCACGGTCTGAGAGCGACACGTGAAGATGTGCTTGAACAAGCCCCAGTGCGGTCGGCAGCCCAGGAAGTTCTCACACATGGATACGAACGCAGCAAGATACGCGACGGAATTTGGGGTAAAGTGGTGGATTTGGGCTCCAAAGAAGTTCAAAAAACCACGAAAGAAAATGCTCGGTGGCAGAGAAAATCCGCGATCGGCATGAGTGGCCAGGAGCACACACTCACCCTCTTCCAGCTGGGGTTGCCACTCTTTCCCTGGAAGCCTTGCGACGCCATGGGGAATCAGCCCGTCGTCGGCCATGTTGAGGAGATCCTTCTCCCTGATGGTCGACTGGATCCAATCTCCCTGGACCCAGCCCTTCGGCAGGCGGGATCTCGACGAAGACCCGCTGCGGCTGGTGGATCTCCCCTTCGCCTTCTCCGCCGCCGACGCCTTCTTTGCGCGCTCCAGCACCGCCGTCTTCTCCTTGACCATGGCCGCCGGCGAGATGCGCGAAGAAGAACTTTGCGGAAGCGAAAGCGGGTGCGTTGGGCGGAGACGAGGAGAGCGGAGGAGAAAGAATGGAGCACTGTTCAGAAACCCTCACTGGTTGCATTTATAACATCCCTTCCGAGTGGATGACAGGTGGACCCGATCAGTCTAATCATATCCCGAAACAGTTGCATTGACATGATACGTGGCGGAAAAAGCGGCGCGGAGATCGAGGCATCTGTGTCCTGTCCCGTCCGAGCGCCGCGGTTCGTTCCGCTTCGCGCGCTTCCCCAGATTTCGTATCCCGTGGAATCCGCGAACGGCAGATCGATCTGTCAGACGCGGGATTTCCTGTGATCCGTCGCTCGGGAACCGACAAAGTCCAAAAGATCACTCGACGAAAGACACGAATGGATCGAGTCGACTGAAGAAAAGTTGCTCGTTATCAACGAAGAAGGTCTTGATCCAGAACAACGCATAGCCAGTATGCAAAAGTCAATCAAAAACAGCATCAACTCCTTCCTCATTCAAGCCTCAATCCATTCGGGGGCTAATGATGGATTCATGTACCTAGGGTAGGGTCATAGACCTGATCTAAGTACCCTACCCAAGGACACCCTTAGAAGAGATTACCTTCCAGTCGACCAAGGAGAAACCCACTCGACTGACTAGAAGGACTCGACCATGAATACTCGCTCGACCATGAAGACTCACTCGACCACCAGAAGGTCAGGAGGCACTCTGCACTGCAACGGCCTGTAATTGAATAGACTTTATGGTAGTTAAGACACTTTATGTGGGCGTTACAAGAACGCCTGCACTTAATGTACTTTAACCCCTTCATTACGTGGGTGGCAGGGGTCTGGCGACTCTATATAAGCCACCCCCTCCACAGCGAGAGGGGTTCGCACTCTTGTAACACCTATACACATAATCCACTCGACCGCCTCAGAGCTCCGAGATGTAGGGCTTTTACTTCCTCCGAGAAGGGCCTGAACTCGTACATCGCTTGTGTTTACAACCTCTCCATAGCTAGGACCTTGCCTCTCCATACCTACCCCCCACTCTACTGTCAGACTTAGAACCACGACACCTTGCAACCCTTTCTGTCACTGGGTAAGGACACCGCAAGATTGAAACCAAAGCTAAGCACTTCTCCCATTGCAAGAACTACCAATCTAGTTGGCCAAACCAAAAAGGATAATTCGAAGGGACTTGCAAAGATAACTCAATCATACATAAAAGAATTCAGAGAAGAATCAAATATTTTCCATAGATAATACTGGATCATAAACCCACAATTCATCGATCTCAACAAACACACCGCAAAAAGAAGATTACATCGAATAGATCTCCACGAGAGAGGGGGAGAACATTGTATTGAGATCTAAAAAGAGAGAAGAAGCCATCTAGCTACTAGCTATGGACCCGAAGGTCTGAAGTAAACTACTCACACTTCACCGGAGGGGCTATGGTGTTGATGTAGAAGCTCTTCGTGGTGGATGCCCCCTCCGGCGGAGCTCGGGAGCAGGCCCCAAGATGGGATCTCGTGAATACAGAAGGTTGCAGCGGTGGAATTAGGTTTTTGTCTCCTTTTCTGATCGTTCGGGGATACATAGGTATATATAGGAGGAATGAGTACGTCGGTGGAGCGTCAGGGGGCCCACGAGGTAGGGGGGCGCGCCCTCCACCCTCGTGACCGCCTCTGGCACTTCTTGGAGTAGGGTCCAAGTCTCCTGGATCACGTTCGGTGAGAAAATCACGTTCCCGAAGGTTTCATTCCGTTTGGACTCCGTTTGATATTCCGTTTCTTCGAAACACTGAAATAGGCAAAAAACAGCAATTCTGGGATGGGCCTCCGGTTAATAGGTTAGTCCCAAAAATAATATAAAAGTGGAAAATAAAGCCAAATATAGTCCAAAACAGTAGATAAAGTAGCATGGAGCAATCGAAAATTATAGATACGTTGGAGACGTATCAGGCATCCCCAAGCTTAATTCCTGCTCATCCTCGAGTAGGTAAAAGATAAAAAAAGAATTTTTGATGCGGAGTGATACTTTCGCATAATTTCAATGTAAATCTTCTTAATTGTGATATGAATATTCAGATCCGAAAGATTCAAGACAAAAGTTCATATTGACATAAAAAATAATAATACTTCAAGCATACTAATCAAAGCAATCATGTCTTCTCAAAATAACATGGCCAAAGAAAGTTATCCCTACAAAATCATATAGTCCTGCTATGCTCCATCTTCCCACACAAAATATTTAAATCATGCACAACCCCGATGACAAGCCAAGCAATTGTTTCATACTTTAACATTCTCAAAACTTTTTCAATCTTCACGCAATACATGAGCGTGAGCCATGGATATAACACTTATAGGTGGAATAGAAGGGTGGTTGTGGAGAAGACAAAAAGAGGGAAGATAGTCTCACATAAACTAGGCGTATCAACGAGCTATGGAGATGCCCATCAATAGATATCAATGTGAGTGAGTAGGGATTGCCATGCAACAGATGCACTAGAGCTATAAGTATATGAAAGCTCTACAAAAGAAACTAAGTGGGTGTGCATCCAACTCGCTTGCTCACGAAGACCTAGGGCATTTTGAGGAAGCCCATCATTGGAATATACAAGCCAAGTTCTATAATGAAAAATTCCCACCAGTATATGAAAGTGACAAAATGAGAGACTCTCTATCATGAAGATCTTGGTGCTACTTTGAGGCACAAGTGTGGTAAAAGGATAGTAGCATTGTCCCTTCTCTCTTTTCCTCTCATTTTTTTATTTGGGCCTTTCTCTTTTTTTTATGGCCTCTTTTTTTTCGTCCAGAGTCTCATCCCGACTTATGGGGGAATCATAGTCTCCATCATCCTTTCCTCACTTGGGACAATGCTCTAATAATGATGATCATCACACTTTTATTTTTCTTATAACTCAGCAATTACAACTCGATACTTAGAACAAAGTATGACTCTATATGAATGCCTCCGGCGGTGTACCGGGATATGCAATGAATCAAGAGTGACATGTATGAAAGAATTATGAACGGTGGCTTTGCCACAAATACGATGTCAACTACATGATCATGCTAGCAATATGACAATGATGGAGCGTGTCATAATAAACGGAACGGTGGAAAGTTGCATGGCAATATATCTCGGAATGGCTATGGAAATGCCATGATAGGTAGGTATGGTGGCTGTTTTGAGGGAGGTATATGGTGGGTGTATGATACCGGCGAAAAGTGCGTGGTATTAGAGAGGCTAGCAAAGGTAGAAGGATGGGGAAAAAGTGCGTATAATCCATGGACTCAACATTAGTTATAAAGAACTCATATACTTGTTGCAAAAATCTAGAAGTTATCAAAGCAAAGTATTACGCGCATGCTCCTAGGGGGATAGATTGGTAGGAAAAGACCATCGCTCGTCCCCGACCGCCACTCATAAGGAAGACAATCAATAAATAAATCATGCTTCGAGTTCGTCACATAATGGTTCACCATACGTGCATGCTATGGGAATCACAAACTTCAACACAAGTATTCTTTGAATTCATAACTACTCAACTAGCATGACTCTAATATCACCATCTTCATATCTCAAAACAATTATCAAGCATCAAACTTATCTTCGTATTCAACGCACTCAAAAGAAAGGTTCACATATCTTGAACACCAAGTATATTAACATTAAGTGAATTACCATGCTATTAACGACTCTCAAAATAATCTAAGTGAAGCATGAGAGATCAATAGTTTATTTAAAACAAATCCACCACCGTGCTCTAAAAGATACAAGTGAAGCACTAGAGCAAAAATTATCATGCTCAAAAGATATAAGTGAAGCACTATGAGCAAAACTATCAAGCTCAAAAGATATAAGTGAAGCACGTAGAGTAACAACAACAACAACAAAGCCTTTAATCCCAAACAAGTTGGGGTAGGCTAGAGGTGAAACCCATAAGATCTTGCAACCAACTCATGGCTCTAGTGGATAGCAAGCTTCCACGCACCCCTGTCCATAGCTAGCTCTTTGTTGATACTCCAATCCTTCAGGTCTCTCTTAACGGACTCCTCCCATGTCAAATTCGGTCGACCCCGCCCTCTCTTGACATTCTCCGCACGCTTTAGCCGTCTGCTATGCACTGGAGCTTCTGGAGGCCTGCGTTGAATATGCCCAAACCAACTCAGATGATGTTGGACAAGCTTCTCCTCAACTGGTGCTACCCCAACTCTATCTCGTATATCATCATTCCGGACTCGATCCTTCCTTGTGTGGCCACACATCCATCTCAACATAAGCACGTAGAGTATTCTAACAAATTCCAATTCATGTATGGCTCTCTCAAAAGGTGTGTACAGAAAGGATGATTGTGGTAAACTAACAAGCAAAGACACAAATAATACAAGACTCTCCAAGCAAAACACATATCATGTGGCGAATAAAAATATAGCTCCAAGTAAATTACCGATGGAAGTGGACGAAAGAGGGGATGCCTTCCGGGGCAAGCTTTGACTTTTTGGTGTCCTTGGATTATCTTGGGGTTACCATGGTCATCCCCAAGCTTAGGCTCTTGCCATTCCTTGTTCCATAATCCATCAAAAGAATTCACCCAAAACTTGAAAACTTCACAACACAAAACTCAACAGAAATCTCGTGAGCTCCGTTAGAGAAAGAAAACAAAGAACTACTTAAGGTACTGTAATGAACTCATTTTTTATTTATATTGGTTATAAACCTACTGTATTCCAACTTCTCTATGGATCATAAACTATTTTATTAGCCATAGATTCATCAAAATAAGCAAACAACACACGTAAAACAGAATCTGTCAAAAACAGAACAGTCTGTAGCAATCTGTAACTAACGCAAACTTCTGGAACTCTAAAAATTCTACCAAAATAGTAAGTCCTGGACAATTTGTTTATTGAACAGCATCAAAAAGAATCAATGCAAAATCGCGTTCCTGTGATTTAACAAAATTATATTAGTGCGCGCAAAGTTTCTGTTTTTCAGCAGAATCAAATCAACTATCATCGTAGGTTATCCTATAGGTTCTACTTGGCACAAACACTAATTAAAACATAAAACCTCCTCCAAACAGAAGGTAGATGGATTATTTATTCCTAAACAGAAGCAAAAACAAAAAACACAAAATAAAATTGGGTTGCCTCCCAACAAGCGCTATCGTTTAACGCCCCTAGCTAGGCATAAAAGCAAGGATAGATCTAGGTATTGCCATCTTTGGTAGGAAATTCTTAAATGAGGCATCTACCTCCTTTAGAATTTTATTTCTTCCTAGTAATTGACAAATTTTCAGGCAAAAGATCGAAAAATTCATCTATAGCAAATGGTTCCTTAATGATTGCAAAAAGATTGGGATGAACACTTATAGATTTAAGATCCGCAGTTTCCTTACTAGATGATTCACCCTTATTCTTAGGAACATAAATAAGCTTAGTTTTTTTAGTAGAAGAACTTGGAGTGTTTTGAACGGAAGAAAAAGCGGTTCCCAAGTTGGTAATGATACCCTCAAGTTTATCGATTCTTGTGGAAGCTAGATTTATTTTCTCATTAACTATGGGTTCTTTTTCTTTAATATTTTTCAAAGTCATTCCTACCTTAGATCCATATTGGGTAATTTGATTGTGGATCTTTTTATCAAGATTTTCAATTGATTCAATGGTATCAACTTTATTTTCAATAGTTCCAAGCCTTTGCATAACATGCTCCAAAGTTAACGTAGTTCCATTAATCAAAAGGGGTGGTGAGCCAAATATATCTATTAAAGCATTATAAGAATCAAAAGTATGGCTACCCAAGAAATTCCCTCCGGTAATGGTTATAAAGGATATATCTATACCAAGGATTAGCACCTACGTAAAAATTGCGAAGAAGAACTGAAGTAGATCGCTTACTGGTAGATCTATTTTGAGCATTGCAAATTCTATACCAAGAATCTTTTAGATTTTCTCCCTCCCTTTGCTTAAAATTTAGAACTTCATTCTCGGGAGATAACGGAGAAGACATGAGACTAGTCATGACGACAAGCAAGCAAACTAACACACGAGCAAACAGAAAGGCAACAGGAAAAAGGCAAACGGGAAAGAGAGGAGGAGATTGGGAAAGAGAGGGTAAATAAAACGGCAAGGGTGAAGTGGGGGAGAGGAAAACGAGAGGCAAATGGCAAATAATGTAATGCGAGAGATAGGGATTGAGATGGGTACTTGGTATTGTTGACTTGCTTGCGTGAGCCTCCCCGGCAACGGCGCCAGAAATCCAACGCAGTGCTCAAGAGGTAGCAAGAAGAATTTCTGGCCCACGAGGTAGGGGGGCGCGCCCTCCACCCTCGTGACCGCCTCTGGCACTTCTTGGAGTAGGTTCCAAGTCTCTTGGATCACGTTCGGTGAGAAAATCACATTCCCAAAGGTTTCATTCCGTTTGGACTCCGTTTGATATTCTATTTCTTCGAAACACTGAAATAGGCAAAAAACAGCAATTCTGGGCTGGGCCTCCGGTTAATAGGTTAGTCCCAAAAATAATATAAAAGCGGAAAATAAAACCCAATATAGTCCAAAACAGTAGATAAAGTAGCATGGAGCAATCAAAAATTATAGATACGTTGGAGACGTATCAGCGCCCCCCAAGGGGAGTCCGAATAGGATGAGGGGAGGGGGTGCGGTCCCTCTTTCCCACTCCCTCTCCCTCTCCTTCCTTCTCCTCCTAGTTGGACTAGGAAAAGGGGGAACCTACTCCTACTTGGAGTAGGACTCCCCCCTTGGGCGCGCCCCTTGTGGCCGACCATCCCCCTCCTCTCCTCCTTTATATACGGGGGAGGGGGCACCCCATAGACACACAAGTTGATCTTTATCCGTGTGTGGTGCCCTCCTCCATAGTTTTCCACCTCGGTCATATCGTCGTAGTGCTTAGGCGAAGCCCTGCGCTGGTAACTTCATCATCACCGTCACCACGCCGTCGTGCTGATGGAACTCTCCCTCGGCCTTAGCTGGATCTAGAGTTAGAGGGACGTCACCGAGCTGAACGTGTGCAGATCGCGGAGCTGCTATGCGTTCAGTACTTGATCGGTTGGATCGCGAAGACGTTCGACTACATCAACCGCGTTACTTAACGCTTCCGCTTTCGGTCTACGAGGGTACATGGGCACACTCTCCCCTCTCATTGCTATGCATCACCTAGATAGATCTTGCATGATCGTAGGATTTTTTTTGAAATTACTGCATTCCCCAACAGAGACAAGCTTTGACACCGATCCGGATGACTCTGAGTCGCAAACCGGACATGTATAGTGGACCAATCATTTGGAATAGCTCCAAGTGGAGTGTTGTTTTAGCATCTATAGTATGACATGGAGATTTGCAAAGTACACACGGATCTGAATGTAGCAGACCCAATGACTAAAACCTCTCTCACAAGCAAAACATGATCAAACCCCATAAATCATTGGCTGTTAATCACATGGCAATGTGAACTAGATTATTGACTCTAGTGCAAGTGGGAGACTGTTGGAAATATGCCCTAGAGGCAATAATAAATTGGTAATTAGCATATTTCCTTGTTCATGATAAAGGTTTATTATTCATGCTAGAATTGTATTGGCTGGAAACTTAAATACATGTGTGAATACATAAACAAATACTATGTCCCTAGTGAGCCTCTACTAGACTAGCTCGTTGATCAAAGATGGTTAAGGTTTCCTAACCATAGACATGAGTTTTCATTTGATAATGGGATCACATCATTAGGAGAATGATGTGATGGACAAGACCCAACCGTAAGCTTAGCATTTGATCATATCAGTTTATTGCTATAGCTTTCTTCATGTAAAGTATCTATTCCTAAGACCATGAGATCCTGCAACTCCTTGACACTGGAGGAAGACTTAGTGTGTATCCAAATGTCACTTTGTAACTGGGTGATCATAAAGGTGCTCTACAGGTATGTCCGAAGGTGTTTGTTTGGTTGGCACGGATCGAGACTAGAATTTGTCACTCCATGTGACGGAGAGATATCTCTTGGCCCTCTCGGTAATACAACATCGTAAAGAGCTTGCTGATGTCTACTATGCAACCTTCTTCTTGTAGACGTTGTTGGGCCTCCAAGTGCAGAGGTTTGTAGGACAGTAGCAAATTTCCCTCAAGTGGATGACCTAAGGTTTATCAATCCATGGGAGGCATAGGATGAAGATGGTCTCTCTCAAGCAACCTTGCAACCAAATAACAAAGAGTCTCTTGTGTCCCCAACACACCCAATGCAATGGTAAATTGTATAGGTGCACTAGTTCGGCGAAGAGATGGTGAAAGAAGTGCAATATGGATGGTAGATATAGGTTTTTGTAATCTGAAATTATAAAAACAGCAAGGTAACTAATGATAAAAGTGAGCACAAATGGTATTGCAATGCTAGGAAACAAGGCCTAAGGGTCATACTTTCACTAGTGCAAGTTCTCTCAACAATAATAACATAATTGGATCATATAACAATCCCTCAATATGCAACAAAAATTCACTCCAAAGTCACTAATAGCGGAGAACAAACGAAGAGATTATTGTAGGGTACGAAACCACCTCAAAGTTATCCTTTCTGATCGATCTATTAAAGAGTCCGAAGCTATTCTTTCCGTTCGATCTATCATAGAGTTCATACCAGAATAACACCTTAAGACATGAATCCACCAAAACCCTAATGTCACCTAGATACTCCAATGTCACCTCAAGTATCCGTGGGCATGATTATACGATATGCATCACACAATCTCAGATTCATCTATTCAACAAACAGAAAGTACTTCAAAGAGTGCCCCAAAGTTTCTACAGGAGAGTCAAGACGAAAACATATGCCAACCCCTATGCATAAGTTCACAAGGTCACTAAACCCGCAAGTTGATCACCAAAACGTACATCAAGTAGATCACGTGAATATCCCATTGTCACCACATATAAGCACATGCAAGACATACATCAAGTGTTCTCAAAGCCTTAAAGACTCAATCCGATAAGATAACTTCAAAGGGAAAACTCAATCCATTACAAGAGAGTAGAGGGGGAGAAACATCATAAGATCCAACTATAATAGCAAAACTCGCGATACGTCAAGATCGTGCCAAATCAAGAACACGAGAGAGAGAGAGAGAGAGAGAGAGAGAGAGATCAAACACATAGCTACTGGTACATACCCTCATCCCTGAGGGTGAAATACTCCCTCCTCGTCATGGAGAGCACCGGGATGATGAAGATGGCCACCGGTGAGGGACCCTCCCTCTGGCAGGGTGCCGGAATAGGGCCCCGAATGGTTTTTGGTGGCTACAGAGGCTTGCGGCGGTGGAACTCCCGATCCATTGTGCCCCTGGATGTTTTCGGGGTATATGGATATATATAGGCGAAAGAAGTCGGTTAGGGGAGCCACGAGGGGCCCATGAGGGTGGGGGCACGCCCAGGGGGGTAGGGTGCGCCCTGGACCCTTGTGGCCACCTCGTTGCTTCCCTGACGTCTACTCCAAGTCTCCTGGATTGCGTTTGTTCCAAAAATAACTCTCCCGAAGGTTTCATTGTGTTTGGACTCCGTTTGAAATTCCTTTTCTGCGAAACACTTAAATAGGCAAAAAACAGCAATTTGGGTTGGGCCTCCGGTTAATAGGTTAGTCCCAAAAATAATATAAAAGTGCTTAGTAAAGCCCATTAAACATCCAAAATAGGTAATATAATAGCATGGAACAATAAAAAATTATAGATACGTTGGAGACGTATCAAGCATCCCCAAGCTTAATTCCTGCTCATCCTCGAGTAGGTAAATGATAAAAACAGAATTTTTGATGTGGAATGCTACCTAGCATATTTCTCAATAATTTTTTTTTATTGTGGCATGAATGTTCAGATCCAAATGATTCAAGATAAAAGTTTAATATTAACATACGAGTAATAATACTTCAAGCATACTAACTAAGTAATCATGCCTTCTCAAAATAACATGGCCAAAGAAAGTTATCCTACAAAATCATATAGTCTGGCTATGCTCTATCTTCATCACACAAAATATTTAAATCATGCACAACCTCGGTTTTAGCCAACCAATTGTTTCATACTTTAGTATTCTCAAACTTTTTCAATCTTCACGCAATACATGAGCGTGAGCCATGGACATAGCACTATATGTGGAATAGGATGGTGGTTGTGGAGAAGACAAAAAAAGGAAGATAGTCTCACATCAACTAGGCGTATCAACGGGCTATGGAGATGCCCATTAATAGATATTAATGTGAGTGAGTAGGGATTGCCATGCAATGGATGCACTAGAGCTATAAGTGTATGAAAGCTCATCAAAAGAAACTAAGTGGGTGTGCATCCAACTTGCTTGCTCACGAAGACCTAGGTCAATTTGAGGAAGCCCATCATTGGAATATACAAGCCAAGTTCTATAATGAAAAATTCCCAGTAGTATATGAAAGTGACAACATAGGAGACTCTCTATCATGAAGATCATAGTGCTATTTTGAAGTACAAGTGTGAAAAAGGATAGTAACATTGTCTCTTCTCTGTTTTTCTCTCATTTTTTATTTTGGTGGGCTTCTTTGGCCTCTTTTATTTTTCATAAAGTCCGGAGTCTCATCCCGACTGGTGGGGGAATCATAGTCTCCATCATCCTTTCCTCACTTGGGACAATGCTCTAATAATGAAGATCATCACACTTTTATTTATTTACAACTAAAGAATTACAACTCAATACTTAGAACAAAATATGACTCCATGTGGATGCCTCCGGCGGTGTACCGGGATATGCAATGAATCAAGAGTGACATGTATGAAAGAATTATGAATGGTGTCTTTGCCACGAATACGATGTCAACTACATGATCATGCAAAAGCAATATGACAATGATGATGCGTGTCATAAATAATGGAGCGGTGGAAAGTTGCATGGCAATATATCTCGGAATGGCTATGGAAATGCCATAATAGGTAGGTACGGTGGCTGTTTTGAGGAAGGTATATGGTGGGTGTATGGTACCGGCGAAAGTTGCGCGGCACAAGAGAGGCTAGCAATGGTGGAAGGGTGAGAGTGTCTATAATCCACGGACTCAACATTAGTCATGAAGAACTCATATACTTATTGCAAAAATCTACAAGTCATCAAAACAAAGTACTATACGCATGCTCCTAGGGGAAGGGTTGGTAGGAGTTAACCATCGCGCGATCCCGACCTCCACACATAAGGAAGACAATCAATAAATAAATCATGCTCCAACTTCATCACATAATGGTTCACCATACGTGCATGCTATGGGAATCACAAACTTTTAACACAAGTATTCCTCAAATTCACAACTACCCAACTAGCATGACTCTAATATTACCATCCTCATATCTCAAAACAATTATCAAACATCAAATTGATCATAGCATTCAATGCACTCTATAAGATAGTTTTTATTATACCCAACTTGGATGCCCATCATATTAGGACTAATTTTATAACCAAAGAAAATACCATGTTTTTCTAAAAGACTCTCAAAATAATATAAGTGAAGCATGAGAGATCAATAATTTCTACAAAAAAAACCACCGCCGTGCTCTAAAAAGATATAAGTGAAGCACTAGAGCAAAATTGTCTAGCTCAAAAGATATAAGTGAAGCACATAGAGTATTCTAATAAATTCCGATTCATGTGTCTCTCCCAAAAGATGTGTACAACAAGGATGATTGTGGTAAACTAAAAAGCAAAGAATCATATCATACAAGACGCTCCAAGCAAAACACATATCATATGGTGAATAAAAATATAGCTCCAAGTAAAGTTACCGATGGACGAAGACGAAAGAGGGGATGCCATCCGGGGCATGCCCAAGCTTAGGCTCTTGGTTGTCCTTGAATATTACCTTGGGGTGCCTTGGGAATCCCCAAGCTTAGGCTCTTGCCACTCCTTATTCCATAGTCCATCGAATCTTTACCTAAAACTTGAAAACTTCACAACACAAAACTCAACAGAAAACTCGTAAACTCCGTTAGTATAAGAAAATAAATCACCACTTGGGTACTGTTGTGAACTCATTCTAAATTCATATTGGTGTAATATCTACTGTATTCCAACTTCTCTATGGTTCATACCCTCCGATACTACTCACAGATTCATCAAAATAAGCAAACAACACATAGAAAACAGAATCTGTCAAAAACAGAATAGTCTGTAGTAATATGTATCATTCTAATACTTATGTAACTCCAAACATCCTACCAAATTAGGAAAACCTGAGAAATGTTTGTACCAATACATATAAAAAATAATCAGATCAAAATCACGTTTATGTGAATTATCAAAACTAATTTACTGGGCGCAAAAGTTTCTGATTTTCAGCTGGATCAATACAACTATGACCGTAAGCTATCCGAAAGGTCTTACTTGGCACTTTATTGAAACAAAAGCTATAAAACATGATTACTACAGTAGCATAATCATGTGGACACACAAAAATAGTAAAGTTAAATATTGGGTTGTCTCCCAACAAGGGCTTTTCTTTAATGCCTTTTAGCTAGGCATGATGATTTCAATGTGCTCGCATAGAAGATAAGAATTAAAACATAAAGAGAGCATCATGAAGCATATTACTAACACATTTAAGTCTTACCCACTTCCTATGCATAGGAATTTTGTGAGCAAACAACTTATGGGAACAAGAAACAACTAGCATAGGAAGGTAAAACAAGCAAATCTTCAAGATTTTCAACAAATAGAGAGGAAACTTGATATTATTGCAATATGTAGAAGCATATGATCCTCTATCATAATAATTTTCAGTAGCATCATGAATGAATTCAACAATATAACCATCACATAAATCATTCTTTTCATGATCTACAAGCACAAAAAATTTACTACTCTCCACATAAGCAAATTTCTTCTCATGAATAGTAGTGGGAGAAAACTCAACAAAATAATTATCATGTGAGGCATAATCCAATTGAAAACTAAAATCATGATGACAAGTTTCATGGTTATCATTATTCTTAATAGCATACAAGTCATCACAATAATCATCATAGATAGCACCTTTGTTCTCATAATCAATTGGAACCTCTTCCGAAATAGTGGATTCATCACTAAATAAAGTCATGACCTCTCCAAATCCACTTTCATAATTATAATCATCATAAATAGGAGGCATGCTTTCATCATAATAAATATTCTCGTCAAAACTTGGGGGACTAAACATATCATATTCATCAAACATAGCATCCCCAAGTTTGTGGCTTTGCATATCATTAGCATCATGGGTATTGCAATCATGCTCATAATCCACATATTTTATGCCAAGTATTCTATGTAATTCTTCTTCTAACACTTGAGCACAATTTTCCTTTCCATCATTTTCACGAAAGATATGAAAAATATGAAGCATATGAGGCACCCTCAATTCCATTTTTTTGTAGTTTTCTTTTATAAACTAAACTAGTGATAAAACAAGATACTAAAAGATTCGATTGCAAGATCTAAAGATATACCTTCAAGCACTCACCTCCCCGGCAACGACGCCAGAAAAGAGCTTGATGTCTACTACGCAACCTTCTTCTTGTAGATGTTGTTGGGCCTCCAAGTGCAGAGGTTTGTAGGACAGTAGCAAATTTCCCTCAAGTGGATGACCTAAGGTTTATCAATCCGTGGGAGGCGTAGGATGAAGATGGTCTCTCTCAAGCAACCACGCAACCAAATAACAAAGAGTCTCTTGTGTCCCCAACACACCCAATGCAATGGTAAATTCTATAGGTGCACTAGTTCGGCGAAGAGATGGTGATACAAGTGCAATATGGATGGTAGATATAGGTTTTTGTAATCTGAAATTATAAAAACAGCAAGGTAACTAATGATAAAAGTGAGCACAAACAGTATTGCAATGCTAGGAAACAAGACCTAAGGTTCATACTTTCACTAGTGCAAGTTCTCTCAACAATAATAACATAATTGGATCATATAACAATCCCTCAACATGCAACAAAGATTCACTCCAAAGTCACTAATAGCGGAGAACAAACGAAGAGATTATTGTAGGGTATGAAACCACCTCAAAGTTATCCTTTCTGATCGATCTATTCAAGAGTCCGTAGTAAAATAACACGAAGCTATTCTTTCTGTTCGATCTATCATAGAGTTCATACTAGAATAACACCTTAAGACACAAATCAACCAAAACCCTAATGTCACCTAGATACTCCAATGTCACCTCAAGTATCCGTGGGCATGATTATACGATATGCATCACACAATCTCAGATTCATCTATTCAACCAACACAAAGTACTTCAAAGAGTGCCCCAAAGTGTCTACCGGAGAGTCAAGACGAAAACGTGTGCCAACCCCTATGCATATGTTCACAAGGTCACTAAACCCGCAAGTTGATCACCAAAATGTACATCAAGTAGATGATGTGAATATCCCATTGTCACCACAGATAAGCACGTGCAAGACATACATCAAGTGTTCTCAAATACTTAAAGACTCAATCCGATAAGATAACTTCAAAGGGAAAACTCAATCCATTACAAGAGAGTAGAGGGGGAGAAACATCATAAGATCCAACTATAATAGCAAAGCTCACGATACATCAAGATCGTGCCAAATCAAGAACACGAGATGGAGAGAGAGAGAGATCAAACACATAGCTACTGGTACATACCCTCATCCCTGAGGGTGAACTACTCCCTCCTCGTCATGGAGAGCGCCGGGATGATGAAGATGGCCACCGATGAGGGATCCCCCCCCTCCGGCAGGGTGCCGAAACAGGGTCCCGATTAGTTTTTGGTGGCTACAGAGGCTTGCGGCGGCGGAACTCCCGATCTATTGTGCCCCTGGATGTTTTTGGGGTATATGGATATATATAGGCGAAAGAAGTCGGTCAGGGGAGCCACGAGGGGCCCACGAGGGTAGGGGCACGCCCTGGACCCTCGTGGCCACCTCGTTGCTTCCCTGACATCTACTCTAAGTCTCCTAGATTGCGTTTGTTCCAAAAATAACACTCCCGAAGGTTCCATTCCGTTTGGACTCCGTTTGATATTCCTTTTTTGTGAAACACTGAAATAGGCAAAAAAAACAGCAATTTGGGCTGGGCCGCCGGTTAATAGGTTAGTCCAACAAATAATATAAAAGTGCTTAGTAAAGCCCATTAAACATCCAAAACAGGTAATATAATAGCATGGAACAATAAAAAATTATAGATACGTTGGAGACGTATCACTTTCAAGCAATGTGCCTAATGAGTTATTCACGAGATCTTGTATAAAGGATCGAATAAAGAGTCTTGCCCATAACGAGATTGAACTAGGTATGGAGATACCGACGATCGAATCTCGGTTAAGTAACATATCACCGGACAAAGGGAATTGCATACGGGATTAACTAAATCCTTGACATCGTGGTTCAACCAATAAAAGATCTTCGCGGAATACGTAGGAACCAATATGGGCATCTAGGTCCCGATATTGGTTATTGAACAGAGAGAGGTCTCGGTCATGACTACATGATCCCCGAACCCGCAGGGTCACACGCTTAATGTTCGTTGACGCTAGAGTAGTATCAGGATATTTGATGATTGGTAACTGAATGTTGTTCGGAGTCCCGGATGAGATTCCGTACGTCATGAGGAGTCTTGGAATGGTTGAGAGGTAAAGATTTATATATGGGAAGTCATATTTTGGGTTCCAGAAAAAGGTGCAGTTTTTTTCGGTATTGTACCGAGAAGTTTCCAGAAGGTTCTGGAGGATTCCGGAGGGGCCCGGAAGTCCACAAGTGGGTCCACCACATCCCAAGGGCTGGCATGGGCTTAGGGGAGGCGCCTTGGCCTTTTCAGGCCAGGCGCACCAAGTCCTCAAAAGCCCATACGGCTAGGGAAGGGGTAAAAAGGGGAGTCCTAGTAGGAATAGGATTGGACTTGGAGTCCAAGTCCTCTCCCCTTGGCGCCAACTCCTATTAGGAGTAGGGATGGACCCCCAGCCTTCCCACGCATATAAATATAGGGGAGGGGGCGCAACAAGGCACCCCAAGACATTAGCCTTAGTTGTTGTCCCGTATCTCCCTCCCGGCATAGTTCTCGTCGACGGTTTTTCGCTTAGCAAAGCCCTGTCGGTATTCCGACTCCACGACCACCATCACCACCATGCCATCGTGCTGGTTGTGATCCCCATCTACTTCTCCGCCTTCTCTTGCTGGATCAAGGAGGAGGAGACGTAATCGAGCCGCACATGTGCTAAACTCAGAGGTGTCATCCGCTTGGCACTACATCGGTTGGATCATGATCGGATCGCGAAGAGTATGACTACATCAACCGCATAAGATATGCTTCCATTTTTGGTCTACGAGGGTACGTAGACACACTCTCCTCTCTCGTTGCTATGCTTCTCCTAGATAGATCTTGGGTGTTCGTAGGAATTTTTTTGATTTTCATGCTTCGTTTCCCATCAGGCGCCACCTCCTACTGGGCCCAAGTGGCCCAATATGCTTTCCACCACTTGGCCTTTTTAGGCCCATTGATATTTAAATAAATAAAAATCCCTCTTAATCATATTTAGATCCTTTTAATATTAATGTAACATCATCAGAAACTATTTTCACATATATAATATAATTTACCAGTTATACCCTGTAAACCCCAAAACCCTTCCGGCGACCCTAAAACGCTCCCGGTTCCTCTCGAACCTATTTCAAATATTAATGAAACTATTCATAAATATTTTTTCATTACTCCTATCCTACTAACACTCAACAGATCGTGCTTATCTTAAGTTTGTGACCATGTAGGTTCAGTAAAACATAGACATGAACAAAACCCCTTTCGTTCAATGACCGATGGTGGAACCGTGGACGTCCATATCGATCCCTATGAGTACACGAATGACATTCGACTGAACCTTTTGTTATCATGTTCTATTCCCTTTGCTTTGCGATACTTTACAAAACCCAAGATGAGATATATCAGTATCCTCCTGAGTCATACGCAAGCTCATCATACCGGTCTCCTTGGTACCAGTTTTGTTCTTCTTTCTCGTTGACATGTTCCGGCATCCCCATGAGACCCTCCATGATGTCTGGAAGGGGAGTTTTTTGGACTATGTCCCTCCACATGGAGGTGTGTTGGCAGCCTAACATTAGCCCATAAGTCCAACACATTCCACCCATTGATCTTCATTGCGTCCAACGGTTGTGAGTGCTTCCTGGTGAGGGGAGTAGAGAAGAAAATCCTAGCACTCCACCCCTATTCTGCCATTTTTCATGAGAGTGAGAGAACACACAAAAACACACAACCTGCGAGAGAGAGGAAGAAGAAGAAGTGGAGGTTCTGTCCAGATTTGTTGCATCGGATTAGACAGTGTTTAAGCTGGTGATTGGAGGCTCAACCGTGCTTGGATTGACCCCGAACTTGGTGAGCTATTTCCTTACTTTGATTACTCTGATCTGGTTAGCTGTTTTGAGTATTGGGTCAGTGGAGCATCATATTTGAGAGTAGTTTTGTCAGCTCGGACTGCTGCAGTTTCAGAACGAGTAGTTTTGGGAGACGAACAGTTTGGGTAGGAAAATGATGTCCGATTGAGCTAAAATTTTGAGGGGATCTCTGGAACTTGTGTGTCTACTTGTCTGCCAAATTTGGTGTTGTTTCGTTCAGAGGTTTAAGATCAGATTGTAAAACACTGAAGGAGACAGAAAGTGTGTAAACTTTGTTTTGCTGAAATCTTACCTCTTATGGTTGTTGTTGCTCTTGCCAGTTGGCAACATGGTGACCGTGTTGTAAATCTCTCTCAAGGTTCTAAAGAAGACTTTGTACTCACTATTCTCATAAGTGAAGTTTGTGGACTGGTCGGTCCACAACTGTGGTTATTTACTCCTCGAGTTGAGGAGGTTTTTTTCATGTTAAATTCTGTGTCATATGTGTATGTTGTTTGTGTTATTTCGCTCTTTGTTGGTTGAAGCTGTCCTCAAAGTTCACTACACGTGGAGGAGGTTGTTTAATGTGCATATTTGCCGTGTCTATGAATTTGTGTAGCGCATTGTTGTTGTTCGGCTCCAACATACGGTCCAGCCGGCCAACCTCATTAAATCAAGATAATTCATTAATTAAGGGCAAAAGATCAAATTACCCTTTTAACTTTTTTGAGGGAGGGGGGGGGGGAGCATAATTGGTGGGAGCTGCTCAAATTTGAGCACAATGAGTGTTTTGAGGTGTAACTTCTCAAAATTTTGAGGAAAATGGTTAGTCGTGGTCTGAGTCTAACTCCTTAAAACAGAAAATTTGAAGGAGGTAAAGCTTTCTGAGGGAAGAGCTAGAAATTCTTCTAATTCGAAGGAGTTAAAGCTTTTTGAGGGAAGAGCTAGAGATTCTAAGTGCCATCCCATGTAGTAGCAAAGAGAAGAAAATGTTCCAACAATATACATGTCACTTGTGGACTAGAGCACATCACACACCTTGTATTCAACTCCCTCACAGTCGGTCTGCACTCTTGCAGTGTCCACCTTTGTCACCTAAACAAGCTATATACGAGAGGAACCAAACAGCAGCACATCACACCGAGGAAGCTCGCGTACTCTGCTCGCATGAGCAACATCACCCTGTACATGTACGCACCCACAGTGTAATGTATATATACGCCTCTAACCACCTACGCAGCCAGCTGCTGCTGCTGCTGCTGAGTACTGCTGCTATTGCTGGTGGTGGCGCTAGTGCCATCGTCTTCAGAGAGGCAGCAATGCATTGCGCTGCCTGGAGCGGCGGCGTTAGGGGGAAGAAGGGGCTCCGGCTCCAGCTCCAGGCAGAGCATCTCGGACTGGAGGATGGCGCAGTAGTGGCCGAACGTCTCCGGCGACACGTTGAGCTCGAAGCCGACGCCGAAGAGGAAGTCCACCTCGAGGTAGTTCATCTCCGGCAGGCTGATCCCGCCCACCTTGGCGAAGTAGGCGTTGTTGTAACATCTGCTAGACCAGCGAGGCAACATATGTTATGCATCACGATTCAGTTCATGTATTATTCATAGCACTCAGGTCAAGTCTTGTTTTTTTGCCTCGCTTAAGAGGCACACACCAAATCAGTTATTAAGAATAAAAACTGTCAAATCTTTAGAATGTCAAATCGTCCAAACTAAGAATAACCATAGTGATTGTGCCAAGGATGAAATATGCAACCAATCATCAATTGGGTAATGATTCCAGGAAAAGGACAGATAGGGGTGGATGCTCCTGGCAGGAGGGAGTTGGAACAGGTAGTGTGCATCCATCAGCAAGGGCCAAGTTGCCACCGTCCTATCATATGGCAAGTACTTGACAGTGAATTAAATTCCAAAAAGAGAGAAAAGGTTGCTGAAAGGGAGGGGGGCCTCTATCTTAAATCTTGGCTTGGGTCCCCCCCAAGGTGCAAATGTGGTTGGAACATGGATGGAAGGAGCAGCACTGCAGCAGGGCCACCATTGCCTCTTTGTTTGCAGGTATAATTTTGCCCACACCACATACATCATCTCAGGGCATGTACAATGCATAGCCTCAAGGTGATGCCTCGCATGCCATGTAGGATCGGATATGACGTAAAGTAGGTTCGGATAGGGAAGCGGGATCCTCTCCAGGAGGCGGGTGCTTGAAGAGAAAAAGTGTGGTCCGGTGACAAAAGCTGAAAAGATTGGAATGAAAAGTAGAGATGCATGTGTACTAGAGTCTTTATTTTCTATTTCTTAATTAGGCCCACTAGTGGTAGCTTGCATTGGGGAGAAAAAATAAATGTAGATACTTCAAATTACTTTTTATCATGAGGCATATGTATCCATATGCCATCATTGTACATGCCCTCATGAGCAGATAATGCTCTACCCTGCTTGGTGTTTGGTGTGCTGGCATGGGCAGATGACATAAGGAATTCTCCAAATGCAAATCGTTAGTATTAGTGTTTTCTTTTGACGATAATGGGTGCATCCTTCAATTGCCTGTACTTGCTAGGACTTAGGGAAGGGGTTGTTGGGTTCTGCTTCTTAAAGAATGTTCTCCGCCAATGCAACCTACGTGATCTGGATTCCAGAATTGGATGTCGATCTTATCCCATCAGACCCTTCTATGAACAACTCAACAAATTGGCTGCAGTGGCTCTATAGAACATGCAACACTGACACGATTGGTAGTTAGTTTAGCACCAACTTGAACGGCAGAGAAGCAGACTAATCAGCCACTTCGCAATCCCAAAGTTATGTTGACACGCTAGATTGATTAAGGTCCCAGCTATTAACTGGTTGACAGTGATCTTTTGTCGAGCACGCAAAGAAGCAACAGATAAGAGTTTGCGAGTGCGATAATGCTTGGCCTGAAAAATCAAGCGGATAAAGCTGCCCAGCTTGAGCACAAAAGAACAAAATTTATATGAGAATCAAGCTATCTCTGCACTACATCTTGATTCAAGGGAATAAGAACAGTGCCCACACACCAATTGAGTCTTCCTAAAATTACTTTTGTCATCCTAGATAGTAGCCTGGTCTAGAGAATTCCACCTGTTTCTGATCCAATTCTCTGATGTAAGGTGGGCATTAGCAGACTGAGGACCAACTGGCCTCAACAACACACCACTTTGAAACAAACTAGGAACTCGATCATACACGCGCCAATCATACTCGTGATCAGGGGGTGGGGTTAAGGCGAGAACTCACATGTCATCCATGAACTTGACCGCGGAGAGCACGGTGGTGATGAGGAGGCGGTGCACGCTGTAGGAGTCCACGGCGAGGGCGCGGCGGCGGCGCAGGAGGCGGTCGAGGTAGATGTAACCCACCACAAAACACGCGGGGCTGCAGCCCGCAAACCGCGCGATGCGCGCCATGTACGCGCGCACCGAGATGCCGGGCTTCGTCATCGCCCGGAACGCCGAAGCTGACGCCGGCTCCAGCGCTCCCGGCCCCGCCGCCGCGTCGTTGCGCTCCGTTACGCGCTCCAGGAGCGTGGAGAGGACGCCCACCACCCGCGGCATGTCCGTTGCCGGTAGATCCTCCTCATCAGCACTGCCCATGCTGGCTTCTCGAATCTCGATCGCCGGCTCCCTTGGATGCTGTGCGCCTGTGTGTGTGTGTGTGTGTGTGTGTGTGTGTGTGTGTACGCGTGAGTTTTCGCGGCTGGACTTCATGGAGAGTTGAAGATTTCGTTATATAGGATGTTGGGGAGGAAGGTAGAGAAACGTCACACCATGATGTTGAGAAAATCCTCATACAAATTAATCAAATAAAAACACTACAAAATAAACCGAGTATGTTAACAATAACCATGAGGGCACTATTGGACATCTCACCGCCAAAAAAAGCACATGAGAGGCTGGGCCACCATAAGACGCAATCAAGGCCGCTCACGACGAGCGAACACGCCCCACTTGAAAGAAGCCATTGGACTTTGCAGCACCAACACCATCGAACTGTTGTCGAAGAGTGCCCTCTGCCCTCTCGCTCCGGATCGAGGAACGTCAATCTATCAACGTAGAAATGACAAAGAGAGGACTATGTCACATGTAAAGGAAAGGCGCATGCGAGACCACTAGCCACCGAAACCAAAGGCGTTGTTGCTTAGAGCTCCCAACCACCCCAAACACACTACCGCGACCGAAAGATACCCACACTGACCAACGACTCCCCGAAAAGGGTCAAGACGCGAAGACCGTCTCCCGGAACGAACAAGGGATTTCACCCTGAGCGTTGGCAAAAGGGGGAGACCAGGCGTCCCCCAAGAGCAACGCGACGCTTGCAAGCATCGTCCTCGTTATCCCAAGGCTCAAAGCTCTCGCTCGGCCCCTCCCGCACCTCGCCAAGGGTATTCAAGCCACCAGACCCACCATGACAGTAGACCCACTACGACGACTGAGGACTTCGAATCTGGATCAAGTCTTGGCCGCTACCAAGGGCGACAACATAGCCAGGATCACCCACCGCAGCCCTCTCGCCATCCACTCAGCCTACGGAGCAACCAATACCACTGCTGATGGACATATCCCCAACAACTGCCATGGAGCTCGCCGGAGAGCACAGTGGTACGTCTCAAATGTATTTACTTTTCTAAACTCTTTGATATTTGGTTTGTCCACTAACTTGAATAGCTAGAATAAAAGCTTACAACACTTACGTTGTTTTCAGCAGATTTTCCCTGTTGCTATTTTTTATGCAGAAAAGGTCCCCAATTTTTTTGAAAGTATTAGAAGAAATAAGCCACGGAACCGCAAGAGCTGGCCAGGGATGGCCCACGGCCACCATGCTGCATGGGCAAGGGCAGACCGCATCAGGCCCATAGGCACCGCCTCTCATGTCTATTTCTCCCATATAAACCCCCTAACCTAAAACTGTGACACAAATCTTTGGTCATTTTTCTTCGAGGCGGAGCCACCCCCTTCTCTGACTTCTTCTTGAAGGGCTTTCTGGAGGCTGATCTGGCCTCCAGAGAGGGGGTTCTTTGTCATATTCATCAGTAACACCTCCATCATCACAGTCATGATCTCCCCACTCATGTGTGAGTCGTTTCTCTGTAGGCACATTGGGTGGATGGGAATTGAATGAGATTCTTTATGTAATAATTGTCACAATTGTTTGGTTTTGATGCCTGGTTGTGGCACCCCGGCTCAGAGGGACCGGAACACCCTATATTCCAGCACAGAGATCAAGTCTTCTAGAATACGATATTGCTTGGCATAAAACAGAACAACTCTTTATTACAAATGATATGGGTACAAGGGTCTGATATTATAAAGGTTACGTCGGCACGGCGACACTACGCCTACTCAGGTAGTTCTATGCTAGCAGCGGAATAACTTCTAGCAACGGAACAACAACGACGGTGATGAACTCCACTCCGCAGGGACTCTAGCTGGGACACATCCTAGTGCGCAAACCCGTAATCCTCGACAAGCAATCACGGCATGACCTACAATCTGGCATGACACGCTAGGTGAGTACTTTTAATGTACTCGTAAGCTCAAAGCAACCAAAGCAATCAAGACAAACAACAGCATGACATTTACTGGTTAATTATTGGTGATGAGCATGATACTACTAGAACAAATTACGACAGTGAGCATGGCATATACATGTTACTCATGAAGGAAATATGCCCTAGAGGCAATAATAAAGTTGTTATTTTATATTTCCTTATATCATGATAAATGTTTATTATTCATGCTAGAATTGTATTAACCGGAAACTTGATACATGTGTGGATACATAGACAAAACACCGTGTCCCTAGTAAGCCTCTACTAGACTAGCTCGTTAATCAAAGATGGTTAAATTTCCTAACCATAGACATGTGTTATCATTTGATGAACGTGATCACATCATTAGGAGAATGATGTGATGGACAAGACTCATCCGTTAGCTTAGCATAATGATCGTTCAGTTTTATTGCTATTGCTTTCTTCAAGTCATATACACTAGCAAAAGGGCCCGTGCGCTGTAACGGGAGAAAAGAATACCATAGGCTATTAATTTACAAAAAATAATCTATAATCTGAGTATTTGTGGCTATGGCCCAGACAAAGATCTTTGCCTACAAAAGCGCAATTTCAAGATTCCACATGTCTTCTATTTAAACAAAGCTTGCAGGTAGATTTAATACGTACAAATAAACGGGCAAGTGATCTTGAATTTCGTCTTCAATTCTGATTTTGCTGATATGTTCATCCACAATCGATATCAGTACCGATATGAAAGAAAGACGGATAATGCACTGTTAATTAAGATTGTACCCTGGATGTTTTTTAAATGGTTAACAGGTAAAATAACATAATACTCAGATTCTATATATTTTTCTAATCAAATTACATATATAACATGTTAAATTTCGAGTTACGATTTAGAAGATATGAGTATTTTGAAAAACATTTGATATGTAATGCAGATTTAACGTCAGAAACATCAGGGGGTTTCCTATAAAATAGCATGACGGACTAAGAATATCTATTTCTTTTATTAGTAGGTATAGATATTCGTTTGGCTATAAGATTATGCAACTCCCGGATACCGGAGGAATACCTTGTGTGATATCAAACGTCATAACGTAACTGGGTGATTACAAAGATGCTCTACAGGTATCTCCAAAGGTGTTTGTTGGGTTGGCATAGATCAAGATTAGGATTGTCACTTCAAGTATCGGAGAGGTATCTTTGGGCCCTCTCGGTAATGCACATCATAATAAGCCTTGCAAGCAATGTGACTAATGAGTTAGTTGTGGGATGATGTATTACGGAACGAGTAAAGAGACTTGCCGGTAACGAGATTAAACTAGGTATAAAGATGCCGATGATCAAATCTCGGGCAAGTAACATACCGATGACAAAGGGAATAACATATGTTGTCATTACGGTACGACCGATCAAGATCTTCATAGAATATGTGGGAACCAATATGAGCATCTGGGTTCCGCTGTTGGTTATTGGCCGGAGAGGTGTCTCAGTCACGTCTACATAGTTCTCGAACCCATATGTTCCGCACGCTTAATTAACGTTCGATGACGATTTTGTATTATATGTGTTATGTGATTTGGTGACCGAATGTTGTTCGGAGTCCCGGGTGAGATCACGGACATGACGAGGAGTCTTGAAATGGTCGAGAGGTAAAGATTCATATATAGGATGATAGTATTCGGACACCGAAAGTGTTGCGGGAGTACCGGGTACGTATCGGGTCACCGAAAGGGGTTCCGGGCACCCCCCCCCCCCCCCCCGGCAAAGATATGGGCCTTATTTAGCCAGGAGCGGGATAGACCAGCCCCTAGTGGGCTGGTGCGCCCCCATATAGGCCAAATAGGAGGAGAAGGAAGGAGGGGAAGGGAGAAAGGAAAGGGGAGGATTCGGCCTCCCCCTTTCCTTCTCTCCCCCTCTCTTTCCTTCCGCCTCCGACACTTATGGAAGGGGGGAGGCTGACTTGTGGGAGGAGCCCAAGTAGGATTACTCCTACTTGGGGCGCCCCTTGCTGCCCCTCTCCCTCTCCCACCTATATATATATATGGGGGGGGGCACCGCTAGAACACACAACATTGATTCCTAGCCGTGTGCAGCGCCCCCCTCCACAGTTTACGCCTCCGGTCATATTCATGTAGTGCTTAGGTGAAGCCCTGCACGGATCACTTCACCATCACCGTCACCACACCATCGTGATGACGGAACTCTCCCTCAACACTTGGCTGGATCAAGAGTTTGAGGGACTTCATCGAGCTGAACGTGTGCAGAACTCGGAGCTGTCGTACATTCGGTGCTTGATCGGTCGGAACGAGAAGAAGTTTGACTACATCAACCGCGTTGTCAAACGCTTCCGCTTTCGGTCTACGAGGGTAAGTTACACACTCTCCCCCTCTCGTTGCTATGCATCACCTAGATGGATCTTGCGTGAGCGCAGGAATTTTGTTTTGAAATTGCATGCTACGTTTCCCAACAGTGGCATCTGAGCCAGATCTATGCATAGATGATATGCATGAGTAGAACACAAAGAGTTGTGGGCAGTGATAGTCATACTGCTTACCACCAACGTCTTATTTTGACTCGGCGGTACTGTTGGATAGAGCAGCCCGGACCAACCTTACATGACCACGTTCATGAGACCGGTTCCACCACAGACATGCAACTAGTTTTGCATAAAGGTGGCTGGTGGGTGTCTGTTTCTACTACCTTAGTTGAATCGAATTTGATTGCGGCCGGTCCTTGTTGAAGGTTAAAACAGCAAACTTGTTAAATCACCGTTGTGGTTTTGATGCGTAGGTAAGAAAGGTTCTTACTAGTAGCCCGTAGCAGCCACGTAAAACTTGCAACAACAAAGTAGAGGACGTCTAACTTGTTTTTGCATGGCATGTTGTGATGTGATATGGTCAAGACATGATGTGATATACGTTATTGTATGAGATGATCATGTTTTGTAAAAGTTATTGGCAACTGGCAGGAGCCTTATGGTTGTCTCTTTATTGTATGAAATGCAAATGGCATGTAATTGCTTTACTTTATCACTATGCGTTAGCGATAGTTGTAGAAGCAATAGTTGGCGAGACGACCATGATGCTACGATGGAGATCAAGGTGTCAAGCCGGTGACGATGGAGATCATGACGGTGCTTTGGAGATGGAGATCAAAAGCACAAATGATGGCCATATCATGTCACATATTTTGATTGCATGTGATTTTTATATTTTATGCATCTTATTTTGCATAGTACGGTGGTAGCATTATAAGATGATCCCTTACTAAAATTTTTAAGGTATAAGTGTTCTCGCTGAGTACGCACCGTTGCGACAGTTCATCGTGCTGATACACCACGTGATGATTGATAACCCGCAAGTATACGGGATAGTTATAGTCTCTTTCGATAAGTAAGCGTGTCGAACCCAACGAGGAGCTAAAGGTAGAACAAATACTCTGTCAAGTCCTATCGGCCACAGATACGACTCTACGCACGCTTGACGTTCGCTTTACCTAGAACAAGTATGAAACTAGAAGTACTTTGTAGGTGCTGTTGGATAACTTTGCAAGATAATAAAGAACGCGTAAATAAGAAGTAGGGGCTGTTTAGATAAAGATGCAATAAAGTAAATAAAGCGAGTGTGGAAAAGTCGTGGTAGGAGTTGTGAAAGTGTCCCTAGGCAATTTACTACTTTACTAGACCGGTAATCACTATTGCAATTCTATTTGAGGGAGAGGCATAAGCTAAGATACTTTCTCTACTTGGATCATATGCACTTATGATTGGAACTCTAGCAAGCATCCGCAAATACTAAAGATTCATTAAGGTAAAACCCAACCATAGCATTAGAGCATCAAGTCCCCTTTATCCCATACGCAACAATCCCCTTACTCGGGTTTGTGTTTCGGTCACTCACGCAACCCACTATAAGCGAATCATGAACGCATTGCAACACTTACAGCGGGAATCCCTCACGCTTGCGCGACATGGAGGGCACCATAGGACAGCACCAATAATAAAACATGCAACTCAAACCAATCATAGCAATTCATCAATCACCGATAGGACAACGAAAATCTACTCAGACATCATAGGATGGCAACACATCATTGGAAAATAATATGAAGCATAAAGCACCATGTTCAAGTAGAGGGTACAGCGGTTTGCGGGAGAGTGGACCGCTGAATATAGAAGGGGGAAGGTGATGGAGATGTTGGTGAAGATGGCGGAGGTGTTGGTGAAGATCGCGGTGATGATGATGGCACCCGGCGGTGTTCCGGCACCACCGGAAGCAAGGGGGAGAGAGCCCCCCTTCTTCTTCTTCTTCCTTGACCTCCTCCCTAGATGGGAGAAGGTTTCCCCTTTGGTCCTTGGCTCCCATGGCTGGGAGGGGCGAGAGCCCCTCCGAGATTGGATCTATCTCTCTGTTTCTACGTTCTGTAATTCTGCCCTGGCACCGTTTCCTTTATATCTGGAGATCCGTAACTCCGATTGGACTGAAACCTTCGCCCAGATCATTTTCCAAAAATTAGCTTTATTGCGGCCAAATAAGGGCATCAACCGCCTTATGGGTGGCCCACGAGATAGGGGGCGCGCCCCCTGGAGTGGTGGCATGGGCCACTCTCGTGGCCACCTCGGGCACCGTTTCACGTTGATTCTTCCTCCCAAAAATCACAAATATTCCAAAATAATTCTTCGTCCATTTTTATCCCGTTTGGACTCCGTTTGATATTGGGTTTCTGTGAAACATAAAACATGCCACAAACATGAACTGGCACTGGGCACTGTATCAATATGTTAGTCCCAAAAAATAGTATAAAAAGTTGCCAAAAGTATATGAAAGTTGAATAATATGGCATGGAACAAGCAAAAATTATAGATACACGGAGACGTATCAGCATCCCCAGGCTTAATTCCTGCTCGTCCTTGAGAAGGTAAATGATAAAAAAGATAATTTTTGATGTGGTAGCTATCATAATCTTGATCATATGTCTAATCATGCATGAATATTAAGACACGAGTGATTCAAGGCAATAGTCTATCATTTGACATAAAACAATAATACTTCAAGCATACCAACCAAGCAATTATGTCTTATCGAAATAACATAGCCAAAGAAAGCTCATCCCTACAAAATCATATAGTCTGGCTATGCTCCATCTTCATCACACGAAGCATTCAAATCATGCATAACCCCGATGACGAGCCGAGCAATCGGTTCATACTTTTTAACGCGCTTCAGTTTTTTCAACTCTTACGCAATACATGATCGCAAGCCATGGACATAGCACTATGGTGGTATAAGGTGGTGGTTGTGAGGAAAAAAAGGGAGAAGATAGTCTCACATCAACTCGGTGTATCAACGGGCTATGGAGATGCCCATCAGTAGATATCAATGTGAGTGAGTAGGGATTGCCATGCAACGGATGCACTAAGAGCTATAAATGTATGAAAGCTCAAACTGGAAACTAAGTGGGTGTGCATCCAACTTGCTTGCTCATGAAGACCTCGGGCGTTTGAGGAAGCCCATCATCGGAATATACAAGCCAAGTTCTATAATGAAAATTCCCACTAGTATATGAAAGTGATAACTCAAGAGACTCTCTATATGAAGAACATGGTGCTACTCTGAAGCACAAGTGTGGTAAAAGGATAGTAACATTGCCCCTTCTCTCTTTTTCTCTCATTTTTCTTTTTTCTTTTTTATTTTTTAATATTTTTTATTTTTGGTGGGCTTCTTTGGCCTCTCTTTTTTATATTTGGGCTTCTTTGGCCTCTTTTATTTTTCATAAAGTCCGGAGTCTCATCCCGACTTGTGGGGGAATCATAGTCTCCTTCATCCTTTCCTCACTGGGGCAATGCTCTAATAATGATGATCATCACACTTTTATTTACTTACAACTCAATATCTAGAACAAAGATATGACTCTATATGAATGCCTCTGGCGGTGTACCGGGATGTGCAATGATCTAGCATAGCAATGGCATCAAAAAAAGGGACAAGCCATGAAAACATCATGCTAGCTATCTTACGATCATGCAAAGCAATATGACAACAAATGCTCAAGTCATGTATATGATGATGATGGAAGTTGCATGGCAATATATCTCGAAATGGCTATGGAAATGCCATAATAGGTAGGTATGGTGGCTGTTTTGAGGAAGATACAAGGAGGCTTATGTGTGACAAAGCGTATCATATCACGGGGTTTGGATGCACCGGCGAAGTTTGCACCAACTCTCGAGGTGAGAAAGGGCAATGCACGGTACCGAAGAGGCTAGCAAAGTGGAAGGGTGAGTGTGCGTATATCCATGGACTCACATTAGTCATAAAGAACTCATATACTTATTGCAAAATTCTACTTATCCCTCAAAGAAAAGTACTACTACGCATGCCCCTAGGGGATAGATTGGTAGGAAAAGACCATCGCTCGTCCCCGACTGCCACTCATAAGGAAGACAATCAAAAAACACTTCATGCTTCAACTTTGTTACATAACGGTTCACCATACGTGCATGCTACGGGACTTGCAAACCTCAACACAAGTATTTCTCAATTTCACAATTACTCAAATAGCACGACTCTAATATCACCACCTTTATATCACAAAACTATTGCAAGGAATCAAACATATCATATTCAGTGATCCACAAGTTTATGTAGGATTTTATGACTAACCATGTGATTGACCAATTCCTGTCATCTCTCTAAAAAGATATAAGTGAAGCAAGAGAGTTTAATTCTTTCTACAAAATATATGCCCACGCTCTAACAAATATAAGTGAAGCAAAAGAGCATTCTACAAATGGCGGTTTTCTATGTGAAGAGAAACAGGCAATCCAAACTTCAAATGATATAAGTGAAGCACATGAAGCATTCTATAAAGCCATACTCAAAAGATTTAAGTGAAGTGAAATGAGAATTCTATAAATCAGCCAAGGACTATCTCATACCAGCATGGTGCATAAAATAAAATTGAAAACTAAATGCAAAAGACGCTTCAAGACTTGCACATAATGCATGAACGAAACGAATTCGAAAATATACCGATACTTGTTGAAGAAAGAGGGGATGCCTTCCGGGGCATCCCCAAGCTTAGACGCTTGATTCTCCTTGAATATTTACTTGTGGTGCCTCAGGCATCCCCAAGCTTGAGCTCTTGCCTCTCTTCCTTTTCCTCATATTGAGGCATCCTCGATTAGACACTACATCCACACAAAACTTCAACAGAAAACTCGGTAAGATCCGTTAGTATAATAAAGCAAATCACCACTCTAAGTACTATTGCAAACCAATTAATATTTTATTTTTTCATTGTGTCTACTGTAATATAACTTTTTCATGGCTTAATCCACTGATATAAATTGATAGATTCATCAAAACAAGCAAACTATGCATCAAAAACAGAATCTGTCAAAAACAGAACAGTCTGAAGCAATCTGAACATCCACTATACTTATGTTAACCCAAAAATTCTACCAAAATTTGGAAAAATAAAAAAAGTTGTATAGCAAGACAGTGCAGAAGGAATCAGAACCAATTGACGTTCCAGTTAAAAATGTAAAATCGCGCACTACAGCCAAAGTTTCTGTCCTGCACCGTACAAACCAACAAGCATTGTAAACATCCTAAAGGCAAACCTTGGCACATTATTTTTATAATACAATGGAATTATACAAGGGGATAATTATTTTTGTTGAAAAGTTTCTGTAATCAAGATTCACAAAGTTTCCGTGAGCATGAACAAAGTTCAAGGCTAGCTCCCACTTCAACAATGCTTGTCTTTCTCACTTTCACTTTCCTTTTTGAAAAGTTTTTAGGTTCCCCTCTTTATTTTTTGTTTTTAAACTATAAGAAAGCACTCAACAGAAATAAATGACTCTCTAAAACTTCCGGGTTGTCTCCCTGGCAGCGCTTTCTTTAAAGACATTAAGCTAGACATTTAGTGCTCAAGTAATGGATCCACCCGGATCCCAGGGTATATCAAAGCCAATTTTAATTAACAATGATTTGTAATTTAGTAGTGAGCACAAAGTAACATATATCATGTAATGACGAAGTCTAACCCTCTTCCTATGCATCGGCATGTCATAAAAGAACAATTCATGCACACCAAGTAAAGGCCAACGCATAGTATAAGCAGTTTCTTGCAATTTCATAGTATGGGAAACATAGAGAGGTGGAGAAATAGTTCCTCTCTCATAATAATTGCAAGTAGGAGCAGCAAGCACATGCATATTACATTCATCAAAACCATCATGTGCAATGGTAAAAGGCAACCCATCAATATAATCCTTAATAAGCACAAACTTCTCCGCTATAGTGTAGTCGGGAGAATTCAAAAAGATAATAGGACTATCATGCGTGGGTGCAATAGCAACAATTTCATGTTTAACATAAGGAACTATAGCAAGTTCATCTCCATAATTATAATTCATATTGGCATCTTGGCCACAAGCATAGCAAGCATCTTCAAAAAGGGATATCTCAAACAAATTCAAGGGATCATAGCAATCATCCTTCGGTAAGCACGAAGGGGAATAAAATAATGTATGAGTTGGAGGGTTACTCTCATTAGAAGGTGGGCACAGGTAGCTAATCCGCTCTTTCTCCTTTTGTTCTTCGCTCCCCTCATCATCTTTTTCATCCAATGAGCTCACTATTTCATCAATTTCTTCTTCCATAGCTTCCTGCAAAATATTAGTCTCTTCTTGGACAGCGGAGACTTCCTTAATAAATGCATTAATATAGTAATTGTATTCATAATTTTCATAGAAATATCTAAGTATAGCAAGATTTTCAGGCCTATAAACACCATCATCATCAAAAGCTTCATACTTTTCAAACAAAGATTCAATTTCATAAGCAGCCTTAAAAGCAACAAATTCTTCTATTTGTTCAACATCATAGTAATCATATATACCATTAGCATAAGAGGCTAAGGTTTCATTATCATTAAATTTGCATGAAAAGGGAAGCTCTGGAGCCTCCGTCCTAGAGCAACAAGTAATATGATATCTCAAGCATAGATCCCGGGCATACCAATGCAACATAATAAATTGATCCCATAGTAGTTTCCCTTTTTGTGTCGAGCGATAATCCCTAAAGTATTCACGTTGATCCAACGTGTCTCCCATTATAAAGTTGAATGGGGTTTTCTCAGGATTATCAAAGTAGTACATAATATCTTTCACATAATGAGAATCGAGGGTTTTAGGAGTTACCCCATCTCTATGAGTAGCAAGTACACCTAATTTTTTTTGTATTTTGCGTTCCATATCCATAACTAAAGATAGAGAACAACTTAGAACAGCAAATAAAAATTACTTAGTGATAAAGAAAACAAGCACACACGAGAATATTCACCCCATGCTATGACTCCCCGGCAACGGCGCCAGAAAAAGGTCTTGATAACCCGCAAGTATACGAGATAGTTGTAGCCTCTTTCGATAAGTAAGAGTGTCGAACCCAACGAGGAGCTAAAGGTAGAACAAATACTCTCTCAAGTCCTATCGGCCACAGATACGACTCTACGCACGCTTGACGTTCGCTTTACCTAGAACAAGTATGAAACTAGAAGTACTTTGTAGGTGTTGTTGGATAACTTTGCAAGATAATAAAGAACGCGTAAATAAGAAGTAGGGGCTGTTTAGATAAAGATGCAATAAAGTAAATAAAGTGAGTGTGGAAAAGTGGTGGTAGGAGTTGTGAAAGTGTCCCTAGGCAATTGACTACTTTACTAGACCGGTAATCACTATTGCAATTCTATTTGAGTGAGAGGCATAAGCTAACATACTTTCTCTACTTGGATCATATGCACTTATGATTGGAACTCTAGCAAGCATCCGCAAATACTAAAGATTCATTAAGGTAAAACCCAACCATAGCATTAAAGCATCAAGTCCCCTTTATCCCATACGCAACAATCCCCTTACTCGGGTTTGTGTTTCAGCCACTCACGCAACCCACTATAAGCGAATCATGAACGCATTGCAACACCCTACAGCGGGAATCCCTCATGCTTGCACGACACGAAGGGCACCATAGGACAGCACCAAAAATAAAACATGCAACTCAAATCAATCATAGCAATTCATCAATCACCGATAGGACAACGAAAATCTACTCAAACATCATAGGATGGCAACACATCATTGGAAAACAATATGAAGCAAAAAGCACCATGTTCAAGTAGAGGATACAGCGGTTTGCGGGAGAGTGGACTGCTGAATATAGAAGGGGGAAGGTGATGGAGATGTTGGTGAAGATGGCGGAGGTGTTGGTGAAGATCGCAGTGAAGATGATGGCCCCCGGCGGTGTTCCGGCGCCACCGAAAGCAAGGGGGAGAGAGCCCCCTTCTTTTTCTTCTTCTTCCTTGACCTCCTCCCTAGATGGGAGAAGGGTTTCCCCTCTAGTCCTTGTCTCCCATGACTTGGGAGGGGCGAGAGCCCCTCCGAGATTGGATCTATCTCTCTGTTTCTGCATTCTGTAATTCTGCCTTGGCACCGTTTCCTTTATATATGGAGATCCGTAACTCCGATTGGACTGAAACCTTCACCCAGATCGTTTTCCAAAAATTAGCTTTCTTACAGCCCAAGAAAAGCATCAACTGCCTTATGGGCGGCCCACGAGATAGGGAGGCGCGCCCCCCTGGAGTGGTGGTGTGGGCCACTCTCGTGGCCACCTCGGGCACTGTTTCACGTTGATTCTTCCTCCCAAAAATCACAAATATTCCAAAATAATTCTCCGTCCATTTTTATCCCGTTTGGACTCCGTTTGATATTGGGTTTCTACAAAACATAAAACATGCAACAAACAGGAACTGGCACTGGGCACTGTATCAATATGTTAGTCCCAAAAAATAGTATAAAAGGTTGCCAAAAGTATATGAAAGTTGAATAATATTGGCATGGAACAATAAAAAATTATAGATATGACGGAGACGTATCAATGATCGGGTGTGATAGGCTCTACGTTCACATACAACGGGTGCAAGGCAGTTTTGCACATGCTGAATACTCGGGTTAAACTTGACGAGCCTAGCATGTACAGACATGGCCTCGGAACACTGGAGACCTAAAGGTCGGTCATGAATCATATAATGGATATGATCAACATAGAGATGTTCACCTTTGATGACTACTCTATCTCATGTGATGATCGGACATGGTTTAGTTGATTTGGATCATGTAGATGACTTGATGGATGTCTATCTAAGTGGGAGTTCTTAAGTAATTTGATTAATTGAAGTTTAATTTCATGAAATTAGTCCTGATAGTATTTGCAAATTATATTGTAGATCAATAGCTTGCATTGTAGCTCCCCTATATTTCTTATATGTTCCTAGAGAAAACTAAGTTGAAAGAGGATAGTAGCAATGATGCGGACTGGGTCTGTGATGTGAGGATTATCCTCATTGCTGCACAGAAGAATTATGTCCTTGATGCACCGCTAGGTGACAGACCTATTGCAGGAGCAGATGCAGATGTTATGAATGTTTGGCAAGCTCGATATGATGACTACTTGATAGTTTAGTGCGCCATGCTTTACGGCTTAGAATTGGGGCTTCAAAGACGTTTTGAACGCCATAGAGCATATGAGATGTTCCAAGAGCTGAAATTGTTATTTTAGACTCATGCCCATGTCGAGAGGTATGAGACCTCTGACAAGTACTTTGCCTACAAGATGGAGGAGAATAGCTCAGCCAGTGAGCATGTGCTCAGAATGCTGGGGTACTACAATCACTTGAATCAAGTGGGAGTTAATCTTCCAGATAAGATATTGATTGACAAAGTTCTCTAGTCACTATCACCAAGCTACTAGAACTTCGTGATGAGCTATAATATGCAAGGGATGATCAAAATGATTCTCGAGCTCTTCACGATGCTGAAATCAGCGAAGGTAGAAATCAAGGAAGAGCATCAAGTGTTGATGGTTAACAAGACCACTAGTTTTAAGAAAAAAAGGCAAATGAAAGGAAAGGGAACTTCAAGAAGAATGGCAAGCAAGTTTCCACTCCCATGAAGAAGCCAAAAGCTAGATCTAAGGCTAAAACTGAGTGCTTCTACTGCAAAGGGAATGGTCATTGGAAGCGGAACTACCCCAAATAATTGGCGGATAAGAAGGATGGCAAAGTGAACAAAAGTATATTTGATATGCATGTTATTGATGAGTACTTTACTAGTGTTCATAGTAACCCTAGGGTATTTGATACCGATTCAGTTGCTAAGACTAGTAACTCGAAACAGGAGTTGCAAAATGAACAGAGACTAGTTAAGGGCGAGGTGACGATGTGTGTTGGAAGTGATTCCAAGGTTGATAAGATCACCATCGCACACTCCCTCTACCTTCAGGATTAGTGGTGGACCTAAATAAATGTTATTCAGTGTTTGCGTTGAGCATGAATATGATTGGATCATGTTTATTGCAATACGGTTATTCATTTAAGTTAGAGAATAATTGTTGTTCTGTTTACATGAATAAAACCTTCTATGGTCATACACCCAATGTAAATGGTTTATTGAATCTCGATCGTAGTGATACACATATTCATAAAATTGATGCCAAAAGATGCAAAGTTAATAATGATAGTGCAACATATTTGTGGCACTGCCGTTTAGGTCATATTGGTGTAAAGCGCATGAAGAAACTCCATACGGGTGGATTTTTGGAATCACTTGATTATGAATCATTTGATACTTGCAAACCATGCCTCATGGGCAAGATGACTAAAATTCCGTTCTCCGGAACAATGGAGCGAGCCAATGACTTATCAAAAATAATACATACCGATGTATGCGGTCCGATGAGTGTTGAGGCACGTGGTAGGTATCATTATTTTCTGACCTTCACAGAAGATTTGAGCATATATGGGTATATCTACATAATGAAACACAAGTCTGAAACATTTGAAAAGTTCAAGGAATTTCAGAGTGAAGTGGAGAATCATCGTAACAATAAAATAAAGTTTCTACGATCTAATCATGAGGAGAATATTTGAGTTATGAGTTTGGTCTTCATTTGAAACAATGTGGAATTGTTTCGCAACTTACGCCACCTGGAACACCACAGCGTAATGGTGTGTCCAAATGTTGTAACTGTACTTTATTAGATATGGTGCGATCTATGATGTCTCTCACCGATTTACCACTATCGTTTTGGGGTTATGGATTAGAGACAGCCGCATTCACGTTAAATAGAGCACCGTCTAATCAGTTGAGACATCATAGCCACATTCGTATGAACCGTGGTTTGGCAGGAAACCTAAGTTGCCGTTTCTTAAAAGTTTGGGGATACGATGCTTATGTCAAAAGGCTTCAGCCTGATAAGCTCGAACCCAGATCTGAGAAGTGCGTCTTCATAGGATACCCAAAAGAAACTCTTGGGTACACCTTCTACCACAGATCCGAAGGCAAGATCTTTGGTGCTAAGAATAGATCCTTTCTAGAGAAGGAGTTTCTCTCGAAAGAAGTGAGTGGGAGGAAAGTAGAAGTTGATGAGTAATTGTACCTTCTCTTGAATGGGAAAGTAGCTCATCACAGAAAACCGTTCCTGTGATGCCTGCACCTACTAGAGAGGAAACTAATGATGATGATCATGAAACTTCAGATCAAGTTACTACCAAACCTCATAGGTCAACCAAAACACATTCTGCACCAGAGTGGTACGGTGATCCTATTCTTGAAGTCATGTTACTAGACCATGACGAACCTACGAACTATGAAGAAGCTATGATGAGCCCAGATTCCAATAAATGGCTTGAGGCCATGAAATCTAAGATAGGATCCATGTATGAGAACAAAGTGTGGACTTTGGTGGACTTGCCCGATGATCGGCAAGCCATAGAGAATAAATGGATCTTCAAGAAGAAGACTCACACTGATGGTAATGTTACTATCTACAAAGCTCGACTTGTCGCAAAAGGTTTTTGACAAGTTCAAGGGGTTGACTACGATGAGACTTTCTCAGTCATAGCGATGCTTAAGTCTGTCCGAATCATATCAGCAATTGCCGCAATTTATAAAATCTGGCAAATGGATGTCAAAATGGCATTCCTTAATGGATTTCTTAAAAAAGAGTTGTATATGATGCAACCAAAAGATTTTGTTGATCCTAAAGGTGCTAACAAAGTGTACAAACTCTAGCGATCCATCTATGGACTAGTGCAAGCATCTCGGAGTTGGAATATATGCTTTGATAAGTTGATCCAAGCATATAGTTTTATACAGACTTCGGTGAAGCCTGTATTTACAAGAAAGTGAGTGGGAGCACTACAGCCTTTTTGATAATTATATGTGAATGACATATTGTTGATCGGAAATGATGTAGAATTTTTCTGAAAAGCATAAAGGAGTGTTTGAAAGGAGTTTTTCAAATAAAGACCTCGGTGAAGCTGCTTACATGTCGGGCATCAAGATCTATAGAGATAGATCAAGACGCTTGATAAGACTTTCAATGAGTACATACCTTGATAAGATTTTGAAGGAGTTCAAAATGGATCAGTCAAAGAAGGAGTTCTTGTCTGAGTTGTAATGTATGAAGTTGAGTAAGACTCAAAACCCGACCATGGTAGAAGATAGAAAGAGAATGAAAGTCATTCCCTATGCCTCACCCATAGGTTCTATAAAGTATGCCATGCTATCTACCAGACCTGTTGTGTTTGCCATGAGTTTGGCAAGGGGATACAGTAGTGACCCAGTAGTAGCTCACTGGACAACGGTCAAAATTATCCTTAGGTACCTAAAGAGGACTAAGGAAATGTTTCTCGGTTATGGAAGTGACAAAGAGTTCATCATAAAGGGTTACTTCGATGCAAGATATGACACTGATCCGGATGACTCTGAGTCTCAATCTAGATACATATTGAAAGTGGGAGCAATTAGCTAGAGTAGGTCCATGCAGAGCATTGTAGTAGAAATTTGCAAAATACATACGAATTTGAATGTGGCAGACACGTTGACTAAACCTCTCTCACAAGCAAAACATGATCACACCTTAGTACTCTTTGGGTGTTAATCACATGGTGATGTGAACTAGATTGCTGACTCTAGTAAACCCTTTGGGTGTTGGTCACATGGCGGTGTGAACTATGGGTGTTAATCACATGGTGATGTGAACTATTGGTGTTAAATCACATCGCGATGTGAACTAGATTATTGACTCTAGTGCAAGTGGGAGACTGAAGGAAATATGCCCTAGAGGCAATAATAAAGTTGTTATTTTATATTTCCTTATATCATGATAAATGTTTATTATTCATGCTAGAATTGTATTAACCGGAAACCTGATACATGTGTGGATACATAGACAAACACCGTGTCCCTAGTAAGCCTCTACTGGACTAGCTCATTAATCAAAGATGGTTAAGTTTCCTAACCATAGACATGTGTTGTCATTTGATGAACGGGATCACATCATTAGGAGAATGATGTGATGGACAAGACCCGTCCGTTAGCTTAGCATAATGATCGTTCAGTTTTATTGCTATTGCTTTCTTCATGTCAGATACATATTCCTTTGACTATGAGATTATGCAACTCCCGGATACCGGAGGAATACCTTGTGTGCTATCAAATGTCACAACGTAAACGGGTGACTATAAATATGCTCTATTGGTATCTCCGTGTTTGTTGGGTTGGCATAGATCGAGATTAGGATTTGTCACTCCGAGCATCGGAGAGGTATCTTTGGGCCCTCTCGGTAATGCACATCATAATAAGCCTTGTAAGCAGTGTGACTAATGAGTTAGTTGCGGGATTATGTATTACGGAACAAGTAAAGAGACTTGCTGGTAACGAGATTGAACTAGGTATAATGATACCGATGATCGAATCTCGGGCAAATAACATACCAATGACAAAGGGAACAACGTATGTTGTCATTACGGTACGACCGATAAAGATCTTCATAGAGTATGTGGGAACCAATATGAGCATCCGGGTTCCACTGTTGGTTATTGACCGGAGAGGTGTCTCGGTTATGTCTACATAGTTCTCGAACCAGTAGGGTCCGCATGCTTAACGTTCAATAACGATTTTGTATTATATGAGTTATGTGATTTGGTGACCGAATATTGTTCGGAGTCCCGGATGAGATCATGGACATGACAAGGAGTCTCGAAATGGTCGAGGGGTAAAGATTCATATATAGGACGATAGTATTCGGGCACCATAAGTGTTCCGGGAGTACCGGGTATGTATCTGGTCACCGGAAGGGGTTTCGGGCACCCCCCCCCCCCCGCCCGCCTGGCAAAGATATGGGCCTTATTGGGACAGGAGTGGGACGGACCAGCCCCTAGCGGGATGGTGCACCCCCATATAGGCCTAATAGGAGGATAAGAAAGGAGGGGAAGGGAGAAAGGAAAGGGGAGGATTCGGCCTCCCCCTTTCCTTCTCTCCCCCTCTCTTTCCTTCGCCCTCCGACACTTATGGAAGGGGGAGGCCGACTTGTGGGAGGCGCCCAAGTAGGATTACTCCTACTTGGGGCGCCCCTTGCTGCCCCTCTTCCTCTCCCACCTATATTTATGTGGGGGGCACCGCTAGAACACACAACATTGATTCCTAGCCGTGTGTGGCGCCCCCCTCCATAGTTTACGCCTCCTATCATATTCACATAGTGCTTAGGCGAAGCCCTGCGTGGATCACTTCATCGTCAGCGTCACCATGTCGTCGTGCTGAGGGAACTCTTCCTCGACACTTTGCTGGATCAAGAGTTCGAGGGACGTCATCGAGTTGAACATGTGCAAAACTCGGAGGTGTCGTACGTTTGGTGCTTGATCGGTCGGAACGAGAAGAAGTTCGACTACATCAACCGCGTTGTCAAAAGCTTCCACTTTTAGTCTATGAGGGTACGTAGACACACTCTCCCCCTCTCGTGGCTATGCATCTCCTAGATGGATCTTGCGTGAGCGTAGGATTTTTTTTTTGAAATTGCATGTTGCGTTTCCCAACAACTCGGGATATGAACATGACTATAATGCATGAACTTAAGTTAATGTTTAAGGTCTCATGGACCAACTTACTATTCTCGGAGGTTATCTCATAACCACCATCGATATCAATCTTACTTACCACCGTGATCATCACGTGATCACCTCATGGTCAACCAACATCAGTATCAACGATACCATCATGATGATTGAATGACCACATAAAGATCAACCAACTTCTTTCCTCATGGAACCGGGGTTGTTTATTATTCAGGTTTTTATTACTGTTGACCCATAGTGTGACTTACTACGAACTATGTCCATGACCGAGGATGCGGCTATCGGTAGTTATTTTACTTTGCAAAGGTTAGTACACTATACCCACACCATGGAACTCATGGCCTCGTGCTCCCATTCGGGTGGACCAATGACATTCCAAGAAAACCTATCTACTGCATGACACTCTCCTAGCCACTCCAGCAAACTCCCCTTTGGGCTATGTCATGGGTGGCCCTAATGCCAACTCTTGACATCTGCCACCTTCGTGGCAAAACTAAAACAAAACAGTCCCAAACAGGGACATTGGATCCATACAACTCATGCACACAAGGTTATTGCTGCCTACTGGGCTAGGGTAGCATGTGCACATAACCTTCCCTAATTGGAAGCACCGGCGAGAGGCATGACAACAGACCGAATTAGGGCCTCCCCATCCAAGCTCGATTCGGTAGCACCATGACTCAGCCAACAGATTTGTTCAAGTTCTATTAATGTCAGGTTGAACTTGAATGGTGATGAGTTGAGCCATAGCAAAATGGCATGATGAAATAACAATGCATGACCATGATCTCAACATAAACATGGATGGGCAACATAACCATTTAACATGTGAATCATAACATCAACAACAATAAATTATTTAGTCTATGGGATGCAATTGAGCATGGCATAGCGATGATCATGAATGGCACAAGTATTTTCATACAAATGATAACTATTCATGTGAGCGTATCATTGTCATGAGCATCTAAAATAAATACAAGAACTAACATGAGGATAATGATACTAGCAAGTAAATATCTGAATGCACATGAACGTGGCATAAGGATGAGCATGGATTTACAAGAATAAACATAGCATTAACAAAATATTTACATAAAAAAATTATTCAAGCATTCAAGTGTTGCGATGCCATCATGCAAGTGGCTATTGTGGCTTGCCTGGGGATGAAGGATTCATCAGGAAGAAGTGCGAGAAGCTTGCGGAATAATTTGTCGGAAATGTTTCTCTCTCGGCGGAGCTGAATAGAGAGCAAGGGCAAAACAGACATTTTCAAAACGTGACAACATGGTGAAAGTGATACCAATGGAATGGACTCGAAGAATAGAGAACGTGGGCTTTTGAATCACCTGAATCGAAGTTATGGTTGCGGAGATACGACTATCCGTCCGTTAGGCAGAAAACAAATAGAAGAGTGTCCGTTTATGCTCTTAATGGGTGAACACCCGCAATATAAGGATTTCGGTGGCGGGGCTGAAACAAAAGGCATATTTCAGATAATACACTTTCAACGTGGGAAAGAGCATTCTGGTCTGAGGTCGGGCGAGAGTACGCTTTCATTAGCGGAAAGTGTATTTGACCAAATACGCGTCCACTTAAAAAGCATGTGGGCCCGGGGTCAACGTCGTGATGTGGCTGACCGGTGGGTCCACGAGGAAGGTGGGGGCCACCTGGCTGGGTCTTCTTCTTCCTCTCACGCCTGTGTTCTGCCGAGGGGAGGGGAGGGCCCCGACAAGGCTCGCCAGCGATTCCGGCCGTCTCGCGCAGCGCTCAGTCTACCAGCATGCTTGGGAGACCAAGCAGCATCACCTGGGCTGCCTCACGGGCGCCGAAGAGGACGGGGGCGAGTGGAGCTTCGACCGCGGTAGACATGGCCATGGGCAAGCTTGAGCTCAAGGCCAGGGTGGACCAACAGATGTAGGGAATGTTGGCTAAGGGTTACCGGTCCTTGGTGGTTCTCCTGGTGAAGAAGAGAGGAGAAGAGGTGCTCCGCATTGCTCTAATTTGAGTGGGAAGAGGCGGGGGCCATGGCGGCAATGGAGGGCGAGTAAGGACTCTGGGGTGATTGGAGAGGCTAGGAGGGCTACTAGGAGAGTGGTGAGAAGGTTGGGATGCTCGAGGAGGTGCGAGGATGTCTTATATAGCCGCGGCGATGCGTGCGCCACACGTTGAAGCTCAAGGACACATGGAGGGAAGAGGGGAGGGGCGTCAGAGGATGACAACATGGAGAAGCTCAGGTACATGCGGAGAGAGCTTGAGGACAGCGTGGCCGACCGACCATGGTGGTGGGGACAGCGGACGCGGCTGCTGTGGAGTGGGGAGGAAGAAAGAGGAGAGGACGAGGGCTAGGGAGCGAGCGCGTGGCCACAGCGAAGCTGCTAGACATGCTCTGATGGCACGAGCTCGACGAGAGGAAGGAGGCCGAGGGTCCCAATCTAAAGAGCGCGTCGGGTGGCATGCCAACTGCATGGTCACCCCATGACCGTGGTATTGCCACGTGTTCTAGGCGGCCCAAGCGTGTCTGGCGGGTTGGGCACTCCCCCAGTAGATGCTAGGAAGAAGGAGACAACAAGGAGGGCTCAAGGTGAGACCGAACCAAGCTCAAACCATAATCAATAACAAGGTGTTTGATTAGTGGTGTGAATAGTGCATATGCCCATTGGGCCTAAGTTTTGGCTGAGAGTGATCATCCACTAAGAAGACGGCGTTTGCAAATTTTCAGCTCAAATGGATGGGTGTAGGTAGCACTTGCTTCACAAAACTGCCCCATTGGACAGAAATATAAAAGTTGAAGTTGTGATCAAATGGATGAATGGCTTAAGCTGAAATTTGTATTAGGATGATCATTTGGGCATATGAAGGCACTTTAAAATTTCATACCATTTAGATGAATAAAAGTGGTACTTCCTTTCCAGGGGTCCTCTTTGGACAAAAACTTAGGAAAAATTATTGAGAGAAATTGGCTAGATGAAATGAGCCCAAATTTTCTATAAGGATCTTATATAGGTAGGAGAATGTCCTGGTAATTTTTCAGCAATTATGGAGAAATATAAAATATAGTTACTTCAGAATCAGAAAATCTGACCAGAACCAAAGATTGGATGGTGTGCTCACATTAATTTGTGGATGGAGCTCAAATTTTGTGGAGAGTAATGAGTTGAGCATATGAAAGATGTGACAAAATTTCAACTAATTTGGATAATCCTAGCTAGTACTTCCTTCACAAAGCTTACTCTGGTCAGAAACTTTGGAAATTTGCAGAGGAAGATTGACAAGGCAAATGGAGCTTAATTTTGTTCATGTGGCAATGATTTGGATACGAAAGAGTGCTCAAAAAGGTTTAGAGCAATCAAGAAAAGATAAATATCACTTCCATCACAAAGTGCTATTCTGGACAAAATAGGAAAATGCATATTCTTGAATTATTTTTGAACTAAGCAAGGAAGGGTTTTCACATATTTTTGGAAGATATTATCCAAAGAATTTATGATAATTTTATGGGAATTTTGGGAATGACAAAAATGTAGGTTGCTTCACAACCTAGGGCAAACATGATTATTCCTTTCATAGAAAAAAGGAATATTCCCAAGAAAAAGAATTTGGAGTTGGGCTTGGATGGAAATGACATGGCCTTGGGATGGATCTGAGGGTGACAAGCCACTTGAGAGAGGAAGAAGAGATGATCTTCCCAGGTTGAAAAGAATTCCAAATCAAAATTCAAAGAAATCCAAAAGAAAAAGAAAGGGCCAAAAATCAGGATGTCACAAACCCACCCATCTTACAAAAATCTCACCCTCGAGATTTGGTTGCTCAGGAAACAAGTATGAATATTCTGACTTAAGGAAACCGTTTCCAACTCGGTTACCTTTCCTTTATATGATGTTCCCTCTGCATCTCATATGATCTGTTTAACTTGCTCTGGGTGGTTTGGTTCACCGTTCCCAACATTTTGATAGGTCTTCTTCCATATGTTCAATCTTACACTATCTCCAATTCTTTTATATCTACTGGCTTAGCGGGGTGCGATATATTACCATGACTGCAATATGTGATCTCTTCACAAGTCTAGGAGTGATTTCCAATTGACGTGACATTATTCTTTCCGGCACCAATGGTATCAATGGAGTTGCGAACAAATTTCCTCGATGGACATGAAACCTTTTACTCCTTGCATTGGTTTACCCAAATAGATGCATGTCCTCCGGGTTCGAAACAATGTCGAGAATCTTAACTATTCTCTTGGCGGAATCTGACTATTTATAGGGAGTTCCGCACCATTTTAGTTGGCTCCACTATTTTGAGTATTAAATGTGTACCAAAGATTTGACTGTCGCTTGTTGTGGATAGTATAAAGGAGTATGGCCTTATGACAATAGCTTCTAGAGACTTGACTGTCAGTGGTTCTGGCGGAAGAATCTTGTTCATGACAAGCTATCATTTCACTGGTTTCCATATATGAGAACACATGATCTGAGATGGTTGTTCAACATTCTTCATTCTGTCGGTATGTCCGTAGGCCGTGCAGTTTTTTAACACGGCCGCTGAAGTCAAATTGCTCAGTTGGCTAAGAAATCTTGGGTCTGATAGACATGGATATTCCATACTGACAATTCTGAGCATATACAGTTGGCTGAGCGGGTTTCCTTGATATGAGGTCTGTACGAATAGAGTAGACCTCGTGAGTGTGTATTCATGGTGATCAGTACAGAATCAGACTGTCTTGGGTCTCATGTTGCTCATGCAACGATTATCATACCCGCATTGTTGGTCTTGCTTCTTTATTAGTGTTCTCTTTTTCCGAATCTTTTGCTGAAAAGCTTGGCCACATACATATCTTCAATTATCGTGTGACCGTGGGTGTTGTCAGGTGCAACATTTCGGCAATCGTACCTTATCCTCGTTCATGTCTCGTGTCATAGGGTATATACCAGGTTCATGTGTGCTTATCATGAGCTCATGGTTGTCGTCAATCATTCAAGACAGCGACACAGCTTAAAGATATCACTTTGTCGGGTGTGGGGAAGCTGGCCTTGATAACCACTGCCAAGATTGTTGTCCTGATGGTGTCTTACTTCTTAGTTTGTGAGTCCTTGCATCATGCTGAGGTGTATAACTGGCTTTCTTCCTCTTGCATAACTCATATAGTTGTTGGAATTTCACTTGCCTTTGGTAGATCTGTGGGAACATATTTGCATCCTCGCACGAGTGACTTGCATGATCTGGGCAGCATGCTCACAATATATATGAAAGTATGTGTAGCTGAACATTTGTTTTGCAGAAAAACCATATCAAATGAAGTTCAAACACGATAAAATTTTATGGAGTTTTTTTTGGAATATATGTGAACTTTTGGTGCAAGCATCAATGCAAACGGAGGCCCACTGCCTCACAAGACAACAGGGCGCCACAACCACCCTAGGGTGTGGCAATATGTCTTGTGGACACCTCATAAGTCGGTTGGATCTCTTCTTCAACTGCAAGGAAGCTTTTATCGAAAAAAATCATTTTAAATTTCAGCCCAGTCAGAGTTACGGATCTCTGAATATTTAAGAAACGGTTTTCGGCCAGAAACGCAGAAGAAACATAGAGAGAAAACCAATCTCGGGGGGGCTCCTGCCCTCCAGGATCCGTGGAAGCCAAGGACCAAAGGGGAAACTCTCCCATCTAAGGGGAGGCCAAGGAAGAAGAAGAAGGAAGGGGGCTCTCTCCCCCTCTCTTCTGGTGGCGCCGGAGCACCACCGGGAGAACCATCATGACAGCAATCTACACGAACAACTTCGCCGCCATCATCACCAACTATCTCCCTCTCTAACCTCTCTCTTCCCGCTATAATCTCTACTTAAACATGGTGTTTTATGCTATATATTATTACCCAATGACGTGCGGCCATCTTATGATGTTTGACTAGATTCTTTTTGTCCTACGGGTTAATTGTGATATGGTGTGATTGAGATGAGTTGTATGTTAATATGGTGTTTTCCAATGGTGCCAGCCATGCCATGCAAGCATGTGGGATTATTGCTGTAGGGTGTTGCAATACATTCATGATTCGATTATAGTGGGTTGCGAGAGTGACAGAAGCTTAAACCCGAGTAAAGGGGTGTTGCATATGGGAGTAAAGGGGAGTTGTTACTTAATGCTATGGTTAGGTTCCAACTTAAAGATATTTAGTTGTTGTGGATGCTTGCTAGAGTTCCAATCATAAGCACATGTGATCCAAGTACAGAAAGTATGTTAGCATCTGACTCTCCCTCATTGCATATAATAAGTATCACACGTGTCATATTCAATTGCATATGGACAATCTTTCTCATTGTTCTAGAAAATCTCTCTACTAAAGCAATTAACTTTTATTTTCTCGAAAAGTACTCCTAGTTTTATTCTTGCAAAGTAGTTCTAAGTTTTATTCCTGCAAATTAGTTTCATACTTGTTCTAGGTAAAACAAACGGTGCTGTGCGTAGAGTTGTATCGGTGGTCGATAGAGCTTGAAGAGAATATAAATTATACCTCAAGCTCCTCGTTGGGTTCGACACTCTTACTTATAAAAAAAAGTCTATAGATGATCCCCTATACTTGTGGGTTATCAAGACCTTTTTATGGTGATGTTGCCAGGGAGCACTAGTGTGGGGTGAATATTTGAAAGTGCAACTAATCCCCGGGTGGTTTTGGTAATTCATAACAACATATAGCTCACTGAACAAATATCCATTCAAGTTTAATATTTCAGAAAGTTCAACGAGTGGCATGGCATGGACTAGAGATGTGGACCCCTCAAAATGCTAAGGACACATATTGGCAAAAGCTCAAGACTCTTAATTTCTATTTTAGTGATCCAAGATCACATTGAGTCCATAGGAAAGCCAATATTATTAAAAGGGGATGAGGTGTTGCTTAATTCCTTGCTTGCTCAAATGCTTAGTGATATTGGTCCAAAACTCTCAACCACTTTCTCATTCCAAATATGTCAAAATCCCAAACTCCAACTTGGCCCCATCGATTCATTCCATCCAGAGCCACCGAGTTCATATGACATAGCCACTGCTAGAAACCCTAAACAGTTCGGTCACACCGATACGGATCTCGGTCTCACTAAGAGGGCCTTGCCAACGCCCTATGACTTGTTGCATTTATTTCGGTCTCACCAAGTTGTCTTGACATTTTCTCTATTGCCTTATTGCTTCACTTCGGTCTAACCGAGTTGATGCAATCGGTGGCACCGAGTTGATGTTTGCCCTAAGCCCTAGCACATCGGTCCCATCGAGTTGTTCTAGTCGGTCCCACCAAGATTCCTAACGTTCACATTTTGAACTAAATCGGTATCACCGAGTTCTTTTATTCGGTCTGATCGAGTTGGGTCAAATATGTGTAACGGTTGGATCTCGTGTGGAGGCTATATAATAGCCCTCCACCCCCTTCTCCGCGGGAGAGAGAGAACCATCAGAACATGACTACACTTTTAGTATAAATTTTCTGAGAGAGAACCACCTACTCATGTGTTGAGATCAAGATATTCCAATCCTACCACAAGATTCCTGATTTCTAGTCTTTCCCAAGTGGCGTTCCGCTCAAATCATCTTTCCATGATATCCAAATCTGTGAGAGAGAGTTGAGTGTTGGGGAGACTATAATTTGAAGCACAAGAGCGAGGAGTTCATCATCAACACACCATCTATTACCTTTTGGAGAGTGGTGTATCCTAGATTGGTTAGGTGTCACTTGGGTGCTTCCGTCAAGATTGTGGAGTTGAACCAAGAAGTTTGTAAGGGCAAGGAGATTGCCTACTTCATGAAGATCTACCTGAGCGAGGCAAGTCCTTCGTTGACAATGGCCATGGTGGCATAAACAAGGTTGCTTCTTCGTGGACCCTTCATGGGTGGAGCCCTCCATGGACTTGCGCAACCGTTACTCTTCATGGGTTGAAGTCTCCATCAACGTGGACATACGATAGCACCACCTATCGTAACCACGCCAAAAATCTTCGTGTCTCCATTAAGTTTTCACTCTCCAAACCCTTCCCTTTACCTTCATATGCAATGTTTTACTTTCTGCTACTACAGTCTTAGAATTGCATGTGTAGGTTGATTGCTTGACTTGTGCTAAGTTGCTAAAATCTGGCCATAACTAAAATTGGGAAAATGTTAGATTTTTATTTGGTCAAGTAGTTTAATCACCCCCCTCTAGACCTACTTTTGTTCCTAAAAGTGGTATCAGAGCTTTGGTCTCCAATTGCCTTGATTTACATAACTTTGGTGATCATAGCCTTGGTTTCACAACCTAGGAGAGTATGGTGCCTAGCGAGGGAAATTACCACCGTAGAGGTCCTTACTTTGATGGTACTGATTTTGCTAGTTGGAAGCATAAGATGAAAATCCATATTCTTGGTCATAACCCCGCCGTTTGGGCTATTGTGCATATTGGATTGCAAGGTGATTTCTTGGAGGATGAAAAAGAACCTAATTGTGAAGCGTCCGCGGAAGAAATGAAGATGTTGCAATACAATGCTCAAGCTTGCGATATTCTCTCCAACGGATTGTGCCCCGAAGAATTCAACAAAATCAGTCGCCTTGAGAATGCAAAGAAAATTTGGAATAATTTGGTTGACATGCACGATGGTACCGAGTCCGTCAAGGAATCCAAATTGGATGTGCTCCAAAGTCAACCTGCGGCAGCCTCCAATAGTCGATGAAGCAGATCAATCGCCATGATGAACATCAAGGGGGAGAGTGATACGTCTCCAACGTATGTATAATTTTTTTTATTATTCCATGCTATTATATTATCTATTTTGGATGTTTTATACGCATTAATATGCGATTTTATATTATTTTTGGGACTAAGTTATTAACCTAGGGCCCAGTGCCAGTTTTTGCTTTTCCTTATTTTTGAGCTTCGCAGAAAAGGAATACCAAACGGAGTCCAAACGGAATAAAACCTTCGCGATGATTTTTTCTTGGACCAGAAGACACCCCGAAGACTTGGAGTTCAAGTCAGAAGAGCCACGAGGTGGCGACAAGGGGTAGGACACGCCCCTACCTTGTGGGCCCCTCAGTGACCCCTGACCTAGATCTTCCTCCTTTATATTCACATATATTCCCAAACCACCAGAAGCATCCACGAAAACACTTTTCCACCGCCGCAACCTTATGTTCCCGTGAGAACCCATCTTGGGCCCTTTTCCGACATCCTGCCGGAGGGGGATTCGATAATGGAGGGCATCTACATCAACTCTATTGCCCTTCCGATGAAGCGTGAGTAGTTTACCTCAGACCTACGGGTCCATAGCTAGTAGCTAGATGTCTTCTTCTCTTTCCTTGATTCTCAATACCATGTTCTCCTCGATGTTGTTGGAGATCCATCCGATGTAATCTTCTTTTGCGGTGTGTTTGTCGAGATCCGATGAATTGTGGATTTATGATCATCTTTTCCATGAATATTATTTGAATCTTCTTTGAATTATTATATGCATGATTTGATATCTTTGTAATTCTCTTCGAACTATCTGTTTAGTTTGGCCAACTAGATTGGTTTTTCATGCAATGGGAGAAGTGCTTAGCTTCGGGTTCAATCTTGTGGTGTCCTTTCCCAGTGAGAATAGGGGCAGCAAGGCACGTATTGTATTGTTTCCATCGAGGATAAAAAGATGGGGTTTACATCATATTGCCTGAGTTTATTCCTCTACATCATGTCATCTTACTTAATGCGTTATTCTATTCTTCATGAACTTAATAATCTAGATACAGGCAGGAGTTGGTCGATGTGTGGAGTAATACTAGTAGATGCAGGCAGGAGTCGGTCTACTGGACACGGACGTGATGCCTATATTTCATAATCATTGCCTTAGATATCGTCATAACTTTGCGCTTTTTGTATCAATTGCTCGAGAGTAGTTTGTTCACCCACCGTATTATTTGCTATCTTGAGAGAAGCCTCTAGTGAAACCTATGGCCCCCGGGTCTATTTTCCATCATACTAGTTTCCGATCTTCTATTTTCCATCATATTAGTTTCCGATCTACTATTTTGCAATCTTTTACTTTCCGATCTCTAAACCAAAAAACCCAAAAAATATTCACTTTATCTTTTGTTTAGTTTTAGTTATCTCTATCAAATCTCACTTTTGCAAGTAACTGTGAAGGGATTGACAACCCCTTTATCACATTTTTTGTGCAGGTATTGGTGATTTGTGCGGTGTCTCCTAATGGATTGATACCTTGGTTCTCTAACTAAGGGAAATACTTATCTCTACTTTGCGGCATCACTGTCGGCGTCCTGGAAACAGGGGTCCCCAGATTTGCCTACCTGCGACCCACAGCATGGCTCTACCAATGGCCTGGTATGGCCCATCTTCATGAACAAGCACTCAAGACCCTCGCGAGGGGCCATGCCTCGCGAGGCGGATGACACAAGAACTCCTCAAGGGCAGCCTCTCTAGGCTGGCTCGCGAGGAGCGGAGAGATCAAGGCGAGGGGCACCTCGTGAGGTTCCCGTGATGTGAGCCATGACAACCAGCGCCAGCAGGCGCAGTGTACTGGTTTCCTCTTTGGTGCTAAACGAGCAGGCGCAGGCGAGGATTCCCAAGGCCTTAGGCAAAGGTTTCCATATTGGTACAACAAGACCAAGACTAGTAGGACGGCAGGATGGAGGTCACCACGGAGCCCACGACGTCGTCACCACCAGAGCCTTTGGCAGGTGAAGACCACCTTGATAGCTTGTACTAGTTGTCCCCATTTAAATTGGCCGTTGTGGGATCCCTTCCCGCCTAAACATTTGGGAAGAGGACCAGGGCCTCTATAAATAGGACTAGCCACCACCGTACTCATCTGGGATCGGATCCATTCCATCCTCACACTCACCAGCTCACTGAGCTTAAGATCACCTCTCCTCAGGAGGTTGTTCTTCCCTTGTATTTGTTCATCCTTAGCCTACAAGGCAGTCCACCACACCATAGTGGAGTCGGGTATTACACCACATCGATGGCCCAGACCATTAGAAACTCTTGTGTCCCTTGTTCCTCGGGTTCGGCGAGCTAGGCTTTGGGATTGTTGCGGGAGTGTGAGCTTGGTAGAGAGAGATCTTCGTGCACACCCTAGAGTTCGAACCTCAAGGGTTTTGCCGGAACCCGTAATCTGACATTTGGCGCGCCAAGTAGGGGTGCGCCGAAGCTTTTCTTTCGTCAATCCACGCTCCACTGCTCCACCACGCCCATGGCGGAGGCACGCCAAGCCCGCATCGAGCATCGGGCAGCCCTGGCCGATCATGTTGCTCAAACGGATCCTATCGGCGGGCCTCCCTGTCGATCTCCATCAGCCGCCACCAATGCCGCCACCAGTCCGGCGGGAAACGAGCAGCAAGCATCATCGCGGCACCCCTCTGTGCGGCGGGACGGCCACACCACCACCCCGTCGCTGACTCCAGCCGGCTCATCGTCCCACGCTCGTCGTGCGCCCACGGACACGCAGGCCGCGCTGCTCATGGCACGCGAGCTCCTGCGCTACCGCCCAGTCGACGATCTCTACGAGGACTGGCTGGACTGCATCGCCAAGCTCGTCAGCACCGCTGGGTGCTCCCCCGTACCGTCTCTCTCGCTGCCTCGCCCTCCTCCAGTCGCGGGTGACGTAGCCCATGGAGCTCCTCCGCCACCTCCGTTCCAAGACGGCGCCCTAGCACCAAGGCGCACAGTCCCTCGGCGCGACTTGCCACGCCAGGCGCTCGCGCATGAAGAAGGAAGCTGCCAAAAAGTTCCCCGGCCATGAGAAAATGCTCCTGCACTCCCGGCGCCACCACGACAAGACCGCATGCCGCCTGCGCCGGCGGTACATGGGCACCAAGATTAGGCTCCGCCACTTCAAAGGGCCCTGGTGGCCACAGCAGGCTGCCGCGCCTTCACCCCGGAGCTGCGTAGCATCGTTTGGCCAGGCAAGTTCAAGTTGGACCTGCCCCCACGCTACGATGGCACCCCCGACCCTGTGGAGTTCTTGCAGCTCTACGAGCTGAGCATCGAGGCGGCCAATGGCGACGAGAAAGTCATGGCGAACTGGTTTCCCATGGCTCTCAAGGATGGTGCTCGCTCGTGGCTCCTGAACTTGCCCTAGGATCGATCTCCTCCTGGGGTGAGATGCGCGGCCGCTTTGTCACCAACTTCTAGGGCACTCGCAACCGCCCACCGGCTGTGGGTGACCTGCGCCGCATCAAGCAACAGCCAGAGAGACCCTGCAGAAGTACATCCAGCGCTTCAACAGCATCTGCCTCAAGATCCCCAAGGTGACGGATGAGGCCATCATCTCAGCATTTTCTGATGGCTTCTGTGATTTCAAGATGAAGGAGGAGCTCGCCATCCACGAGGAGATGTGCACAGCTCTGGAGATGTTCAACATGGTGACCAAGTGCGCAAGAGCTGAGGAGGGGCGCCTCTCCCTCCTCGAGCTCCCCGCAGTCAACCCAAAAGAGAAGAAAGCCAAGGCCAAGGATGTGAAGCACAAGGGAGTAGCCGTGCTCACGGCGGAGCCGGACACAAAGCGCGGCCGGGACCACTCCGAGTCGTCCAAGAGCAGTCGTCTGTTCTGCGCCTTCCACAACGTACACAGCCACAATACCAACGATTGTCAAGAGCTCAGGGCCATCCGAGATGGACGCTTCGGTCGACGCCCCGAGTGCAACAACCGGGGCTACGGCCGAGGAGGACGACGAAGTGGAGGACGCTGGGATGACCGTGGACCCCGCCAGGAGTGGCCCGACCGGCCTCGCAAGGACCACTGGCAGGACCAGCCTCGTGAGGGCGCCTGGCGGGACCAGCCTCGTGAGGACCGTCCTCGTGGCAATGCTGGTCTTCCTCCGTTGCCACCACCACCAAGAAGGAACGATAACCATCATCAGGACGAGGGGGCTGGGGGCTTCCAGGAGCCGCGCGCTATTGCCTGCATCTTGGGCGGTGCTCAGGCCCCCGCTTCCCAGTGCATCTTCCAGCAGTTTGCTCGTGAGGTGAACGTGGCCCTTCCCAGGCTCGAGGCCACGCGCCCGCTCAGGTAGTCCAAGTGCGCCATGATACGTCCATTTTGCACCATGCTTTTATATCAATATTTATTGAATTATGGGCTGTTATTATATGTTATGTCAGAATACTTATGCCTATTCTCTCTTATTTTACAAGGTTTACATGAAGAGGGAGAATGCCCGTAGCTGGAATTCTGGGCTGGGAAAGGAGCAAATATTAGAGACCTATTCTGCACAACTCCAAAAGTCATGAAACTCCACGAAAGTTATTTTTGGAATTAATAAAAAATACTAAGTGGAAGAAATACCAGAGGGGGGCCACCCACCATCCACGAGGGTGGGGGTGCGCCCTACCCCCCTGGGTGCGCCCCCTGCCTCATGGGCCCCCTGGCAGTCCTTCGGTGGCCATCTTTTGCTATATGAAGTCTTTTACCCTGGAAAAAATCATATACAAGCTTTCGGGAAGAAACACTGCCGCCACGAGGCGGAACCTAGGCGGAACCAATCAAGGGCTCTGAAGGAGTTGTTCTGCCAGGGAAACATCCCTCTGGGAGGGGGAAATCATCACCATCAATCGTCTCAGCGGGAGGGGGTCAATCTCCATCAACATCTTCACCAGCACCATTTCCTCTCAAACCCTACTTCATCTCTTCTATCCTATCTTTGTCCCAAAACCTCAGATTGGTACCTGTGGGTTGCTAGTAGTGTTGATTACTCCTTGTAGCTGATGCTAGTTGGTTTATTCGGTGGAAGATCATATGTTCAGATCCTATATGCATATTCATACCCCTCTGATTATGAACATGAATATGATTTGTGAGTAGTTACGTTTGTTCCTGAGGACATGGAAGAAGTCTTGCTATAAGTAGTCATGTGAATTTGGTATTCGTTTGATATTTTCATGAGATGTATGTTGTCTCTCCTCTATAGTGGTGTTATGTGAGCGTGGACTACATGACACTTCACCATTGTTTGGGCCTAGAGGAAGGCATTGGGAAGTAATGAGTAGATGATGGGTTGCTAGAGTGACAGAAGCTTAAACCCTAGTTTGTGAGTTGCTTCGTAAGGGGTTGATTTGGATCCATATGTTTCATGCTATGGTTATGTTTACCTTAATACTTCTTTTGTAGCTGCAGATGCTTGCAATAGGGGTTAATCATAAGTGGGATGCTTGTCCAAGAAAGGGCAGTACCCAAGAACCGGTCCACCCACATATCAAATTATCAGAGTAACGAACGCGAATCATATGAGCGTGATGAAAATTAGCTTGACGATAATTCCCGTGTGTCCTCGGGAGCGCTTTTCTCTATATAAGAATTTGTCCAGGCTCGTACTTTGCTACAAAAAGGATTGGGACACCTTGCTGCACCTTATTTACTTTTGTTACTTGTTACCCGTTACGAATTACCTTATCACAAAACTATCTGTTACCGATAATTTTAGTGCTTGCAGAGAATACCTTACTGAAAACCGCTTGTCATTTCCTTCTGCTCCTCGTTGGGTTCGACGCTCTTACTTATCGAAAGGACTATGATAGATACCCTACACTTGTGGATCATCAAGACTCTTTTCTGGCGCCGTTGCCGGGGAGTGAAGTGCCTTTGGTAAGTGGAACTTGGTAAGGAAAAATTTATATAATGTGCTGAAATTTACTATCACTTGTTACTATGGAACATAATCCTTTGAGGGGCTTGTTCGGGGTATCTTCACCCCGACCAGTAGAGCAAAGATTTGCTCCTCAACCTACTGAACCTACAAAAAATGTTTACTTTGAAATTCCTTCGGGTATGATAGACAAACTGCTAGCTAATCCTTTTATAGGAGATGGAACATTGCATCCCTATTTGCACCTAATCTATGTGGATGAAGTTTGTGGATTATTTAAGCTTGCAGGTATGCCTGAGGATGTTATCAAGAAGAAGGTTTTCCCTTTATGTTTGAAGGGAGAGGCATTGACATGGTTTAGGCTATGTGATGATATGAGATCATGGAACTACAACCGATTGAAATTGGAATTTCATCGAAAGTTTTATCCTATGCATCTTGTACATCGTGATCGTAATTATATATATAATTTTTGGCCTCGCGAAGGATAAAGCATCGCTCAAGCTTGGGGGAAGCTTATGTCAATGTTATACTCATGCCCCAATCATGAGCTCTCAAGAGAAATGATTATTCAAAAAATTTATGCTCGGGTTTCTCTCAACAATCGCTCCATGCTCGATACTTCTTGTACTGGCTCTTTTATGATGAAGACTATTGAACTCATATGGGATTTATTGGAAAGAATTAAACGTAACTCTGAAGATTGGGATCTCAACGAAGGTAAGGACTCAGGTATAAGACCTAAGTTGTTAAATCTTTTATGGATACCGATGCTTTTCGTGGATTTAGCACTAAATATGGACTTGACTCTGAGATAGTAGCTTCTTTCTGTGAATCATTTGCTACTCATGTTGACCTCCCTAAGGAGAACTGGTTCAAATATAATCCTCTCATTGAAGTAAAAGTAGTTGCACCTATTAAAGTTGAAGAAAAGACTATCACTGATAATGGTCCTATTGTTCCTACTACCTATATTGAGAAACTACCTTTCCCTGTTAGGATAAAGGCTCATGCTTAAGCTTGAACTGTGGTTCGTAAGAGTAATACTAGAACACCTACACCCCCTGAGCAAATTAAAGTTGAACCTAGTATTTCTATGGTTAAAGATCTCTTGGCTAATAATATTGATGGGCATGTTATTTACTTCTGTGATGAAACTGCTAGAATTGCTAGACCTGATACTAAAAATAAACATAGACCTGTTGTAGGCATGTCTGTTATTTCTGTTAAAATAGGAGATCATTGTTATCATGGCTTATTTGATATGGGTTCTAGTGCTAGTGCAATACATCATTCCTTATACAAAGAAATTATGCATGATATTGCACCTGTTGAGATTGAAGAAATTGATGTTACAATTAAGCTTGCCAATAGAGATACTGTTTCACCAGTTGGGATTGTTATAGATGTTGAAGTCTTGTGTGGGAAAGTTAAATATCCTGCTGATTTTCTTGTTCTTGGTTCCCCACAAGATAGCTTTTGTCCCATTATATTTGGTAGACCCTTCTTGTATACTGTTAATGCTAAGATAGACTGCAAAAAGGATGTTGTTACCATTGGTTTGGGGGATATGTCTCATGACTTTAATTTTGCTAAATTTCATAGACAACCTCATGATAAAGAATTGCCTAATAATGATGAAATTATTGGTCTTGCTTCTATTGACATGCCTCCTAATGATCCTTTAGAACAATATTTTCTAGACCATGAAAATGATATGTTTATGAATGAAAGAAGGGAGATAGATGAAGTATTCTTTAAACAGGGACCTATTTTGAAACATAACTTGCCTCTTGAAATCCTAGGGGATCCTACACCACCCAAGGGTGATCCCATGTTTGAGCTGAAACCACTACCTGATACTCTTAAATATGCTTATCTTGATGAAAAGAAGATATATCCTGTTATTATTAGTGCTAACCTTTCATTGCAGGAAGAGGAGAAATTATTGAAAACTCTGAAGAAGCACCGTGATGCTATTGGATATACTCTTGATGATCTTAAGGGTATTAGTCCCACTCTATGCCAACACAAAATAAAATTGGAGAAAGACGTCAAACTAGTTGTTGATCATCAACGATGGTTAAATCCTAAGATGAAAGAAGTGGTAAGAAAAGAAATACTAAAGCTCCTAGAGGCAGGTATAATCTATCCCGTTGCTGATAGTTAGTGGTTAAGTCCTGTCCATTGTGTCCCTAAGAAGGGAGGTATTACCGTCGTTCCTAATGATAAAGATGAATTGATCCCACAAATAATTGTTACAAGTTATAGGATGGTAATTGATTTCCGCAAATTAAATAAAGCTACTAAAAAGGATCATTACCCTTTGCCTTTAATTGATCAAATGCTAGAAATATTATCCAAACATACACATTTTTGCTTTCTAGATGGTTACTCTGGTTTCTCTCAACTACCTGTGTCAAAAGAGGATCAAGAAAAGACCACTTTTACTTGCCCTTTCAGTACTTTTTCTTATAGACGTATGCCTTTTGGTCTATGTAATGCACCTGCTACTTTTCAAAGATGCATGATGGCTATATTCTCTGACTTTTGTGAAAAGATTGTTGAGGTTTTCATGGATGATTTCTCCGTTTATGGATCTTATTTTGATGATTGCTTGAGCAACCTTGATCAAGTTTTGCGGAGATGCGAAGAAACTAATCTTGTCTTGAATTGGGAGAAGTGCCACTTTATGGTTAATGAAGGCATTTTCTTGGGACATAAAATTTCTGAAATAGGTATTGAAGTTGATAAAGCTAAAGTTGATGCTATTGAAAAGATGTTGTGTCCTAAAGACATTAAAGGTATCAGAAGTTTCCTTGGTCATGTCGGTTTTTATAGGAGGTTTATTAAGGACTTTTCTAAAATTTCTAGGCCTTTGACTAATCTCTTACAAAAAAGATATTCCTTTTGTCTTCGATGATGATTGTGTAGAAGCATTTGAAATAGTTAAGAAATCTTTGATTTCTGCACCTATTGTTCAGCCACCTGATTGGAATTTACCCTTTGAAATTATGTGTGATGCTAGTGATTATGTTGTAGGTGCTGTTTTAGGACAAAGAGTTGATAAGAAACTAAATGTTATTCAATATGCTAGTAAAACTCTAGACCGTGCCCAGAGAAATTATGCTACTACTGAAAAAGAATTTTTAGCCGTTGTATTTGCTTGTGATAAGTTTAGACCTTATATTATTGACTCTAAAGTAACTGTTCACACTGATCATGCTGCTATTAAATATCTTATGGAAAAGAAAGATGCTAAACCTAGACTTATTAGATGGGTTCTCCTACTACAAGAATTTGATTTGCATATTATTGATAGAAAGGGAGCTGAGAACCCCGTTGCAGACAACTTGTCTAGGTTAGAGAATGTTCTTGATGACCCACTACCTATTGATGATAGCTTCCCTGATGAACAATTAGCTATCATAAATGCTTCTCATACTACTCCATGGTATGCTAATTATGCTAATTACATTGTTGCTAAATTTATACCACCTAGTTTCACATACTAGCAAAAGAAAAAGTTTTTCTATGATTTAAGACATTACTTCTGGGATGACCCACACCTTTATAAAGAAGGAGTAGATGGTGTTATTAGATGTTGTGTACCTAAGCATGAACAGGAACAGATCCTACGCAAGTGTCACTCCGAGGCTTATGGAGGACACCACGCTAGAGATAGAACTGCACATAAGGTATTGCAATCCGGTTTTTATTGGCCTACCCTCTTCAAAGATGCCCGTAAGTTTGTCTTGTCTTGTGATGAATGTCAAAGAATTGGTAATATTAGTAGACGTCAGGAAATTCCCATGAATTATTCTCTTGTTATTGAACCATTTGATGTTTGGGGCTTTGATTATATGGGACCGTTTCCTTCCTCTAATGGGTATACACATATTTTAGTTGCTGTTGATTACGTTACTAAGTGGGTAGAAGCTATTCCAACTAGTAGTGCTGATCATAACACCTCTATTAAGATGCTTAAAGAAGTTATTTTTTCGAGGTTTGGAGTCCCTAGATACCTAATGACTAATGATGGTTCACATTTTATTCATAGTGCTTTTCGTAAAATGCTTGCTAAGTATGATGTTAATCATAGAATTGCATCCCCATATCACCCACAGTCTAGTGGTCAAGTAGAATTGACTAATAGAGAGCTTAAATTAATTTTGCAAAAGACTGTTAATAGATCTAGAAAGAATTGGTCCAAGAAACTTGATGACGCATTATGGTCTTATAGAACTGCATATAAAAATCCTATGGGTATGTCTCCATATAAAATGGTTTATGGAAAAGCATGTCACTTACCTCTTGAACAAGAACATAAGGCATATTGGGCCATCAAAGAGCTCAATTATGATTTCAAACTTGCCGGTGAGAAGAGGTTATTTGACATTAGCTTGCTTGATGAATGGAGAACTCAAGCCTATGAGAATGCCAAACTGTTTAAAGAAAAAGTTAAGAAATGGCATGACAAATGGATACAAAAGCATGAGTTTAATGTAGGTGATTATGTTTTGCTATACAACTCTCGTTTAAGATTTTTGGCAGGAAACTTCTCTCTAAATGGGAAGTGTAACGCCCCGAGACCGACGCTTCAGAAGACTTCCAGCTATTCCGAGTTTCGCCGTCTGTTTCATTTGTGCTTGCTCTTTTATTTTTTTTGCATTGCATCATGTCATCATGCCATCATGTCATTAATCTTTGCATCTCATCTCAACTAAATAAATTGCATAGATCTTTTGATCTATTTAAATCGAGGGATATTCACATGGTGATTTCTCTTTAAAACATATTCAAAGTCTCCTACTATTATTAGGGAGCTATAATAAAATTATTCCATTTATTTGGAATAAACCATAACACACTTGCAAAGAAATCTCAATGCCTTTGTTATCTCAATTCTTGGTCTCCGACTTGTCCTCTTATTCTTTTATCGTTTTATCGAGGCTCTTCCTAAATGTTCAACATTTTCGGAAACTTCGGATTCCTACTCCTTGTTCAAACCATTTGAATTAAATTCAAATGTAAACCTTGCAATCTTGCCCACTCCATTTTTCTCGGAACAAGCACATTTTTGTGAGTTCGGGAGAACTATCTGCGTGTCCAACTTCTTCCCCTAACCCCTCCATCTTTTCTTTCTTAATCTCTGTTTTTTTCTTTTCTTTTATTAGTGAGAGAGAGCCCAGCCGCAACCTACAGCCAGGCCGACCCTGCCCCTAAGGCTCATCTGCGCCTAGGCCCAGCCGCCTCTAACCCTAGCCCTGAACCCCCCTCCTCGTCCTCCCTCAGCGCCGCACTCGATCCCCATCGCACGCATGCTCGCATCGCCAGGGAGAGCCCCGCTCCTCCCGATCCACCTCGCCCATGCCTCCCCGCCAATCTCCCGTGCGCCGCCACCCACCGAAGGGCCACCTCGCGCGCGACCCTTCCATCAGCGTCCCTCGTGCCGCCGCCTACTCGCTCGGCCCTCTCCGTCCTCGTCCCGGTCGGGAGAGGCTCCCGAGCCGCGGCCACCGCCCGGATCCATCGTCCCCAACCCCATGGCGCGCCTCCCCTGCCAGTGATGCCGTCCTCCTTCCTCATCTGCGCTGGCCCCGTCCATCCCAGCCCTGCCTCCATCTCGAGCGCCCTAGGGTCGCGACCTCGCTCCTCCTCAACGACGTCCTCGCCGCCATCCTTCATGCCCGCGGTTCCCCTCGTCGCACCTCTTCGAGCAGGAGCTCCACCTCCCCTGCTCCGCGTCAACCAGTGCCGAGCGCTACTCCTCCCGGCCTCCTCGCGCCCATCCGCCCCTGCTGGCATTGCTCAGCTCTGGCCCCGACCTCCATCTCTCGACAGCAGTGTTGCCCGCTGCCATTTCGCTCGTGTTGGTGACCCCTCAGGCCGCCGCGTTGCCATTCGCCAGAGATCGCGCCGCCTTGTTTGCTTCCTCTTCCGGCAACTTTCGTTGACCAGTAGCCGTGGCCCTCCGCTGCCTCACCCCGTTGTGGCCATCCCCTGCTCGTTTTGCCGCCGCATTCCGTTTCTTCACTGTCAAGGCCGAGAGGACGCCAAGAACCATGAAGACGAGGACCCGTGTACGATTACACCCGGTGATGTGACAAGTACCCCGACAATGTGTACATCTACACCGCCAAGACCGGACCGACAAGTACCTCGACGTCGCATGTACCACTACCGTCGACCTGGACATCTACGAATACGTGTACAACTACCGTCGCCACGTGAACAACTACTTCCACTACCGTCGACACGTGAACAACTACTTCCCTCGACGTTTTTGAACCGCCCCGAAATGCACGCTTCAAAGGTATAATCCCGAGATGACGACCGCCCGTGAACGAATGCATGCTTGGTTGTATGAGATGCTCGAGTTTTGCACCGTGATCGAATTGTCCTTGCGACGCCCCTCTTTTGCCATGCCACCGACACGTGGGAACCCGGTATCCGGGATCACCCCACCATCTTTTGCATCACACGCTCACCCACACTTTCTTTTGCACCGACATCTCGATGAGTTGTCGGATCACCGGAATATTGCCGTGGCACCATTTTCGTTATCGTTGCCGTGGCACCCCTTTTGTTCCGCCATGGTGACCAAATGCTACATAACATACTCATGTCAACATTTTCATAATAATTGCATAAAACTTGAATATGTCATCCGCATCATGATAACAACATTTAAAATGTTTAAAATTGTTGTTTGCGTTAAATTGCTAAATGACATATGGGGATTTTCCAGAATTGTTGTTCGTTGTTCCGGCCTCATTTAAACTTGCCTAAATAGTTTGTTTACTTTTTTTACACCCCTTGCTATGTTAAACAACATTTAATATTGTTGGGTAAATAAACGAGAGAGAACTAAACATTTGAATGTGGTGTTTCGTCAATATGCAACTCGTTGCATATTGAGCTCCACTTAACTTGTAGTATTGTTTGTTGCACTTTGCCATGCCATACCTATTTAAACCGGACATGCATCATACTTGTTTTTGCATCATGTCATGTTTATGCTTGTGCATTTACCATGTTGTTTGTTTCTTTCCGGTGTTGCTTCTTAGTTCCGGTAATGTTGCGATTTTGAGGATTCGTTCGACTACTACCATTCGTCTTCTTCATGGACTCGTTCTTCTTCCTAGCGGGATTTCAGGCAAGATGACCGCTACCTTGGATCTCACTACTATCATTGCTATGCTAGTTGCTTCGTTCTATCGCTATGTTGCGTTACCTATCACTTGTTCTTCAAGCCTCCCCAAATTGCCATGAACCTCTAACCTTTGACACCATTCCTAGCAAACCGTTGCTTGGCTATGTTACCGCTTTGCTCAGCCCCTCTTATAGCGTTGCTAGATGCAGGTGAAGTTGAAGATTGCTCCATGGTGGACAGGATTATGTTGGGATATCACAATATCTCTTATTTAATTAATGCATCTATATACTTGGTAAAGGGTGGAAGGCTCGGCCTTATGTCTGGTGTTTTGTTCCACTCTTGCCGCCCTAGTTTCCGTCATACCGGTGTTATGTTCCCGGATTTTGTGTTCCTAACGCGGTCGGGTGATTTATGGGACCCCCCTGACAGTTCGCTTTGAATAAAACTTGTCCAGCAAGGCCCAACCTTGGTTTTACCATTTGCCTCACCACCACCTATACCCTTCCCTTGGGTCGGCCAACCCGAGGGTCATCTTTATTTTAGCCCCCCCGGGCCAGTGCTTGTCTAAGTGTTGGTCCGAACCGAGCCGCCTGCGGGGCCACCTCGGGGAAACTCGAAGTCTGGTTTTACTCGTAGCCTGTCTCATCCGGTGTTGCCCTGAGAACGAGATATGTGCAGCTCCTATCAGGATTGTCGGCAAGATCAGGCGGTCTTGCTGGTCTTGTTTTACCATTGTCGAAATGTCTTGTAAACCGGGATTCCGAGACTGATCGGGTCTTCCGGAGAAGGTCTATTCTTCGTTGATCGCGAGAGCTTGTCATGGGCTAAGTTGGGACACCCTGCAGGTTTAAACTTTCGAGAGCCGTGCCCGCGGTTATGTGGCAGATGGGAATTTGTTAATGTCCGGTTGTAGATAACTTGACACCAGATCCGAATTAAAATGCATCAACCGCGTGTGTAGCCATGATGGTCTCTTCTCGGTGGAGTCCGGGAAGTGAACACGGTTTCTGGGTTATGTTTGACGTAAGTAGGTGTTCAGGATCACCTCTTGATCATTGCTAGCTTCACGACCGTTCCTTTGTTCCTCTTCTCGCTCTCATTTGCGTATGTTAGCCACCATACTTGCTTAGCCGCTGCTGCAACCTCACCACTTTACCCCTTCCTTTCCCATTAAGCTTTGCTAGTCTTGATACCCATGGTAATGGGATTGCTGAGTCCTCGTGGCTCACAGATTACTACAACAACAGTTGCAGGTACAGGTTATGCAATGAGCTTGACACGAGAGCGATGTTTACTTGTTTGGAGTTCTTCTTCTCCTTCTTCTTCGATCAGGGGATAGGTTCCAGATCGGCAGCCTGGGCTAGCAGGGTGGATGTCGTTTGAGCTTCTGTTTGTGTTTCATCCGTAGTCGGATGATGCTCTCATTTATTGTGATGTTGTATTCGTGTGGCATTGCATGCCTTTTGTATGTATCCCCATCTATTATGTAATGTTGATGTAATGATATCCACCTTGCAAAAGCGTTTCAATATGCGGGTCTATCCTTGGTGGAACCTTTGAGTTCCTTTTGGATAGGGTCGCATATTGGGCGTGACAGGAAGGCCCTTATGTTATCAAGGAGGTCTATCGTTCCGGTGCCATAAAAATCAACAACTTCAAGGGCACAAATCCGAAGGTGGTGAACGGTCAAAGAATCAAACATTATATCTCAGGTAATCCAATAAATGTTGAAACCAATGTTATTGAAACCGTAACCCCAGAGAATACATAAGGGAGACTTTCCAAAACGTTTCAGACTTTGAAAAGGAATAGGTATGTGGTACGGTAAGTAAACCGACTCCAAAACAGTTCCAATAGCAATTTTTATCCATTTTGGAATATTTAAGAAAATAGGAAAATAAGAAGTAGTCCGGGAAGGACACGAGGCGTCAACGAGGGTGGAGGGCGGGCCCTACCCCCCTGGGCGCGCCCCCTGACTCGTGTTCACCTCGTGTGCTCTCCGGACTCCGTTTTCTTGCATGATACTTCTTTTGGTCGGTAAAAATTCATTATATAATCTCCCGAAGGTTTTGACCACCGTATCATGCAAATATCCTCTGTCTTTGTTTTGAGCTATTTTCTATCAGTTTTGTCAAGGCCAGGCATCATGTCGTCACCCTCCTCCAACAATGAAGGCAATGATGCTTGGCTAATGAAGATGGAGCTGAAGAGAGAAGAACCCGGGGAGATCAACAAGGATGATAGGATCAAGTAGGTCATGGAGGATCAAGCTCCGGTGGCAGAAGAAGAAGACATCCTTCAGCCTGATCATAACCTTCTTACCCCAACTAAGGTTGAAGCTTTCAAGATGATTGAGTTAGCTCACATACAAAACAAGTATCTCACACGTGAAAATATTTTGTTGAAGGAGCATATCACCGCACTCAAGGGCATTATCCGCAAACTGGAGGAGCTCCTACGCTCGATGTGCAATTATCCATCATCACCACCACCTTCTTCACCAGTAAAGGAGAACTGAACACATGGGTATGGGCACTCCCCTTGGCAACTACCAAGCTTGGGGGAGGTGCCCCGGTATCGTATCACCATCACACTCCTATCTTTACCATTTTTCTTAGTTCGATCCTTTTGATAATATCTTGATCTAGTAGAATAAAGTTTTGGTATGATTTAGTTTTGAGTTTTGCCTTATGATGCTTCTATGTGATCGAGTCCATGAGCTATATATAATAAAGTTTAGTGTTGAGTCAAGGGTTTGATTATCTTATTTTGATTTTAAGGGAATAAAAGAAAGAATAAAAAGAAATGAAGAGATCATATGGACCTTATGGAGAGTGATGACTTCACATATTAAGAGTATCATGAATAAAAGTTGTTGGGAGTTGGCAAACACAGTTGTGGTCATCGTTGCAATTAATAGGAAGTAATAAAGAAAGAGAGGTTCTCACATATAAATATACTATCTTGGACATCTTTTATGATTGTGAGCACTCATTAAAATATGACATGCTAAAGAGTTGATGTTGGACAAGGAAGACAATGTAATGGGTTATGTTTTCCTATATCCGAAATAAAGTATATTGTCATGGATCATCCAACATGTTGAGCTTGCCTTTCCCCCTCATGCTAGCCAAATTATTTACACCAAGTAGAGATACTACTTGTGCTTCCGAATATCCTTAAACCCAGTTTTGCCATGAGAGTCCACCATATCTACCTATGGATTGAGTAAGACCCTTCAAGTAAGTTGTCATGGTGCATGCAATAAAAATTGCTCTCTAAATATGTATGACTTATTAGTGTGGAGAAAATAAGCTTTATACGATCTTGTGGTGTGGAAGAAATAAAAGCGACAGACTGCATAATAAAGGTCCATATCACAAGTGGCAATATAAGGTGACGCTCTTTTGCATTAAGATTTCGTGCATCCAACCATAAAAGCACATGACAACCTCTGCTTCCCTCTACGAAGGGCCTATCTTTTACTTTTGTCTTATACATTATGCAAGAGTCATGGTGATCTTCACCTTTTCTTTTTACATTTTATCCTTTGGCAAGCACCTTGTGTTGGAAAGATCCTAATATACATATCCAATTGGATGTAAGTTAGCATGAACTATTATTGTTGACATTACCCTTGAGGTAAAAAGTTGGGAGGTAACACTGTAAGCCCCTATCTTTCTCTGTGTCCAATTAAAACTTCATACCCATAAGCATTGTGTGAGTGTTAGCAATTGTGAAAAACTAGATGATAGTTGAGTATGGACTTGCTAAAAAGCTCTTATATTGACTCTTTCCGATGTTATGATAAATTGCAATTGCTTCAGTGACCAATATTATAGTTTGTTAGTTTTTAATGAAGTTTCTGATTCATACTTGACATTCTGGATAGATTATTACTTGAGCATAAGAAATCATCATATGACAATATTTATAAATGTTGTTGTTATAAGAATGATCATGATGCCCTCATGTTTGTATTTTATTTGATTGACACCTCTATCTCTAAACATGTGGACATATTTTTTGTTATCGGCTTCCGCTTGAGGACAAGCGAGGTCTAAGCTTGGGGGAGTTGATACGTCCATTTTGCATCATGCTTTTATATCGATATTTATTGCATTAAGGACTGTTATTATACGTTATGTCACAATACTTATGCCTATTCTCTCTTATTTTACAAGGTTTACATGAAAAGGGAGAATGTCGGCAGCTGGAATTTTGGGCTAGGAAAGGAGCAAATATTAGAGACCTATTCTGCACAACTCCAAAAGTCCTACTGCACAAAAGTTATTTTTGGAATTAATAAAAAATACTGAGCGGAAGAAAGACCAGAGGGGGCCACCCACCATCCACGAGGGTGGGGGGCACGCCCTACCCCCTGGCTCGCCCCCTGCCTCGTGGGCCCCCTGGCAGTCCTTCGGTGGCCATCTTCTGCTATATGAAGTCTTTTACCCTGGAAAAAATCATAAGCAAGCTTTCGGGAAGAAACACCGCTGCCACAAGGTGGAACCTTGGAGGAACCAATCTAGGGCTCTGGCAGAGCTGTTCTCCCCGGGAAATATCCCTCCGGGAGGGGGAAGTCATCACCGTCATCATCACCATCGATCCTCTCAGTGGGAGGGGGTCAATCTCCATCAACATCTTCACCAGCACCATCTCCTCTCAAACCCTAGTTCATCTCTTGTATCCAATCTTTGTCCCAAAACCTCAGATTGGTACCTATGGGTTGCTAGTAGTGTTGATTACTCCTTGTAGTTGATGCTAGTTGGTTTATTCGGTGGAAGATCATATGTTCATATTCTATATGCATATTAATACCCCTCTGATTATGAACATGAATATGATTTGTGAGTAGTTACGTTTGTTCCTGAGGACAAGGGAGAAATCTTGCTATAAGTAGTCATGTGAATTTGGTATTCATTGGATATTTTGCTGAGATGTATGTTGTCTCTCCTCTATTGGTGTTATGTGAACGTCGACTACATGAAACTTCACCATTGTTTGGGCCTAGAGGAAGGCATTTGGAAGTAATGAGTAGATGATGTGTTGCTAGAGTGACAGAAGCTTAAACCCTAGTTTATGAGTTGCTTCGTAAGGGGCTGATTTGGATCCATATGTTTCATGCTATGGTTAGGTTTACCTTAATACTTCATTTGTAGTTGCGGATGCCTGCAATAGCGGTTAATCATAAGTGGGATGCTTGTCCAAGAAAGGGTAGTACCCAAGCACCAGTCCACCCACATATCAAATTATCAAAGTAACGGACATGAATCATATGACGTGATGAAAACTAGCTTGACGAGTGCTTTTCTCTATATAAGAATTTGTCCAGGCTTGTCCTTTGCTACAAAAAGGATTGGGCCACCTTGCTGCACCTTATTTACTTTTGTTACTTGTTACCCATTATGAATTACCTTATCACAAAACTATATGTTACCGATAATTTCAGTGCTTGCAGAGAATACCTTACTGAAAACCGCTTGTCATTTCCTTCTGCTCCTCATTGGGTTCGACACTCTTACTTATCGAAAGGACTACGATAGATCCCCTACACTTGTGGGTCATCACGCCATCACTTTTAGCTCGTCGGACCAGCTCAAGTGCACGGCTACTGCCGGCGCCCTCCCGATGCTCTGTTCACCCGTCATCAGCAACGTCCAAGTCACCAAGACCCTCATCGACGGCGGCGCAGGGCTCAATGTCCTGTCCATCGAGACATTCGACAGCCTCCAAGTGCCCTACGATTAGCTACAGCCTACCAAGCCTTTCTCAGGAGTGACCGACGGCTCCACCACCCCGATAGGGCAAGTCCGCCTCCCTGTCACCTTCAGCCAGCGCAACAACTACCGCACCGAGCTCATCGACTTCGACGTCGCCCACATTCTCCTACCGTAAAACACCATCCTTGGGTACCCAGCATTGGCCAAGTTTATGGCGGTGACTCACCATGGCTACAACGTCCTCAAGATGCCAGGGAGCGGCGGAGTCATCATAGTTCCCTACGAAGAAAGAGATGCGGTGTGCTCCCTCGAGCGCGCCTTCCAAGCTGCAGCGGTTGAAGACCCCGACAACGCAAGCACCCTGTACCCTCCTGAGGCCATCCCCAAGAACAAGAAGCAGCTGCTACACCTAGGGCCTCAGGAGAGCGGCATCTCAGTGGCATCCCCTCGGGATCCGCATCCGCAGCCAGGGCACCTCCCTCTCTTGCATAGGAAGGCGCGCACGGCGCCCTCCTCGGGCAAGGCTCGAGGGCTCTCTTCTGGAGGGCCTCAGACCTAGCCAACATCATGAGGGAGGTGCTCGGGCACCATGTGGAGGCATGCTTTGCAGCATGCTTACCTCAGGAGGGTACTGGGCAAGGAGCGCTTGGTGCTCAGGAGTTCATCAGCAAGGTGACCCAGGAGATTCAAGAGGCAAGGACCATATGCGGTGACCGCCACCCACCACCTGGCGCGGCTCCCCATCCTGGCGAGGATGGCGGGCTGCGCGTCTGCATTGACATTCCAGGGCTCAACAGGTCGCGTCTCAGGAGCGCTTTTGTCCTTTGAGCGTTGGGCGGTGCGAGGTTCCACCTCACAGCTACGTTCGCATGCCATTTGGCCTGCCGAATGCGGCTGTCACCTTCCAGCGCTGCTTGCAGAGCATCTTGGTGGCTCAGGAGGCCAGGCATCACGCAGTCCGGATGGAGATGGCGACGGTCCTCAAGGAACCACCCAAGCCCCCGGAGCCTCCTGAGGCTCAGGGACCTGGTGGCTCGTGAGGAGCGACTTCTTAACCGCGCACCCTCAGCTACCTCAACACCCCTTCGACAACGGCACCAGGTGACATTTTCCACGTTTACTCAGCTGGGAGCGCCCCTCGGGCTGCACCACTTCCAGGTCGCACGGGCCTGTCCCTGCGGCATGTATCTTTTTGCATCCTTAGCTTACTCTGTCGGGGGCGCCCCTCAGGCCGCATCATTCCCAGGCCGCTCGGGTCCGTCCCAGTGGCATGTATCGTTCTTGCATCTATTTAAGATAGCTTATCTCCTTGCGTGGTTTCCCTACGTTTATCACTTGCCTTATTGCACCCCGCGGCATCCCGCATTGCGAACCAATCTCCTATCTTCCCTGCGGCGAGAGCTCCGCACGTCGGCACGATGCTTGTGCTCGGGTCCGTCCCTGCAACGCTGATAAATCTGAGAGATCGAGCTCTGGCTCACGGCCCGCCCCACGCATGTCACCTCACCAAATCCTTAGTGCCTTCGTCTCCTTGAGGGACGATCCACCTTTGGGTAGCCGGCGCGATTGCGTGCTATGTTCCCTCTTCAGCTAACTTGCAGGAACCTCTAGAGCACAAGCTACGGGTGGTCCCGTTAGCTCGTTCATCCTCTCGTGCGACTCGCTTGCGCGTGAAAGGGGGGCTCCTGAGCATTGCGCCTCGAAAGCCCTTACTGACTCTCCAGCCCTCACCCCCTGGCCTTGACCACGGCATCGCGACCTGGCATATCGGCGGCGACTGAGCCTTGCTCGAGGGTTGGGACCCGAGAACGCAGAGCACTCAGGAGAGCACGAGAGGGGGAAGGACCTGACGTGGGCCTGGCCCGATAGTACCAAGACCGCCAACGCGCAGGACGGGCGCGGCCTAAGGAATCAACCCAAGATTGCTAAAGATAAGTCACACATTCCAGTCAGCTCAGTCCCAAACGCAGAATTCTTAGCTCCTGCCGCCTTGCTGCGGTGACCCACCTACCTTTCCTGCCTTCTGGGAGTTGCTTGCACGCTAAGGGGGACCTCCTGAGCATCGCGCCTCATGGGATCTTACCGGACCTCGGGCCGCTCACCTCCTGGCCTTGACCACGGCATCGCGACCTGGCATACCAGTGCTACGTCTTGAGCTTGCGTTGGTTTTCCTTGAAGAGGAAAGGGTGATGTAGCAATAGTAGCATAAGTATTTCCCTCAGTTTTTGAGAACCAAGGTATCAATTCATTGGGAGGCTCCTCAAAAGTCCCACGCACCTACACAAACAAACAAAGAACTCGCAACCAACGCAATAAAGGGGTTGTCAATCCCTTCATGGCCACTTGCGAAAGTGAGATCTGATAGAGATAGTATGATAAGATAAATATATTTTTGGTATTTTATAATATAGATAAGAAAAGTAAAGATGCAAATAAAAGTAGATTGAAAGCTTATATGATAAAATATAGACCCAGGGGCCATAGGTTTCATTAGTGGCTTCTCTCAAGATAGCATAAGTATTACGGTGGGTGAACAAATTACTGTCGTGCAATTGATAGAAAAGCGAATAATTATGAGATTATCTAGGCATGATCATGTATATAGGCATCACGTCCGCGACAAGTAGACCGACTCCTGCCTGCATCTACTACTATTACTCCACACATCGACCGCTATCCAGCATGCATCTAGAGTATTAAGTTCATAAAGACCAGAGTAACGCATTAAGAAAGATGACATGATGTAGAGGGATAAACTCATGCAATATGATATAAACCCCATCTTTTTATCCTTGATGGCAACAATACAATACGTGCCTTGCTGCCCCTGTTATCACTGGGAAAGGACACTGCAAGATTTAACCCAAAGCTAAGCACTTCTCCCATTGCAAGAAAGATTAATCTAGTAGGCCAAACCAAACTGATAATTCGAAGAGACTTGCAAAGATAACTTAATCAAACATAAAATAATTCAGAGGAGATTCAAATATTTCTCATAGATAAACTTGATCATAAACCCACAATTCATCGTATCTCGACAAACACACCACAAAAAAAGTTACATCGAATAGATCTCCAAGAAGATCAAGGAGAACATGGTATTGAGATCCAAAAAGAGATAAGAAGCCATCTAGCTAATAACTATGGACCCGAAGGTCTGTGGTAAACTACTCACAACTCATCGGAGGGGCTATGGTGTTGATGTAGAAGCCCTCCGTGGTCGATTCCCCCTCCGGCAGAGCGATGGCGAAGGTTCCAAGATGGGATCTCGTGGATACAGAAGGTTGCGGTGGTGGAATTAGGTTTTTGTTGGCTCCCCTGATGTTTTCGGGGTATGTGGGTATATATAGGAGGAAGAAGTATGTGGTGGCCGCCCGAGGGGCCCACGAGATAGGGGGCGTGCCCTCCACCCTCGTGGCCACCTCGACTGCTTCTTGACTTGCACTCCAAGTCCTCTGGATCATGTTCGTTCCAAAAATCACGCTCCCGAAGGTTTCATTTTGTTTGGACTCCGTTTGACATTCCTTTTCTTTGAAACACTGAAATAGGCAAAAAAAACAGCAATACGGGTTGGGCCTCCGATTAGTAGGTTAGTCCCAAAAATGATATAAATGTGTAAAGTAAAGCCCATAAACATCCAAAACGGGTAATATAATAGCATGGAACAATAAAAAATTATAGATACGTTGGAGACGTATCAAGCATCCCCAAGCTTAATTCCTGCTCGTCCTCGAGTAGGTAAATGATAAATATAGAATTTTTGATGTGGAATGCTACCTAGCATATTTCTCAATGGAATTTTCTTTATTGTGGCATGAATGTTCAGATCCAAATGAGTCAAAATAAAAGTTCATATTGACATAAGAAATAATACTTCAAGCATACTTAATCAAGCAATCATGTCTTCTCAAAATAACATGGCTAAAGAAAGTTATCCCTACAAAATCATATAGTCTGGCTGTTGCTTTATCTTCATCACACAAATTATTTAATCATGCACAACCCCAATGACAAGCCAAGCAATTGTTTCATACTCGCTTGCTCTATATGTGGAATAGAATGGTGGTTGTGGAGAAGACAAAAAGGAGAAGATAGTCTCACATCAACTAGGCATATCAACGGGCTATGGAGATGCCCATTAATAGATATCAATGTGAGTGAGTAGGGATTGCCATGCAACGAATGCACTATAGCTATAAATGTATGAAAGCTCAACAAAAGAAACTAAGTGGGTGTGCATCCAACTCGCTTGCTCACGAAGACCTAGGGCACTTTTGAGGAAGCCCATCATTGGAATATATAAGCCAAGTTCTATAATGAAAATTCCCACTAGTATATGAAAGTGACAACATAGGAGACTCTCTATCATGAAGATCGTGGTGCTACTTTGGAGCACAAGTGTGGTAAAAGGATAGTAGCATTGTCCCTTCTCTCTTTTTCTCTCATTTTTTTCTTTTTTTTCTTTCTTTTTTTTGGGCCCTTCTTTTTTTATTTGGCCTTTCTCTTTTTTTTGTAAAGTCCGAAGTCTCATCCCAACTTGTGGGGGAATCATAGTCTCCATCATCCTTTCCTCACTGGGACAATGCTCTAATAATGAAGATCATCACACTTTTATTTACTTTACAACTCAAGATTACAACTCAATACTAGAACAAGATATGACTCTATATGAATGCCTCCGGCGGTGTACCGGGATATGCAATGAATCAAGAGTGACATGTATGAAAATTATGAAGGTGGCCTTGCCACAAATACGATATCAACTACATGATCATGCAAAGAGCAATATGACAATAATGATGTGTGTCATATAAACGGAACGGTGGAAAGTTGCATGGCAATATATCTCGGAATGGCTATTGAAATGCCATAATAGGTAGGTATGGTGGCTGTTTTGAGGAAGGTATATGGTACCGGCAAAAGTTGTGCGGCACAAGAGAGGCTAGCAATGGTGGAAGGGTGAGAGTGCGTATAATCCATGGACTCAACATTAGTCAAAAGAACTGATATACTTATTGCAAAAATCTACAAGTCATCAAAAACAAAGTATTACGCGCATTCTCCTAGGGGGGTAGATTGGTAGGAAAAGACCATCGCTCGTCCCCGACCGCCACTCATAAGGAAGACAAACAATAAATAAAATTGTGCTCCAACTTCATCACAAAGCGGTTCACCATAGGTGCATGCTATGGGAATCACAAACTTCAACACAAGCATTCTTTAAATTCATAATCACCCAACTAGCATGACTCGTAATACCACTACCTCCATATCTCAAAACAATTATCAAGTATCAAATTGATCATAGCATCGAATTCACTTCCTATGATAGTTTTTATTATACCCAACTTGGATGCCTACCATTCTAGGACCAATTTTATAACCATAACAAATACCATGCTGTTCTAAAAGACTCTCAAAATAATATAAGTGAAGCATGAGAGATTAACAATTTCTTCAAAATTAATCCACCGCCGTGCTCTAAAAGATATAAGTGAAGCACTAGAGCAAAAACTATCTAACTCAAAAGATATAAGTGAAGCACATAGAGTATTCTAATAAATTTCAATCAAGTGGGCTTATCCCTAAAGGTGTGTACAGAAAGGATGATTGTGGTAAACTAAGAAGCAAAAACTAATATCATACAAGACGCTCCAAGCAAAACACATATCATGTGGCGAATAAAAATATAGCTCCAAGTAAAGTTACCAATGAACAAAGACGAAAGAGGGGATGCCTTCCGGGGGCATCCCCAAGCTTAGGCTTTTGGATATTCTTGAATATCTTGGGGTGCCATGGTCATCCCCAAGATTAGGTTTTTGCCACTCCTTATTCCATAGTCCATCAAATCTTTACCCAAAACTTGAAAACTTCACAACACAAAACTCAACAGGAAATCTCATAAGCTCCGTTAGTGAAAGAAAGCAAAACCACCACATAAGGTACTGTAATGAACTCATTCTTTATTTATATTGGTGTTAAACCTACTGTATTACAAGTTCTCTATGGTTCATACCACTTAATACTAGCCATAGATGCATCAAAATAAGCAAACAACACACGAAAAACACGATCTGTCAAAAAACAGAACAGTCTGTAGCAATCTGTAACTCCCGAATACTTCTGGAACTTTAAAAATCCTACCAAAATAGTAAGTCATGGGAAATTTATCTATTGATCTACATCAAAAAGAATCAATGCAAAAGCACGTTTCTGTGATTTAACAAAACTAATTTCGTGCGTGCAAAGTTTCTGTTTTTCAGCAGAATCAAATTAACTATCACCATAAGTTAACCTATAGGTTCTACTTGGCACAAACACTAATTGAAACATAAAAACACATCTAAACAGAAGGTAGATGCAAAATTTGTTACTAAACAGAATCAAAAACAAAAAACACAAATAAAATTGGGTTGCCTCCCAACTAGCGCTATCGTTTAACGCCCCTAGCTAGGCATAAAAAGCTATGATAGATCTAAGTAATGCCATCTTTGGCACTCAATTCCTCAATAGAGCACTTATAATATTTAGGGGTTTCTCCCTTTTTAGCAATGATTAAATCTTTAGGCAAGAATTGAAGAAATTCATTTGTAGCAAAAGGTTCCTTAATGATCGAGAGACAATTGGGATGAACACTTATTGATTTGAGATCCGCATTTCCTTTACTAGAAGATTCACCCTTATTTCTAGGAACATAGATAAATTTGGCAGTTTTGGTAGGAGGATTTGGAGTGTTTTTAACGGAAGAAAACACCGACCCTAAATTGGTAATGATATCCTCAAGTTTACCGATTCTCGTCGAATCTAGATCTATTCTTTCATTAACTATAGATTCTTTCTCTTTAAAAAAAATTCAAAGTAACTCCAACCCTAGATCCATATTGGGTAATTTGATTATGAATCTTTTTATCCAAATTTTCAATCAACTCAACATTGGCAATTTTATTTTCAATAATTTCAAGCCTTTGCATCACATGTTCCAAAGTTAAAACAGTTCCATTAACCAAAAGAGGTGGTGGGCCAAACAAATATAACATAGCATTATAAGCATCAAACGTATGGCTACTCAAGAAATCCCCTCCGGCAATGGTATCAAGAATACATCTATTCCAAGGAGTAATGCCTACATAAAAATTGCGAAGAAGAACGGAAGTAGAAAGCTTCCAAGTGGATTTATTTTGAGCATTGCAAATTCTATGCCAGGCATCTTTTAAATTTTCTCCCTCCCTTTGCTTAAAATTGAGAATTTCATGTTTGGGAGTAATAACAAGGATAGGAGAACTAGCCATAACAACAAAGATAAACTAACACACAAACACACAAAAAGGCAAGCGAAAGGGAGAGGAGAAGATTGGGAAAGAGAGGGCGAATAAAACGGCAAGGGTGAAGTGGGGGAGAGGAAAACGAGAGGCAAATGGCAAATAATGTAAATGCGAGGGGGATGAGTTTGTGATGGGGTATGTCTTGACTTGAGCGAAGACCTCCCCGGCAACGGCGCCAGAAATCCTTCTTGCTACGTCTTGAGCTTGCGTTGGTTTTCCTTCAAGAGGAAAGGGTGATGCAGCAATAGTAGCATAAGTATTTCCCTCAGTTTTTAAGAACCAAGGTATCAATCCAGTAGAAGGCTCCTCAAAAGTCCCATGCACCTACACAAACAAACAAAGAACTCGCAACCAACGCAATAAAGGGGTTGTCAATCCCTTCACGGCCACTTGCAAAAGTGATATCTGATAGAGATAGTATGATAAGATAAATATATTTTTGGTATTTTATAATATAGATAAGAAAAGTAAAGATGCAAATAAAAGTATATTGAAAGCTTATATGATAAAAGATAGACCCGGGGGGGCATAGGTTTCACTAGTGGCTTCTCTCAAGATAGCATAAGTTTTACGGTGGGTGAAAAAATTACTGTCGAGCAATTGATAGAAAAGCGAATGATTATGAGATTCTCTAGGCATGATCATGTATATAGGCATCACGTCCGCGACAAGTAGACCGACTCCTGCCTGCATCTACTACTATTACTCCACACATCGACCGCTATCCAGCATGTATCTAGAGTATTAAGTTCATAAAGAATAGAGTAACGCATTAAGAAAGATGACATGATGTAGAGGGATAAACTCATGCAATATGATATAAACCCCATCTTTTTATCCTTGATGGCAACAATACAATACGTGCCTTGCTGCTCCTGCTGTCACTGGGAAAGGACACGGCAAGATTGAACCCAAAGCTAAGCACTTCTCCCATTGCAAGAAAGATCAATCTAGTAGGCCAAACCAAACTGATAATTCGAAGAGACTTGCAAAGATAACTTATTCACACATAAAAGAATTCAGAGGAGATTCAAATATTTCTCATAGATAAACTTGATCATATACCCACAATTCATTGGATCTCGACAAACACACCGCAAAAAGAGTTACATCAAATAGATCTCCAAGAAGATCAAGGAGAACATGGTATTGAGATCCAAAAAGAGAGAAGAAGCCATCTAGCTAATAACTATGGACCCGAAGGTCTGTGGTAAACTACTCACAACTCATCGGAGGGGCTATAGTGTTGATGTAGAAGCCCTCCATGGTCGATTCCCCCTCCGGTGAAGCGTCGGCGAAGGCTCCAAGATGGGATCTCGCGGATACAGAAGGTTGCGGCGGTGGAATTAGGTTTTCGTTGGATCCCCTGATGTTTTCGGGGTACGTGGGTATATATAGGAGGAAGAAGTACGTCGGTGGACGCCCCAGGGGGCCACGACATAGGGGGTGCTCCCTGTAGGGGTGGGCGCGCCCTCCACCCTGGTGGTCGCCTCGACTGCTTCTTGACTTGCACTCCAAGTCCTCTGGATCACGTTCGTTCCAAAAATCACGCTCCTGAAGGTTTCATTCCGTTTGGACTCCATTTGACATTCCTTTTCTTCGAAACACTGAAATAGGCAAAAAAACAGCAATACGGGCTGGGCCTCCGGTTAGTAGGTTAGTCCCAAAAATGATATAAATGTGTAAAGTAAAGCCCATAAACATCCAAAACGGGTAATATAATAGCATGGAACAATCAAAAATTATAGATACGTTGGAGACGTATCAACCAGCGACGGCTAAAGCCTGCCTGGGGACTGGAGCCTGTCAGCATAGAGCGCTAGGCTACTGCAAGGTCGGAAAGGGGGGAACCGAGTCGAAGCAAGACATGCGAACATAAACTTTCATAATGGGGATGATATTGACACAAAAGGCACTACAGGTTCTTTACACACCCGCGTCAGGTTCGTCTCGGTTCCTCGCAGGGAACAAAAGGAGAAGACTATCGGAAGCTATATCTACGGGCGTTTCCGCCGACGCCATCATCAACAGTGGGCCATCAGAGACCAATGCCAACCCCATCCAAATTAGCAGCGGCAACGAGCGATCGCCGCTGCTGCGCTCTGGGAGCGGCGGGAGCTTGGAGGCACGTAGCTGTCATCACTCTTATCCGGAGTCTCGTCAGGCTCGAGAGAACCGCTGGACGCCCAGGTCCCATCGCTGCTACTGGAGGAGCTGTTGGTGGGGCTGGCGCTAGGTGTCGCGCCCCCCTGGAGGCCCCCTCCTAAGCAGAACTCCAGCCGGCGACCTTCTCCAACGAAGACCTTGAAGAATAGCATGGAGGCATCATCATACTCGAAATGGATGGCGAGGGCACCCTCCGCGCGGCAGACACGGGCGACCTCGCCCCATCCACGGGTCATGAAGATCTTGCCCGGGGAGACGACCTCAACCTCTGCCCCCGTCGTCGGGGTGTCGCACTCAACGTGCTGCATCCATAGCTCGAGTGGCCCCCTCGGCGGCATCTCTGCAGCGAAGAATGGAGGGAATCGGATCCACATGCGTGACGGCATCGCCGCCCACACCACGAGTTCGCATGAAGAACCCTCGGCGTGGGTTCGTGGGGCGGCGGCGTGCACCGCCACGACGTGATCTCCGCGGCCATGGCACGAGCGGCGCAAGCCGCTGCCCCCTTCTCTAGGGCCTTATGCTTGGGCGTACAAGGGCAGTGGATAACCGGCAGGAGGCCGCTCGTACCAGGGCCTCGTCACCTCTTGCCCCGCGGCTACATCTCGAGAGCGGGCCAGCCTTTTCTTCGGTGGGGGTGGCCCTAGCTCCTCGTAGGGGGGTTTTCCCTTCTCAGCGGTGGAGAATCTCCTAATTGGCACCATGGGCGGAGCAACAAGGCAGTGAAGCAAGAAAGAAGATGCAAGAGGAATGGAGGAGGAGATGGGCGACGGGGGCTCCGCCCCCTCCCCATTTATAGCAGGAGAAGGCCAACCGACGGCCTCCACGATCGCAGGTAATGATTGCTTTTCTGCTTGCACCAGGGACTCGTCAATCGGGCAGTTGCCAAGGCAGCATGGGGAAGCAGAGACGCCCACGTCCCATCAATCGCCACACGTCAATCAAGGCCGCAGGCGGTTGGGGCCCGCGGAGCTCTGCACTTGCCCCTTGGCTTTGCCTCGAAGCCAAGTCCGAGCGTGCCTTGGGCTCGGGGGCTACTGTCGGCGTCCTGAAAATGGGGGTCCCCAGACTTGCCTGCCTGCGACCCATGGCGTGGCTCCACCAACGGCCTGGTACGGCCCATCTTCATCAACAAGCACTCAAGACCCTCGCGAGGGGCGAACCCTCACGACGCGGATGACACAAGACCTCCTCAGGGGCAGCCTCTCTAGGCTGGCTTGCGAGGAGCGGAGAGATCAAGGCGAGGGGAACCTCGTGAGGTTCCCGTGACGTGAGTCGTGACGACAAGCGCCAGGTGGGCGCCGGCAAGCATAGTGTACTGGTTTCCTCTTTGGTGCCAAAGAAGCAGGCGCAGGCGAGGAGTCCCAAGGCCTCAGGCAAAGGTTTCCATATCGGTGCAACAAGACCAAGACCAGCAGGACGGCAGGACGGAGGTCACCATGGAGCCCATGACATCGTCACCACCAGAGCCTTTGGCAGGCGAATACCACCTTTTGTCAGGATAGCTTGTACTAGTTGTCCCCCTTTAAATTGGCCGTTGTGGGATTCCTTCCCGCCTAAACATTTGGGAAGAGGACCAGGGCCTCTATAAATAGGGCTAGCCACCACCGTAGGAGAAAACTCATCTGGGATCGGATCCATTCCATCCTCACACTCACCATCTCACCGAGCTTAAGAGCATCTCTCCTCAGGAGGCTGTTCTTCCCTTGTATTTGTTCATCCTCAGCCTACAAGGCAATCCACCACACCACACTAGAGTAGGGTATTACACCACATCGGTGGCCCGAACCAGTATAAACTCTTGTGTCCCTTGTTCCTCGGGTTCGGCGAGCTAGGCTTTGGGATCATTGCGAGAGTGCGAGCTTGGGGAGAGAGATCTTCATGCACACCCCAGTGTTCGAACCTCAAGGGTTTTGCCGAAACCCGTAATCCGACAATCACCCTTTCCTCTTCAAGGGAAAAACCAACGCAAGATCAAGAAGTAGCAGAGAGGAAGTCACCTTGCCTCAGTCCCTTGCCATGCTCGAAGGAACGCCCAGGGATTCCATTCAGCAAGCATGACGAGGAACCAAAGCAAAATAACAAGGTCATCCAATCTCTCCATTACGAAGGAAAACCCATCTGTTGCATGAGCTCGAGCATATATTCCTAGGAGATAGAGTCGAATGCTTTGGCGATGTCCAGCTTCAAAAACAAGGCACTTTTCTTCTGATGATGCAAACTTTTGACACAGCATTACATGTAAAGGTAGTTGTCATGAATACATTTGCCCTTCTGAAATGTAGTCTGAGCCGAGGAGATGATGCCGTTCAGTGCAGCAGCTTGTCTGGTTGAGAGGACCTTGGAGATGAGTTTCGCCACAAATTGAATTAGGCTGGTCGGTTTGTAATGACCCAGCTCACTCGCACCGTCTTTCTTAGGTAAAAGGGTGATGAGCGTGTTGTTGATCTCTGAGAAATTCTGCCCGGCAAGCTGATGGAGTTTCTGAAACGCCGCCATGATCTCCTCTTGGATGATTGGCTAGCAGGACTTGTAGAATTTTCCCGTAAAACCATTCGGGCCCGGCACTTTTTCTGTGGGGGAGGCCACCATGGCAGCCCAAACTTAAGCTACTGAGAAGGGTGACAAAAGGCCTTGATCATCTATCACTAGCATATCGAGGGCTTCCCAGTTGATTGCTTTTTGGCTGATATGCAAGTAAAGAAGGTTCAAATATGTTGCTTCCATTTGTTAGGCAACGACTAAGGTTGGGCATGTTGGCTAGTATGCTTGGTATACACCACGGGATCGCCAGTTTGCCCCTCCCAACACTTTATTTTTCTCACCCATGTCTCAAGGCAACATGTGGGCTGCTGACAATCGTGTGATCCAGATCGAACGACAATCGAAGTGTTCAGTTGTAACGCAAGAAGTAGAATAGAAAAGATAGGTCAACTCTATTGAGGCGGTCATATATTTTCAGGTCAAGTAGCTCCTCGCCACCGCAAAAGGATTTGGAAAGGAAAAGTATGGTACAACAACTGAGCCATAAACTCTGTGTTGTATTGCGAGAACTGAGCTTGGTTACATATACATCTAGACCCCTACATGCAGGGCACGTGTCGTGGTGGCTGCGGTAGACTAGGGAGTATCCTGAAGACTAGCCTACCAAGTTACAACATACTACAAGATAATCAACAACACAACGGTACACATACAATGAACGTGACAGTTCAACACCCCCCCCCCCCCCGGTAGTCCAGACGACGCCTGGCAAGACGTTCAGACTGGAGCGAAAATCATGAAACACCGAAGATGGTAGCCCCTTGGTGAAAATATCAGCAAACTGGGATGCCATCGGGACGTGCAATACCTTCACCTCGCCGAGCGCCACACGGTCTCGTACAAAGTGCAGGTCGATCTCCACATGCTTTGTGCGCTGGTGTTGGATGGCGTTAGAAGAGAGATATACAACACTCACATTATCACAGTATACAATCGTAGCTCGACGAGGTGGGCGATGAAGCTCTATGAGAAGTTGGCGAAGCCAGCATGACTCAGCCACACAGTTAGCGACTGCACGGTACTCCGCCTCGGCACTGGATCGGAACACCATGTGTTGGCGCTTGGAGGACCAAGATACCAAGTTGGCGCTGAGAAATAGATAGAAGCCCGAGGTGGAGTGGCGAGTGTCAGGACAACCGGCCCAGTCAGCGTCACTGTAGGCAAGAAGATCATGCAAGGATGAGCGGTGGAGCTGAAGCCCATAGTGTGTCGTGCCATGAAGATAGCGAAGAACCCGCTTAAGCAGCTGATAGTGGCCATACATAGGAGCATGCATGACAAGGCAGAGCTGCTGGACGGCATACGAAAGATCAGGCCATGGGAGGGTGAGATACTGGAGAGCTCCGGCAAGACGACGATAGTGCGTGGGATCGGAGTAGGGGACGCCAGCAGTGGCGGATAGTTTACTGGTGGTGTCAACAGGGTGTAGATGGGGTTGCAGTTAAGCATGCGAGCCCGATCTAAAATCTCAAGTGTGTATTGCTCTCGGGAGAGAAAGAGACCAACTGCGGAGCGGTGAACATTCACCCCAAGGAAGTGATGAATGTCGCCGAGATCACTCATGGAGAACTCACCGGCGAGGGAGTCGACAAGTGTCTGAAGGAGTGCGGCGGTGCTGGCAGTGAGGATTATATCATTGACATACAACAGGAGATAGGCGACCGAGGGGCCACGGTGCAAGATGAAAAGTGAGGTGTCACACTTCAAGGACACAAAGCCGAGGGAGTGAAGGAAGCGGGTGAATCGGAGAAACCATGTACAAGGTGCCTGCTTGAGCCCGTAGAGAGATTTGTTGAGGCGGCAAACGTGCGTAGGAGAAGTGGCGTCAGTGAAGCTGGAAGGCGGCTGGCAGTAGACGATCTCGGCAAGGTCACCATGAAGGAAGGCATTCTTGACATCCATCTGACGGATGGGCCAAGAGTGAGCAGTCGCGATGCTGAGGATGACCCGGATGGTGGTCGGCTTGACCACGGTGCTGAAGGTCTCTCCGTAGTCCACACCCGGTTGATGTGTGAAGCCGCAAACCACCCACCGCGCCTTGTACCATGCCAGAGAGCTGTCGGGGTGGAGCTTGTGGCGGAAGATCCATTTCTCGGTCACCATGTTAACACCTGCAGAACAAGGAACCAAAGACCACATATCATTCCGAATTAGCGCATCAAACTCATCAAGCATTGCGGCATGCCAGTTGGGATCCTTAAGTGTTGCTCGGTACAAAGAGGGAATGGGAGAAGGAGCATCGGCAATGTGGAGATCAAAGATCTTCTTAGACATGGCATAACATGTTTTCCCGCGCGTTTTCATGGGATGTGGGTTGGCAGGTGGTGGTATAGGCACGGCGCGGGGTGGCAATGGCTTGATGGGAGGCGACACAGGAAGAGATGGTGGTGAAGGGGTCAAAAAAAGTGGTCGGCATGCGATGGATGAGGTGGGGTTGGAAGGCTGCGGAGGTGTCGAAGCAAGCGACCCCGATCCCAAGATATATGAGGCAGGCGTGGGCGAAAGGAGTGATCCTGAGGGAAACGAGAAGGGTGGTTGGTGGGTGCAGGGGTGGTGCATGGCAGAGCGGGCCCCATGACGGGGCCGGGAGACTGGGAAGTGCATGCAGACGCGGGGGTTGGGTGGGCGCTGGTTGGTGCATGGCTGGGTTGGTGGGCTAGTCCCGCGGTGGTAACAGACACGCGCGTGGGGGCCACACTCGCGTGATCGGAATGGACAGATGGCGTCATGCTAGTGGTTTCGGGGTGGTCCAGGTACGAGGCTCGCGGTCCAAGGGCGGCAGGCTGGGCAAGGGATCCGGTAGAGACGGGATTTTCTGCGGCAACGGATCTGTGACACGCAGAGAAAGGAAAGATATTTTCATCGAAGGTAACATGGCGAGAAATTATAACTTCCATTGTGGCGAGGTCAAAGCACCAGTATCCTTTTTATTCATGTGGGTACCCTAGGAAGATGCAACGTGTCGAACGGGGAGAAAGTTTGTGGGGTGCTGTGGCAGAGATGTTGGGAAAGCAAGGGCACCCAAAGGTTCGAAGATGATCATATGTGGGGTGTGCGCCATAGGAGAAAATGGGGCGTGAAATGGTGGATAGCGCAGGACGGACGACTATTAAGGAGAGTGGTGGCGGTGTGGAGTGCTTCAACCCAAAAGGCAGGGGACATGCCGGCTTGTAAGAGCAAGGTACAAACTACATCGTTGATGGTACAAATGTGACGTTCGGCTTTTTTGTTTTGTGGAGAGGTATGGGGGCACGTGAGACGGAAAGATATGCCGTGAGAAGAGAAGTAGTCACGTAGTGAGGTAGTAAGAAACTCCCCCCCATTGTCACATTTCACACACCGAATGAGCACGCCAAATTGGGTGAGAATAAAATGAAAGAAGCAAAGTAAAAAAGCACAAGTTTCAGATTTTGCATGCAACAGAAACGTCCAAGAAAATGGGTGTAATTATTGGGGAACGTAGTAATTTCAAAAAAAAATCCTACGCACACGCAAGATCATGGTGATGCATAGCAACGAGAGGGCAGAGTGTTGTCCACGTACCCTCGTAGACCGTAAGCGGAAGCGTTTAGTAACGCGGTTGATGTAGTCGAACGTCTTCACGATCCAACCAATCCAAGTACCGAACGTACGGCACCTCTACGATCTGCACACGTTCAACTCGGTGACGTCCCATGATACGTCTCCAACGTATCTATAATTTTTTATTGTTCCATGCTATTATATTACCTGTTTTGGATGTTTACGGGCTTTACTTTACACTTTTATATCATTTTTGGGACTAACCTACTAACCGGAGGCCCAGCCGAATTGCTGTCTTTTTTGCCTATTTCACTGTTTCGGAGAAATGGAATATCAATCGGAATCCAAACGGAATGAAACCTTCGGGAACATGATTTTTGGAACAAACACAATCCTGAAGACTTGGAGTGGACGTCAAGAAGCAGCCGAGGCGGCCACGAGGGTGCCCAGCGCGCCTCCCACCCTCGTGGGACCCTCGTGGCTCCCCTGATTGACTTCCTTTGCCTATATATACCTACGTACCCGGAGCACCATGAAACCATATTTCCACCGCCGCAACCTTTTGTATCCGTGAGATCCCATCTTGGAGCCTTCGCCGGCGCTCCGCCGGAGGGGGACTGACCACGGAGGGCTTTTACATCAACACCATAGCCTCTCCGATGAGTTGTGAGTAGTTTACCGCAGACCTTTGGGTCCATAGTTATTAGCTAGATGGCTTCTTCTCTCTCTTTGAATCTCAATACAAAGTTCTCCTCGATCTTCTTGGAGATCTATTCGATGTAACTCTTTTTGCGGTGTGTTTGTCGAGATCCGATGAACTATGGGTTTATGATCAAGTTTATCTATGAGAAATATTTGAATCTCCTCTGAATTCTTTTATGTATGATTGGTTATCTTTGCAAGTCTCTTTGAATTATCAGTTTGGTTTGGCCTACTAGATTGATCTTTCTTGCCATGGGAGAAGTGCTTAGCTTTGGGTTCAATCTTGCGGTGTCCTTTCCCAGTGACAGCAAGGGCAGCAAGGCACGTATTGTATTGTTTCCATCAAGGATAAAAAGATGGGGTTTATATCATATTGCTTGAGTTTATCCCTCTACATCATGTCATCTTTCTTAATGCGTTACTCTATTCTTATGAACTTAATACTCTAGATGCATGCTGGATAGCGATCGATGTGTGGAGTAATAGTAGTAGATGCAGGCAGGAGTCAGTCTACTTGTCGCGGACGTGATGCCTATATACATGATCATGCCTAGATATTCTCATAACTACGCACTTTTCTATCAATTGCTCAACAGTAATTTGTTCACCGACCGTAATACTTATGCTATCTTGAGAGAAGCCACTAGTGAAACCTATGGCTCCCAGGTCTATCTTTTATCATATAAGTTTTCGATCTATCTTTATTTGCAATCTTTACTTTTCAATCTATATCATAAAAATACCAAAAATATTTATCTTATCTTATTATCTCTATCAGATCTCACTTTCGCAAGTTACCGTGAAGGGATTGACAACCCCTTTATCGCGTTGGTTGCGAGGTTCTTGTTTGTTTGTGTAGGTACGAGGGACTTGCATGGAGCCTCCTATTGGTTTGATACCGTGGTTCTCAAAAACTGAGGGAAATACATATGCTACTTTGCTGCATCACCCTTTACTCTTCAAGGGAAAACCAACGTAGTGCTCAAGAGGTAGCAAGAAGTCTTTCTGGCGCCGTTGATGGGGAGTCTACGCACAAGTCAAGACATACCAAGTACCCATCACAAACTCTTATCCCTCGCATTACATTATTTGCCATTTGCCTCTCGTTTTCCTCTCCCCCACTTCACCCTTGCCGTTTTATTCACCCCTCTTTTCCGTTTGCCTTTTTCTTGTTAGATCTTTTGTTTGCTTGTGTTGCCATGTGCCTGCTATATGCTTGCATCTTCGCTTGCTGAAAATCTATTGATATGGATCCACTTAAAGTGTTCTACTTGGATCATCTTCGATCCTTATGCGCTCATGCTGAAACCCCAACTAGCCTAGTTGATGGGAAATCTTTAGATGAGCATGCTCATTTTGTGTGTCATCGTTTGTCTGAAAAGGGGAAGCTCTTAAAGCAACTCTAGCAGACGCCGCAAAAATACGACCCGCAAAACGCGTTTGCGGGTTGACGAAAATCGTTTTTGCGGGTCGAAAACATACGCGGCCGAGCAGAACCCGTATCTAAACCTGCATAATTTGAAAAAATTTGTTTCGCGGGAGAAATTGCATGAACAGAGTTCATCACATACTACATCGTTCATGGCATACTATATAGTTCATCACAAACTACAAGCATAGTTGTACTACATACTACGTTAAACTAGTACTAGGGGGTCGGATCTGACGGCGGTGAGGTCGCGGCAACTGGACGACTCCGAAGAGAAGTCGGACGCTCAATCCTCCTTGCCGGAGCTGCAGAGATCGACGTACTTCTCCGACTGCTCCTTGCAGATGCGGCGCCACTCTTCTGCCTTCTCGTTGGCGACGACATTGTCGACGTCCGCCTGCCGCCACTCGAGGGCTTCGAGCTCCTCGGCGTGGCGCCGGCGCTCCTCCTCCTCGCACACGCTCCACTCGGAAATGGCGGCGGCGACGGTGTCGAACTCCATGACATAGTCCTCGGGCCCGATGATTCCGCGGCGGCCGAGTGGAGCGGGCTCCTCGGGCTCCTCCTTCACCGGGACAAAGGCGAACAGCGCTGGCGGCTTCGGTTCCTCCTCCTCGTCCGACCACTCCCTCTTCCCGAGTAGGAAGCCCGCGGCGGAGGAGGAGGAGGATCCGGCATACGAAGAACGCGCGCAGGAGAACGACGTGCGCCGGCGGTCGTACTCCACCGTCTCGCGGCGGTCGAAGCTCGCCGGCAGAGAAAGCCCGTGGTTGGTCCACTTCCGCGCGCCGCGCTTCCTCGTGCTGTCGGTCCAGACGCGCCGCTCCCGCTTCGGGTCCCTCTCCCGGCCGGATCTGCTGCCGGAGCCGCGTCCGGAGCTCCACATTCGCCCCCACATGGCGGCTGGGGGCGGGGTGGAGGGTCGCCGGCGACGAGAAATTGGGAGAGCAGAAAGGGGAATTGGGTGGCTCGTGACGGCGGGGGGATAGGGTTTGGACCCGCAAAAGGGTCGCGGAACTGCACTTATAGCACTGGGGGCGGTTTGCGGGCTGCGGCAAAAGTTTTTGCGGGCCGGGCGAGTATGCGGGGTCTGTTCTGGCCGCAAAATTGGCAGCCCGCATACTCGCCGGAATTTTTGCGGGCCGGGCGTTTTGTGGGGTCTGCTAGAGTTGCTCTTATGGTATCAAATAAATAGTTTGCTATGCTATGCCTGGAATCTTTGTGAAATTTATGACTTTACTTGTTGCTCTAAGAACCCTAAAAAACACCTTCCCTACCTATGTGAGTTTAATGATAATGAAATCTTATCTTTTTATGGAAAGGTTGTTTATAGTTACTATGATATCGAACAAAATGAAGAATTTGTCGCTTTTAAGGGTGCTCATGAAGTTGCTTCTTTGATTGAAAAGTATGATATTACTCTCTACAAATCTGAAAATTCCGACATACTTGAATATTGCTATGAAAACTACGCTCATAATGCCTATGTTAAGGAATTTATTGAGAGAATGGCTGTTGCTTTGGAAGAAAATAATGATATGCATGAATCTTTAGATAATTATGATTCCGATGATTTGATTGAAATATCCCTTGATGAACATGATGCTTGCTATTCTTGTTGCCATGATGCCAATATTTATGAAGATGAATTTGCTATAGTTCCTTATGTTAAACATGAGATCGTTGCTATTGCATCCATATTTGATAGTTCCTTCGATGAAAAGCATGATTGCAATGATGTTACTATAAATTCTCTTGATGTCAATTGTGCTAATAATATGCAAAACCCTAAGCTTGGGTATGCTAGTTTTGCTATGACTACTATTTGTTGCAATGATCATGATTGGGGTGATTCTTCTTATGATCTTGAAAATTTATTTAAGCCCCATGAAGAATATGAGATTGACATTAGTGTTTGCCATAATATTGAAAGTGGGTTTGGAAGAGTGTCAACTTTATATCCCACATATTTGGAGAATGTTCAATCTTATGAAGTTTTTGATAAAGGTGGGTTTGGAGAGGTCATGACTTTAGTTAATATTAATCCCACTATTTTGGAAGAGTGTCAACTTTGCATACATGTGGATCGTGTTAAGAATATGTTTTTTGATAGCTATATTGTTGAACTTGCTTATGATCCTACATGTAATTATTATGAGAGAGGAAAATATGGTTGTAGAAATTTTCATGTTGCTAAATTACCTCTCGTTATGTTGAGATTGCTATTGTTTCTGTCTGCTTCCTTGCATATGCTAGTTTTTGCTGGCCTTGATAATTTGTTTACCTATAAGATGCCTATGCATAGGAAGTATGTTAGACTTAGATGTGTTTGTCACATGCTATATGATGCTCCTTTTTGTGCTTCAATTCTTGTCTTTCACGTGAGCATCATTAAAATTACCAATGCCTAGCTAGGGGCGTTAAACGATAGCGCTTGCTGGGAGGCAACCCAATTTTATTTTTGTTCCTTGCTATTTGTTACTGTTTAGCAATAAATATTTGATATAGCCTCTGGTTAGATTTGTTTTTATGTTTTAATTAGTGTTTGTGCCAAGTAGAACCTTTGGGAAGACTTGGGTGAAGTTTATATGATCTTGCTATAAAAAAAAGAAACTTTGGCGCTCACGAGATTAGCTACAACGTTTTACTGGAGAGTGATATTTAGTTGATTTATTTTGCAGATGATTAATAGAAAAGTTATTCACGTCCAGAAATTTATTTTAGAATTTTTGGAGTTCCACAGGTATGAGTTTGATACAGATTACTACAGACTGTTCTGTTTTTGACAGATTCAGTTTTTCGTGTGTTGTTTGCTTATTTTGATGAATCTATGGCTAGTAATGGAGTTTATGAACCATAGAGAAGTTTGAATACAGTAGGTTTAACACCAATATAAATAAATAATTAGTTCATTACAGTACCTTGAAGTGGTATTTTCTTTTCTTTCGCTAACGGAGCTCATGAGATTTTCTGTTGAGTTTTGTGTTGTGAGGTTTTCCAGTTTTAGGTAAAGATTTGATGGATTATGGAACAAGGAGTGGCAAGAGCCTAATCTTGGGGATTACCAAGGCACCCCAAGGTAAAATCCAAGGACAACCAAAATCCTAAGATTGGGCATGCCCTGGGAGGCATCTCCTCTTTCGTCTTCGTCCATCGGTAACTTTACTTGATGCTATATTTTTATTCACCACATGATATGTGTTTTGCTTGGAGCATCTTGTATGATTTGAGTATTTGCTTTTTAGTTTACCACAATCATCCTTGCTGTACACACCTTTTTAGAGAGACACAAATGATTTGGAATTTATTAGAATACTCTATGTGCTTCACTTATATCTTTTGAGTTAGATAATTTTGCTCTAGTGCTTCGCTTATATCTTTTAGAGCACGGCGGTGGTTTTATTTTGTAGAAATTATTTATCTCTCATGCTTCACTTATATTATTTTTAGAGTCTTTTAGAAAAGCATGGTATTTGATATGGTTATAAAATTGGTCCTAATATGATGGGCATCCAAGTTGGGTATAATAAAAACTATCATAGGAAGTGAATTGGATGCTATGATCAATTTGATGCTTGATAATTGTTTTGAGATATAAAGGTGGTAATGTTAGAGTCATGCTAGTTGGGTAATTATGATTTTTAGAAATACTTGTGTTGAAGTTTGCAAGTCCCATAGCATACACGTATGGTAACCGTTGTGTAACAAATTTGAAACATGAGGTGTTCTTAGATTGTCATCCTTATGAGTGGCGGTCGGGGACGAGCGATGGTATTTTCCTACCAATCTATCCCCATAGTAGCATGTGCGTAGTGCTTGGTTTTTGATGACTTGTAGATTTTTGCAATAAGTACGTGAGTTCTTTATGACTAATGTTGAGTCCATGTATTATACGCACTCTTACCCTTCCATCATTGCTAGCCTCCTAGGTACCGTGCATTGCCCTTTCTCACCTTGAGAGTTGGTGTAAACTTCGCCGGTGCATCCAAACCCCATGATACTATACGCTCTATCACACATAAACCTCCTTATATCTTCCTCAAAACAGCCACCATACCTACCTATTATGGCATTTCCATAGCCATTCCGAGATATATTGCCATGCAACTTTCCACCGTTCCGTTTATCATGACACGCATCATCATTGCCATATTGCTTTTGCATGATCATGTAGTTGACATCGTATTTGTGGCAAAGCCACCATGCATATTATTTCATACATGTCACTCTTGATTCATTGCCCATCCTGGTACACCGTCGGAGGCATTCATATAGAGTCATATTTTGTTCTAGTATCGAGTTGTAATCATTGAGTTGTAAATAAATAGAAGTGTGATGATCATCATTAATAGAGCATTGTCCCAAATAAAAAAAGGCCAAATAAAAAAAGTCCAAATAAAAAAGAAAAAAGAAAGAAAAAAAAGGAAAAGAAATAAAAAGGGGCAATGCTACTATCCTTTTTCCACACTTGTGCTTCAAAGTATCACCATGACCTTTATGATAGAGAGTCTCCAGTTTTGTCATATTCATATACTAGTGGGAATTTTTCATTATAGAACTTGGCTTGTACATTCCAACAATGGGCTTCCTCAAATGCCCTAGGTCTTCGTGAGCAAGCAACTTGGATGCACACCCACTTAGTTTCTTTCGTTGAGCTTTCATACATTTATAGCTCTAGTGCATCCGTTGCATGGCAATCCCTACTCCTTGCATTGACATCAATTGATGGGCATCTCCCAAGCCCGTTGATTAGCCGCGTCGATGTGAGACTTTCTCCTTTTTTGTCTTCTCCACACAATCCCCATCATCATATTATATTCCACCCATAGTGATATATCCATGGCTCATGCTCATGTATTGCGTGAAAGTTGAAAAAAGTTTGAGATACTAAAGTATGGAACAATTGCTTGGCTTGTCATCGAGGTTGTGCAAGATGAGAGAATTCTTGTGTGACGAAAATGGAGCTTGACCAAAATATATGATTTTGTAGGGATGAACTTTCATTAGCCATGTTATTTTGAGAAGACATGATTGCTTTGTTAGTATGCTTGAAGTATTACTATTTCTTATGTCAATATGAACTTTTATTTTGAATCATTTGGATCTGAAAATTCATGCCACAATAAAGAAAGTTACATTGAGAAATATGCTAGGTAGCATTCCACATCAAAAATTCTGTTTTTATCATTTACCTACTCGAGGACAAGCAGGAATTAAGCTTGGGGATGCTTGATACGTCTCCAACGTATCTATAATTTTTGATTGTTCCATGCTATTATATTACCTGTTTTGGATGTTTATGGGCTTTAATTTACACTTTTATATCATTTTTGGGACTAACCTACTAACCGGAGGCCCAGCCCGAATTGCTGTTTTTTTTGCCTATTTCAGTGTTTTGAAGAAAAGGAAAATCAAACGGAATCCAAACGGAATGAAACCTTCGGGAACGTGATTTTTGGAACAAACGCAATCCAGGAGACTTGGAGTGGATGTCAAGAAGCAGCCGAGGCGGCCACGAGGTTGCCAGGCGCGCGCCCCACTCTCGTGGGCCCCTCGTGGCTCCTCTGACCGACTTCCTTCGCCTATATATACCTACGTACCTTGAAAACATACAGAAGCACCACGAAACCCTATTACCACCGCCGCAACCTTCTGTATCCGCGAGATCCCATCTTGGAGCCTTTGTCGGCGCTCCACCGGAGGGGGAATTGACCATGGAGAGCTTCTACATCAACACCATAGCCTCTCCGATGAGTTGTGAGTAGTTTACCACAGACCTTCGGGTAGTTATTAGCTAGATGGCTTCTTCTCTCTCATTGAATCTCAATACAAAGTTCTCCTTGATCTTCTTGGAGATCTATTCGATGTAACTCTTTTTGTGGTGTGTTTGTCGAGATCCGATGAATTGTGGGTTTATGATCAAGTTTATCTATGAGAAATATTTGAATCTCCTCTGAATTCTTTTATGTATGATTGGTTATCTTTGCAAGTCTCTTCGAATTATCAGTTTGGTTTGGCCTACTAGATTGATCTTTCTTGCCATGGGAGAAGTGCTTAGCTTTGGGTTCAATCTTGCGGTGTCCTTTCCCAGTGACAGCAGGGGCAGCAAGGCACGTATTGTATTGTTGCCATCAAGGATAAAAAGATGGGGTTTATATCATATTATTGCTTGAGTTTATCCCTCTACATCATGCCATCTTTCTTAATGCGTTACTCTGTTCTTATGAACTTAATACTCTAGATGCATGCTGGATAGCGGTCGATGTGTGGAGTAATAGTAGCAGACGGAGGCAGAAGTCATCTACTTGTCGCGGACGTGATGCCTATATACATGATCATGCCTAGATATTCTCATAACTATGCACTTTTCTATCAATTGCTCGAGGGTAATTTTTTCACCCACTGTAATACTTATGCTATCTTGAGAGTAGCCACTAGTGAAACCTATGGACCCAGGGTCTATCTTTTATCATACAAGTTTCCGATCTATCTTTATTTGCAATCTGTACTTTTCAATCTATATCATAAAAATACAAAAAATATTTATCTTATCTTATTATCTCTATCAGACCTCACTTTCGCAAGTTACCATGAAGGGATTGACAACCCCTTTATCGTGTTGGTTGTGAGGTTCTTGTTTGTTTGTGTAGGTATGAGGGACTTGCGTGGAGCCTCCTACTGGTTTGATACCTTGGTTCTCAAAAACTGAGGGAAATACTTACGCTACTTTGCTGCGTCACCCTTTCCACTTCAAGGGAAAACCAACGCAGTGCTCAAGAGGTAGCATCCCACGAACTCACGATCCAGCAGAGTGTCGAGAGAGCTTTGTCAGCACGACAGCGTGATGACGGTGATGAAGAAGCTACCGACGCAGGGCTTCGCCTAAGCACTATGACGATATGACCGAGGTGGATTATGGTGGAGGGGGGCACCGCACACAGCTAAGAGATCAATGATCAACTTGTGTCTCTATGGGGTGCCCCCTCCCCCGTATATAAAGGAGTGGAGGAGGGGGAGGGCCGGCCCTCCTATGGTGCACCCAATGTGGAGTCCTACTCCCACCGGGAGTAGGATCCCCCATCCCTAGTTGGACTAGGAGTGGAAGGAAGGGGGAGAGAGGGGGAAGGAAAGGGGGCCGCCCCCCCCCCCCCACCCAATTCGGATTGGGCATGGGGGCCGCCCCCCTAGGCCTCCCTCTATTCTCTCCCACTATGGCCCAATAAGGCCCATATACCTCCCGCGGGGGTTCCGGTAACCTCCTGGTGCTCCGGTATATGCCCGAACTCACCCGGAACTATTCCGACGGTGAAATATAGTCATCCAATATATTGATCTTTATATCTCGACCATTTCTAGACTCCTCGTCATGTCCGTGATCATATTCGGGACACCGAACTACCTTTGGTACATCAAAACACATAAACTCATAATACCGATCATCACCGAACATTAAGCATGTGGACCCTACGGGTTCGAGAATTATGCAGACATGACCGAGACTCATCTATGGTCAATAACCAATAGCGGAACCTGGATGCTCATATTGGTTCCTACATATTCTACGAAGATCTATATCGGTCAAACTGCATAACAACATATGTTGTTCCCTTTGTCATCGGTATGTTACTTGCCCGAGATTCGATCGTCGGTATCTCAATACCTAGTTCAATCTCGTTACCAGCAAGTCTCTTTACTCGTTCCGTAATGCATAATCCCACAACTAACTCATTAGTCACATTGCTTGCAAGGCTTATACTGATGTGCATTACCGAGAGGGCCCAGAGATACCTCTTTGACAATCGGAGTGACAAATCCTAATCTTGATCTATGCCAACTCAACAAGTACCATCAGAGACACCTGTAGAACACCTTTATAATCACCCAGTTACGTTGTGAAGTTTGGTAGCACACAAAGTGTTCCTCCGGTATTCGGGAGTTGCATAATCTCATAGTCATAGGAACATGTATAAGTCATGAAGAAAGCAATAGCAACATACTAAACGATCAAGTGTTAAGCTAACGGAATGGGTCAAGTCAATCACATCATTCTCTAATGATGTGATCTTGTTAATCAAATGACCACTCATGTCTATGGCTAGGAAACTTAACCATCTTTGATTCAACGAGCTAGTCAAGAGGCATACTAGTGACACTCTGTTTGTCTATGTATTCACACATGTACTAAGTTTCCAGTTAATACAATTCTAGCATGAATAATAAAAATTTATCATTATATAAGGAAATATAAATAACAACTTTATTATTGCCTCTAGGGCATATTTCCTTTAGTCTCCCACTTGCACTAGAGTCAGTAATCTAGATTACATAGTAATGATTCTAACACCCACGTAGTCTTGGTGTTGATCATGTTTTGCTCGTGAGAGAACTTTATTCAACGGGTCTGCCACATTCAGAGCCGTATGTATTTAGCAAATATTCTATGTCTACAATGCTCTGCATAGAGCTACTTTACCTAATTGCTCCCACTTTCAATATGTATACAGATTGAGACACAGAGTCATCCGGATCGGTGTAAAAGCTTGCATCAACGTAACTCTTTACGATGAACTCTTTATCACCTCCATAACCGAGAAATATTTCCTTAGTCCTCTAAGGATAATTTTGACCAATGTCCAGTGATCTACTCCTAGATCACTATTGTACTCCCTTGCCAAATTCAAGGCAGGGTATACAATAGGTCTGGTACACAGCATGGCATACTTTATAGAACCTATGGCTGAGGCATAGGGTATGACTTTCATTCTCTTTCTATCTTCTGTCGTGGTCGGGCTTTGAGTCTTACTCAACTTCACACCTTGCAACACAGGCAAGAACTCCTTCTTTGACTGTTCCATCTTGAACTATTTCAAAATCTTGTCAAGGTATACACTCATTGAAAAAACTTATCAAGTGTCTTGATCTATCTCTATAGATCTTGATGCTCAATATGTGAGCAGCTTCACCGAGGTATTTCTTTGAAAAACCACTTTCAAACACTCCTTTATGCTTTCCAGAAAATTCTACATCATTTCTGATTCACAATATGTCATTTACATATACTTATCAGAAAGGCTGTAGTGCTCCCACTCACTTTCTTGTAAATACAGGCTTCATCGCAAGTCTGTATAAAACTATATGCTTTGATCAACGCATCAAAGCATATATTCCAACTCCGAGATACTTGCACCAGTCCATAGATGGATCATTGGAGTTTGCACACTTTGTTAGCAGCTTTAGGATTGACAAAACCTTCTGGTTGCATAATATACAACTCTTCTTTAAGAAAACCATTAAGGAATACAGTTTTCACATCCATTTGCCAGATTTCATCAAATGTGGCACTTGCTAACATGATTCGGACAGACTTAAGCATCGCTAAGAGTGAGAAAATCTCATCGTAGTCAACATCTTGAACTTGTTGAAAACCCTTTTGCGACAATTCGAGCTTTGTAGATAGTAACACTACTAGCAGCATCTGTCTTCCTCTTGAAAATCCATTTATTCTCAATGGCTTGCCGATCATCGGGCAAGTCAACCAAAGTCTACACTTTGTTCTTATACATGGATCCTATCTCAGATTTCATGGCCTCAAGCCATTTTGCGGAATCTGGGCTCATCATCGCTTCCTCATAGTTTGTAGGTTTGTCATGGTTTAGTAACTTGACTTCCAGAACAGGATTACCGTACCACTCTAGTGCGGAACGTGCTCTGGTTGACCTACGAGGTTCTGTAGTAATTTGATCTGAAGTTACATGATCATCATCATTAGCTTCCTCACTAATTGGTGTAGGAGTCATAGGAACAGATTTCTGTGATGAACTACTTTCCAATTCGGGAGCAGGTACAGTTACCTCATCAAATTCTACTTTCCTCCCACTCACTTCTTGTGAGAGAAATGATCCATTCTTAGCAACGGGAGTCTTGCCTTCGGATCTGTGATAGAAGGTGTACCCAATAGTCTCTTTTGGGTATCCTATGAAGACACATTTCTCTGATTTGGGTTCGAGCTTATCAGGTTAAGGCTTTTTCTCATAAGCATCGCAGCCCCAAACTTTAAGAAACAACAACTTTAGTTTCTTCCAAACCACAGTTCATAAGGTGTCGTCTCAACGGATTTAGATGGTGCCCTATTTAACGTGAATGCAGCCGTCTCTAAAGCATAACCCCAAAACATAGCGGTAAATTAGTAAGAGACATCATAGATCGCACCATATCTAGTAACGTACGATTACGACGTTCGGACGCACCATTACGCTATGGTGTTCTGGGTGGCGTGAGTTGCGAAACTATTCCACATTGTTTCAAATGAAGACCAAACTCGTAACTCAAATATTCTCCTCCACGATCAGATCGTAGAAACTTTATTTTCTTGTTATGATGATTTTCCACTTCACTCTAAAATTCTTTGAACTTTTCAAATGTTTCAAACTTATGTTATATCTGCTCAAATCATCTCTGAAGGTGAGAAAATAACGATACCCGTCGCGAGCCTCAACATTCATCGGACCATGTATGATTTCCAACAAATCTGTTGCTCGCTCCATTGTTCTGGAGAACGGAGTTTTAGTCATCTTGCCCAGGAGGCATGGTTCGCAAGTACCAAGTGATTCATAATCAAGTGATTCCAAAAGTCCACCAGAATGGAGTTTCTTCATGCGCTTTACACCAATATGACCTAAATGGCAATGCCACAAATATGTTGCACTATCATTATCAACTCTGCATCTTTTGGCTTCAATATTATGAATATGTGTGTCACTACTATCGAGATTTAACAAGAATAGACCACTCTTTAAGGGTGCATGACCATAAAAGATATTACTCATATAAATAGAACAACCATTATTCTCTGATTTAAATGAATAATTGTCTCGCATCAAACAAGATCCAGATATAATGTTCATGTTTAACACTGTGAAAGTGCAATTATCCCTAGGTGGTTTTGGTAATTCCTAACAACATATAGCTCATTGAGCTAATGCTATTTCAAGATTAATATTTCAGGAAAGCTCGATGATTGGCATGGCATGGATGATAAAAGTGGACCCCTCAAAATACTAAGGACAAAAGGATTGGCTCAAGCTCAAAGCTCAAGACTCTACATTTTCTATTTTAGTGATCCAAGATCACATTGAGACTATAGGAAAAGCCAATACTATCAAGGAGGGATGAGGTGTTGCTTAATGGCTTTCTTGCTCAAAATGCTTAGTGATATGCTCCAAAGCCCTCAACTACTTTCTCACATCCACACATGACCTAAACCAAAAGTCAAACTCGGCCCCACCGATTCTTTCTATCCGGCGCCACCGAGTTCAGATGTCATAGCCACTACCACAAACCCTAGGCAAATCGGTCTCACCGAGATGGGATTGTAATCTCTTTGTTTCCCTTCATAACGTTTCAGTCCCACCGCGATGAGCGATCGGTCCCACCAAGATTGCAATGTAAACTCTCTGTTTCCCTTCCGTAACATTTTGGTCTCACCGAAATGAGCGAATCGGTCCCACCGAGTTTACCTGACCAACTCTCTGGTTAGCTTATTACCAAAATCGTTCCCATCGAGTTTGTGTAATCGGTCTCACCGAGATTACGTTATGCCCTAACCCTAACCATATCGGTCCTACCAAGTTGCATGTCGGTCCCACCGAAAATCCTAACCGTCACTAGATTTGCTGAATCGGTCCGACCGACTTTCTCAATTCGGTCCCACCGAGATTGGCAAGTTGTGTGTAACGGTTAGATTTTGTGTGGAGGCTATATATACCCCTCCACCTCCTCTTAATTCGTGGAGAGAGCCATCAGAACGAACCTACACTTCCAGCTTACATTTTCTGAGAGAGAACCACCTACACTTGTGTTGAGGCCAAGATATTCCATTCCTACCATATGAATCTTGATCTCTAGCCTTCCCCAAGTTGCTTTCCACTCAAATCTTGTTTCCACCAAATTCAAATCCTGTGAGAGAGAATTGAGTGTTGGGGAGACTATCATTTGAAGCACAAGAGCAAGGAGTTCATCATCAACACACCATTTGTTACTTCTTGGAGAGTGGTATCTCCTAGATTGGCTAGGTGTCACTTGGGAGCCTCCGACAAGATTGTGGAGTTGAACCAAGGAGTTTGTAAGGGCAAGGAGATCTCCTACTTTGTGAAGATCTACCGCTAGTGAGGCAAGTCCTTCGTGGGCGACGGACATGGTGGGATAGACAAGGTTGCTTCTTTGTGGACCCTTTGTGGGTGGAGCCCTCCATGGACTCGCGCAGCCGTTACCCTTCATGGGTTGAAGTCTCCATCAATGTGGATGTACGATAGCACCACCTATCAAAACCACGACAAAAACATCCGTGTCTCCTATTGCGTTTGCACTCTCCAAACCCTTCCCTTTACATTCTTGCAAGTTGCATGCTTTACTTTCCGCTGCTCATATACTCTTTGCATGCTTGCTTGAATTGTGTTAAGATTGCTTGACTTGTCCAAAGTTGCTAAAATCTGCCAAGAACTAAAATTGGGAAAAGGATAATTTTTTATTTTGTCAAGTAGTTTAATCACCCCCCCCCCCTCTAGACATACTTTTGATCCTACACGCTGGCACCAAATAACAATTATTTAGATCTAAAACTAATCCCGAAGGTAGATGTAGAGGTAGCGTGCCGACTGCGATCACATCGACTTTGGAACCATTTCCCACGGGCATCGTCACCTCGTCCTTAGCCAATCTTCGCTTAATTTGTAGTCCATGTTTCGAGTTGCAAATATTAGCAGTAGAACCAGTATCAAATACCCAGGTGCTACTGCGAGCATTAGTAAGGTACACATCAATAACATGTATATCACATATACCTTTGTTCACCTTGCCATCCTTCTTATCCGCCAAATACTTGGGGCAGTTCCGCTTCCAGTGGCCAATCCCTTTGCAGTAGAAACACTCAGTCTCAGGCTTAGGTCCAGACTTGGGATTCTTCACTTGAGCAGCAAATTGCTTATTGTTCTTCTTGAAGTTCCCCTTCTTCCCTTTACCCTTTTTCTTGAAACTGGTGGTCTTGTTGACCATCAACACTTGATGCTCCTTCTTGATTTCTACCTCCGCAGCCTTTAGCATTGTGAAGAGCTCGAGAATTGTCTCCATTATCCCTTGCATATTATAGTTCATCAAAAAATTCTAGCAACTCGGTGATAGTGACTAGAGAATTATGTCAATCACTATCTTATCTGGAAGATTAACTCCCACTTGATTCAAGTGATTGTAGTACCCAGACAATCTGAGCACATGCTCACTGGTTGAGCTATTCTCCTCCATCTTGTAGGCAAAGTACTGCCAGGGGTCTCATACCTCTCGACACGGGCATGAGTATGAAATACCAATTTCAACTCTTGGAACATATTATATGCTCTGTGGCGTTCAAAACATTTTTGAAGTCCCGGTGCTAAGCCGTAAAGCATGGTGCACTAAACTATCAAGTAGTCATTATACCGAGCTTTGTCAAACGTTCATAACGTCTGCATCTACTCCTGCAATAGGTCTGTCACCTAGCGGTGTATCAAGGACATAATTCTTCTGTGCAGCAATGAGGATAATCCTCAAGTTACGGACCCAGTCCGTGTAGTTGCTACCATCATCTTTCAACTTAGCTTTCTCTAGGAACGCATTAAAATTCAACGGAATAACAGCACGGTCCATCTATCTACAATAACATAGACATGCAAAATACTATCAGGTACTAAGTACATGATAAATTAAAGTTCAGTTAACCATATTACTAAAGAACTCCCACTTAGATAGACATCCCTCTAATCATCTAAGTGATCACGTGATCAATATCAACTAAACCATGTCCAGTCATCACGTGAGATGGAGTAGTTTTCAATGGTGAACATCACTATGTTGATCATATCTACTATATGATTCACGCTCGACCTTTCGGTTTTAGTGTTCCGAGGCCATATCTGCATATGCTAGGCTCGTCAAGTTTAACCCGAGTTTTCTGTGTGTGCAAAACTGCCTAGCACCCGTTGTATGTGAACGTAGAGCTTATCACACCCGATCATCACGTGGTGTCTCGGCACGACGAACTTTCACAACGGTGCATACTCAGGGAGAACATTTGTACCTTGAAATTTATTGAGAGATCATCTTATAATGCTACTGTCGAACTAAGCAAAATAAGATGCATAAAGGATAAACATCACATGCAATCAATATAAGTGATATGATATGGCCATCACCATCTTGTGCCTTTTTTATCTCCATCTCCAAAGCACCATCATGATCACCATCGTCACCGGCGCGACACCTTGATCTCCATCGTAGCATCATTGTTGTCTCGCCAAATATTGCTTCTACGACTATCGCTACCGCTTAGTGATAAAGTAAAGCAATTACATGGCGATTGCATTTCATACAATAAAGCGGCAACCATATGGCTCCTGCCAGTTGCCGGTAACTCTGTTACAAAACATGATCATCTCATACAATAAAATTTAGTAACATGTCTTGACCACATCACATCACAACATGCCCTGCAAAAACAAGTTAGACGTCCTCTACTTTGTTGTTACAAGTTTTACGTGGCTGCTACGGGCTTAGCAAGAACCGTTCTTACCTACGCATCAAAACCACAACGATTTTTTGTCAAGTATGTGTTGTTTTAACCTTCAACAAGGACTGGGCGTAGCCACACTCGATTCAACTAAAGTTGGAGAAACTGACACCCGCCAGCCACTTGTGTGTGAAGCACGTCGGTAGAACCAGTCGCGTAAGCATACGCGTAATGTTGGTCCGGGCCGCTTCATCCAACAATACCGCCGACTCAAAGTATGACATGCTGATAAGCAGTATGACTATTATCACCCACAACTCACTTGTGTTCTACTCGTACATATAACATCTACGCATAAACCTGGCTCGGATGCCACTATTGGGGAACGTAGTAATTTCAAAAAAGTCCCTATGCACACGCAAGATCATGGTGATGCACACCAATGAGAGGGGAGAGTGTTGTCTACGAACCCTCGTACACCGTAAGCGGAAGCGTTTTGTAACGCGGTTGATGTAGTCGGACGTCTTCATGATCCAACCGATCCAAGTACCGAACGTACGGCACCTCCGCGATCTGCACACGTTCAGCTTGGTGACGTCCCACGAACTCACGATCCAGCAAAGTGTTGAGGGAGAGCTTCGTCAGCACGACGACGTGATGACGATGATGATGAACCTACTGGCGCAGGGCTTTGCCTAAGCACTACGATGATATGACGGTAACGCCCTCGATGCGGCTATATCTCCCACGTGTCGAAGCATGACTTAGAGGCATAACCGCATTGAAAGCAATGTCGCAAGTGAGGTAATCTTCGCACAACCCATGTAATACATAAGGGAAAAGAGATACATAGTTGGCTTACAGTCGCCACTTCACACAATACATAAATAAACATCCATCATTCAGTTTACACTCAAGGTCCGGCTACGGAACCAAAATAAAACAAGACTACCCCAAATGCAACACAGATCCCCGATCGCCCCAACTGGGCTCCGCTACTGATCGTCTGGAAATGAAACATAGTAACGACCAAGGGCCTCATCAAATTCCCACTTCAGCTCAGTTGCGCCATCTGCGTTGGCATCACCGGTTCTTGCATCTGTTTTGGTAGAATCTGTGAGTCACGGGGACTCAGCAATCTCACACCCGCGAGATCAAGACTATTTAAGCTTAAGGGAAGGTTGGTGTAATGAGGTGGAGCTGCAGCAAGCGACTAGCATATATGGTGGCTACGATCGCAAAAGAGAGCGAGAAGAGAAGCAAGGCACGGTCGTGAAGCTAGTAGCGATCAAGCAGTGATCCTAGAGCAACCTGCGTCAAACATAACTCCAACACCGTGTTCACTTCCCGGACTCCGCCGAGAAGGGACCATCACGGTTACACATGCGGTTGATGTATTTTAATTAAGGTCAACTTCGGGTTCGATCTGGATCTGGCTCGGGGTCGTCGCCGGAGTTGGAGGTCGCCGGCGCGGGAGCTATGGCCGGAGGGAGGAGAGGCCGGGGCGGCGGCCGGGGCGGCCGGATCCGCGGGTCAGCGGCGGCGGCGGCGGCGGCGGGCGGCGGCGCTGGTGATCTGGCGCTGTGCGGCGAAGCTGCGGGCGGCAGTGGCGGTGGTCCGCGCGGACGCGGAGGCGGAGCGGCGGTGGTCCGCGCGGGACGGCGGCGGCGGCGGAGCGGCGGTGGTCCGACGCGGCGGTGGTGGTCCGCGCGGGGCGGGGCGTGGCGCATGGGCGGCGGCGGGGAGGAGACCCGGGGGCCGGCGGCGGCGGCGGCGCGGCGCCACGTGGCAGCTCGCGAGTGGTCGGGCGGCGGGCGGACGCGTCCGTCCGATCCGGACGTGTCCGCGGCGCGGGGGGAATTTCGCTAGGGTTTGCGGTTGGAGGAGATGCATATTTGTAGGTAGAGGAGCTAGGAGACTCCAAATGGGGTGCGGTTTCGCCACACGATCGTGATCCGACGACGGAGAGCATGGAAGTGACTTAGATGGGTTATTGGGCTGTTTTGGAGGGTGTTGGGCTGCAACCCAAAAGAGGCCTTTTTGAGAGTGCGGTTAACCGTTGAGTACCAAACGAACTCCAAATGACCGAAACTTGACAGGTGGTCTACGGTGCTATACCAGGGCCACTTGGCAAGGCTCGGTCCATTCGAGAATGTTCAACACCGCGACACGGAAAAATGTGAAAGGGAGCGCGGGGAACATAGGAGTGCGGATTGCAAAACGGACAACGGGGAAAATGCTCGGAATCATGAGACGAACACGTATGCAAATGAGATGCACATGATGACATGATATGAGATGCATGACATGGACAAAATGCAAAACGAAAACAAAACCCAACCACGAAGGGAATATCATAGCACATGGCCGAAAATGGCAAGAGTTGGAGTTACAAATATGGAAAGTTACATCCGGGGTGTTACAACACTCCACCACTACAAGAGGATCTCGTCCCGAGATCTAGGACTGAAAGAACTCCGGATATTCGGAACGGAGGTGATCCTTGCGCTCCCAGGTGGCTTCTCGGTCGGAATGGTGTGGCCACTTCACTTTCAGGAATTTGATTGACTTATTGCGAGTCTTGCGCTCGGTTTCATCAAGAATAGCAACGGGGTGCTCATGATAAGAGAGATCTTCTTGGAGGTCAATTTCTTCAAAGTTGATAGTGCGCTCAGGAATCTTGAAGCACTTGCGAAGCTGTGACACGTGAAACACATTGTGCACGTTTGCAAAGTTGGATGGAAGCTCAAGTTGATAGGCGAGATCGCCTCTTTTGCCAATGATCTTGAAAGGACCCACATATCTAGGGGCAAGCTTCCCTTAAGCTTAAATAGTCTTGATCTCGCGGGTGTGAGATTGCTGAGTCCCCGTGACTCACAGATTCTACCAAAAGCAGATCACAGTACGGTGATGCCAGCGAGATGGCATAAGCCATGAGTGAAGTGGGAATTTGATGAGGCCCTTGGTCGTTACTATGTTTCATTTCGAGACGAGCGATGGCGGAGCCAGTTAGAGCGATCGAGGATCTGTGTTGCATTTGGGGTAGTCTTCTTTTATTTTGGTTCCGTGGCGGACCTTGAGTGTAAACTGAATGATGGATGTTTATTTATGTATTGTGTGAAGTGGCATTTGTAAGCCAACTATGTATCTCTTTTCCTTATGTATTACATGGGTTGTGCGAAGATTACCTCACTTGCGACATTGCTTTCAATGCGGTTATGCCTCTAAGTCGTGCTTCGACACGTGGGAGATATAGCCGCATCGAGGGCGTTACAAGTGAGGTAATCTTCGCACAACCCATGTAATACATAAGGGAAAAGAGATACATAGTTGGCTTACAGTCGCCACTTCACACAATACATAAATAAACATCCTCCATTCAGTTTACACTCAAGGTCCGGCTACGGAACCAAAATAAAAGAAGACTACCCCAAATGCAACACAGATCCCCGATCGCCCCAACTGGGCTCCGCTACTGATCGTCTGGAAATGAAACATAGTAACAACCAAGGGCCTCATCAAATTCCCACTTCAGCTTAGTTGTGCCATCTCGCTGGCATCACCGTACCGTGATCTGCTTTGGTAGAATCTGTGAGTCACGGGACTCAAAGAATCTCACACCCATGAGATCAAGACTATTTAAGCTTAAGGGAAGGTTGGTGTAATGAGGTAGAGCTGCAGCAAGCGACTAGCATATATGGTGGCTACGATCGCAAAAGAGAGTAAGAAGAGAAGTAAGGCACGGTCGTGAAGCTAGTAGAGATCAAGCAGTGATCCTAGAGCAACCTGCGTCAAACATAACTCCAACACCGTGTTCACTTCCCGGACTCCGCCGAGAAGGGACCATCACGGTTACACACGCGGTTGATGTATTTTAATTAAGGTCAACTTCGGTTCGATCTGGATCTGCTCGGGTCGTCGCGGAGTTGAGGTCGCCGCGCGGAGCTCGGGCCGAGGAGGAGAGGCGGGCGGCGGCCGGCGGCCGGATCCGGCGGGTCGGGCGGCAGACGGGCGGGGCGGGCAAGGCGCGGCTTGGCGATGATCGTGGCGGCGAAGCTGCGGGCGGCGGCGGCGGTGGTCCGCGCGGACGCGGGGGCGGAGGCGGAGCCAGCGGTGGTCCGCGCGGGCGGCGGGCGCGCGGCGGCGGCGGCGCTGAGTCTGGCTCTGGGGCCGGCGGGCGCGGCTGGCGGGCTTGGCGGCGGCGGCGGTGCGGCGCCATGTGGCAGCTTCGCGGCGGCGGGCGGCGGGCGGACGCGTCCGGTCCGATCCGGACGTGTCCAGCGGTGCGGAGGGGGAATTTCGCTAGGGTTTGCCCGGATTTGGAGGGGGAGATGCATATTTGTAGGTAGAGGGAGCTAGGAGACTTCAAATGGGGTGCGGTTTTCGCCCACACGATCGTGATCCGACGACGGAGAGCATGGAAGTGACTTAGATGGGTTATTGGGCTGTTTTGGAGGGGTGTTGGGCTGCAACCCAAAAGAGGCCTTTGCGAGAGTGCGGTTAACCATTGGAGTACCAAACGAACTCCAAATGACCCGAAACTTGACAAGTGGTCTACCAGTGCTATACCAGGGCCACTTGGCAAGGCTCGGTCCATTCCTAGAATGTTCAACACCCGCACACAGAAAAATGTGAAAGGGAGCGCCGAGGAACATAGGAGTGCCGGATTGCAAAACGGACAACGGGGAAAATGCTCGGAATCATGAGACGAACACGTATGCAAATGAGATGCACATGATGACATGATATGAGATGCATGACATGGACAAAATGCAAAACGAAAACAAAACCCAACCACGAAGGGAATATCATAGCACATGGCCGAAAATGGCAAGAGTTGGAGTTACAAATATGGAAAGTTACATCCGAGGTGTTACAATGACCGAGGTGGATTATGGTGGAGGGGGGCACCGCACACGGCTAAGAGATCAATGATCAACTTGTGTCTCTATGGGGTTCCCCCTCCCCCGTATATAAAGGAGTGGAGGAGGGGGAGGGTCGGCCCTCCTATGGCGCGCTCCATGGGGAGTCCTACTCCCACCGAGAGTAGGGTTCCCCCCCCCCCCTTCCCTAGTTGGACTAGGAGTGGAAGGAAGGGGAGAGAGGGGGAAGGAAAGGGGGGCCGGCCCCCCACCCAATTTGGATTGGGCTTGGGGAGGGGGGGCACGCCTCCTCCTACGCCTCCCTCTCTTCTCTCCCACTATGTCCCAATAAGGCCCATATACCTCCGGGGGGGTTCCGGTAACCTCCCGGTGCTCCGGTATATGCCCGAACTCACCCGGAACTATTCCGACGGCCAAATATAGTCATCCAATATATCGATCTTTATGTCCCGGCCATTTCTAGACTCCTCGTCATGTCCGTGATCATATCCGGGACACCGAACTACCTTCGGTACATCAAAACACATAAACTGATAACACCGATCGTCACCGAATGTTAAGCGTGCGGACCCTGCGGGTTCGAGAACTATGCAAACATGACCGAGACTCATCTCCGATCAATAACCAATAGCAGAACCTGGATGCTCATATTGGTTCCTACATATTCTACGAAGATCTTTGTCGGTCAAACCGCCTAACAACATACGTTGTTCCCTTTGTCATCGGTATGTTACTTGCCCGAGATTCGATTGTCGGTATCTCAATACCTAGTTCAATCTCGTTACCGGCAAGTCTCTTTACTCGTTCTGTAATGCATCATCCCACAACTAACTCATTAGTGACATTGCTTGCAAGGCTTATAGTGATCTGCATTACCGAGAGGGCCCAAAGATACCTCTCCGACAATCGGAGTGACAAATCCTAATCTTGATCTATGCCAACTCAACAAGTACCATCGGAGACACCAGAGAGCACCTTTATAATCACCCGAGCACGTTGTGACGTTTGGTAGCACACAAAGTGTTCCTCTGGTATTCGGGAGTTGCATAATCTCATAGTCATAGGAACATGTATAAGTCATGAAGAAAGCAATAGCAACATAATAAATGATCAAGTGCTAAGCTAACGAAATGGGTCAAGTCAATCACATCATTCTCTAATGATGTGATCCCGTTAATCAAATGACAGCTCATGTCTATAGCTAGGAAACTTAACCATCTTTGATTCAACGAGCTAGTCAAGTAGAGGCATACTAGTGACACTCTGTTTGTCTATGTATTCACACATGTACTAAGTTTCCGGTTAATACAATTCTAGAATGAATAATAAACATTTATCATGATATAAGGAAATATAAATAACAACTTTATTATTGCCTCTAGGGCATATTTCCTTCAGTAATCATCGACAATGACAAGATAATATTTATATCCGGAGTAGCTCAAGACTGGAGATGTCCAAACATCACAATGGATTAAATGAAAGGGGGCAGTAGTGTAGGATGTGGAGGTGGCAAAGGGTAGCCTTGTATGCTTGCCCATTTGACACGCACTACAGAGATGGGAGGGACGGGCATCATTATTACATGTGGTAAGGAAATCTAAAGAAAAAGGGGAAAATGTAGAGGAGCTAGGGTGCCCAAGCCGCTTATGCCAGAGATCATGGGTGGAGACGACGAATGCTTGCATGGTCGTGGCGCCTTTATTTGCAGTGAAGGGGTGCAGATCGCCATCACTGTTGACCCTCAGAAGCACCTCCTTGGTGGCTAGATCCTTCACAGAAAATCCAAGGGGGTCAATTTCCACACAGCACAAATTGTCACGAGTGAATTTACAAACGGAAATGAGATTCTTGATGATATTAGGAGACAAAAGAATATGGCGAAGGTAGAAGGGTTTAGGAGGGAGATGAGCAGTACCAATAGATAGCACAGGGAGCCGAGAGCCATTACCGACAATTATATGACGAGTGTAAGGAGCTAATAAGGAACGAAACGAGGACAAGGTACCTGGATCGCCGGTGACGTGGGACGCCGCACCCGTGTCCATGATCTAGTCAGCGTTCAGCTGAAAAGCGGATCCATAGCTCGGAGTCGCGTGGTACATGGCCGAGGCGTCCCAGTGAGGAGGAGTTGTCGATGGAGAGCGGAGCGCGGGGACGCGCCTCGACGCTGGGGTCAGTAGGGAGAGCCGCGGCGGCTGCAGCCTCGGCGGAGTCGGCATCTGCCTTGGGAGAAGGAGGAGTAACCATCGCTCTGATTACCAAACTGAGCCGTAAACTCTGTGCTGTATTGCGAGAACTTAGCTCGGTTACATATACATCGAGACCCCTACATGCAGGGCACGTCTCGTGGTGGTTGCAGTAGACTAGGGAGGATCCTGAAGACTAGCCTACCTAGTTACAACAGACTACAAGATAATCAACAACACAAGTGTACACATACAATGAACGTGACAGTTCACCAACAACAATTATGTACTACTCCCTCCGTTCCTAAATATAAGTCTTTGTAGAGATTTCACTATGAACCACATACGGATGTATATAGATGCATTTTAAGTGTAGATTCATTCATTTTGCTCCATATGTAGTCCACCTAGTAGAATCGCTAGAAAGACTTATATTTCGGAAAGAGGGAGTACTACAAAGAGCATTTGTGGTGCTTATACAACGGAACCAAGCTCGTGCGCGTCTTTGTGTTACACAGTAACTTCACATGATTCCAATATGAACTTCATGCAACATCACATCACATTACCAGAAAAGGATCCCCCATTTTCCAAAATGCCTTACGATGGACATCAAAGCAAGCATAGCATGTCCTCATCGCGCCATGGGACACAAGGAATTGTAATGCTCTCTAAATTCTAAAATACGTTTGCTCCACGACACCATAATTCCAACAGGCATTACAACTAACAGATCCCTAAAATCCAAAACACGCTTCTTCAACGTCTCTTTTCCCTTTACCAGTGCGTGCGTGCGTGGGTGGTTGTTGGTTAGTTGTTGGGTGGAGTTTAATACTAGTAGCCCAGCCAGAAGGCATCCAGAAGGCATCCTGGGCTGCGGTGCACGCTTGGCTGTCCCTAGCACTGCCACTGCCACTGACTCGCTCTCGGCTTACTTGGGGTGGCACAGGCGTGTCGAATTGCTACAGCACGACGTTGAAAGCGTACCCAAACATAGAACAGTCATTTCTCTTCCCAAACTCCTCGGATGATGGGAGTGCCGATCACGTCTGCCTAGAGGGTCAGACTCAGACGGCCATGATTATCTTATTTTACAGGTCGTCTCGGTCACGTTGTCCATGACGGGATCACAGTAATAACTGTACTCCAACTTGCAAGCTGAACCGAGACCTCATTCGGAGATGACAAACAGTCGGTGACGTTTGAGTAAAGCGAGCAGTGGCCGTGGCTGGACAGGACTCCTTTAATTTTCCGCCTTTTGAGCTCACTCTTTGCCCGTCACCTAGCTGTGAGCGAATCTGGCCATTAGTTTAGTCAGTGCGTGCTTAGATGCAACCACCCACCTTCCTGCAGGTGCAGCCCCTCCAGTGACCCCGCACGTATTATTGTTACGAGAAATCCACAATCAGATAACTGCTCTTCTCAAGGAAAGAGGTCGTCTACCGGCAAGGGGAGGGCTCCAGGTGGTCCGGGCTGTTCATCCGCAACTGTCATTGCTTCAATATCTGCACAACGGATGTACCAATCAGAAATAAACATGCCGATCGAACCGACAAATGCAGATCGACAGCTTGAGCTGTAGCACTTCATAGTTTGAAAGCTGTGTAGAAAAGTTGGGCAACGTGCAAGCGTCAAGGTAACCCCCTCAATCCCGATAACAACGAGAAATGGCCGAGATAATGAGATTTCCAGTCATGCATCTTCTGCTACTCTGATCCACCTGCTAGTGCTAGGTACTCAAGCAAAGCCCACATGCAACATAAGCAGTGCAGCTTATAACAAAGGCGGTGAACAAGAACAAACAAAAAGTAAAGGTAGCTGAAAATGAATGCTTCCATGGAGAAGGCACGATTAACTCCTCGATGGTAATGTCGATGTACATGTAGAAAGTACAAAGGAACCTGGTAAACGGCCTCCTCTTGACGATCTGATAATTTCTAACTGAACTAAGTGGTCAGAAAGAAGGCAGACCTATCATCTATGTACCTTATTGTCCAATTTTCTGTAGGCAAACAACTTATAAAATGCACCTAACCGCTCTGGAATGAAAAGAAGTACAGAGCCGTACCACATGAACTCTCAAGCGTGGGTTCTTCCGACATTCAGATTACAAGAAGTGTTCAAGGGCTATTTACTAATCATATCGTATCGTTGGTGTCCGTCCATCATCACGTGCCCGCAACCGCCAAAGCATAGGTGTCAATCAATGACTTGTACTCTTCGTTCTCAGCACACCCTCTACTTCTGAGTACACTCATTAACCTGTCGACACTCCCCATGTCATTCTTCTCCTTGAAATATGCCAAGAGACTCTCAACATTGGTCGGTCTTGGTCTCCATTTACTTGCACTTTTAACTGCAGTGGCTTTCTCCAAACATGACAGAGATTCAGCAAACTGATTGTCCTTCAGGTACGCCGTGGCAAGGATTTCCCAGGTATTTGGTTTGGGGTTCCCACCTTTCTCAACAAATCTGTTCAGAGTTTGCTCAGCCTTCACAACAAAACCTTCTCTAGAATACCATGCTAATAAAATGTTCATAGTCTTCGGATCGAAACTAGAACTTTTGGATGCCCATTCTTCGTATAGAAGTTCAGCTCCCTCAATATCTCCTAGCCTAACAAGGGCAGACAGTACCTCCTGGTAACCCAGGTTATGAATTGTCTTGAAAGTTGCTTTGTACCAATTCCAAATGCGGTAGACTTCTTCTTTCTTCTGAAGGTGGCTATAGAGTGTGATGAGAAAATGGAAACATTTTTTATCCCTACCTGTTGCTCGCTTCTCAGCTTCTTTCAGGCATTCTTCTGCCTTCTCAAAGTTCTCCAGCTTGATATGCATGCTAGCAAGTGTGGTATAAGTAGTCCAGTTGGCAACGACAGACTCATCAGCAATCATCTGGTTCAAGACTCGTTCCATTGCATCAGCATCTTTCATAGCTGCACAACACTTTATCCAAATGTTGTAAGTGCAGACATCAAAACCGACATTTCTTTGCTTCATCTCATCAGTAACTCTAGACACTTTCTCAGGCTCTGCAACATCCACGTAAAAATTCATCAACACATTGAAAGGTAATGTGTCAGTTGCAAACCCCTTTTTCCTCATCTGCTCAAATGTGTATTCTGTTTTATCTTTCATCCTAGCTTGGGCATACACATTGAGAAGAGACCCATACGTTCGCTTGTCTTTCAGTGGGTCAGGAAGTTTCTCGAAGTATTCTTCAGCATCTGGAACACCACGTACTTTTGCAATCAGATCCAACTGGATTGCCATATCACTAGATGATAGCGAAAATCTATCTCTTCGATCAGTCATCCAATCATAAACCTGCACATGCAAGAGAAAAAACTTGATGAGAACCATATGACTAGTAGGATTAGCCATCAAAAGGCACCCAGACGATAGCAAGAAAGGATGTCCAAACACTTCATAAACTATCACTATCGAAGGTGAGCCTTGAAAACGATTTGCAGGGTCTTTAGGGGTTTTGAACTACTGTTCCTCGCACTAAGTAATTAATGTCAGATCAGATAAACAGCAGCTACCTTTCCAGTTTAGATTCCAATTCACGATAAACTGGCACATTAACCCTTGCCTGAAATGGAGCAAGTCCAAAATTATGTTCATCCCTATCTCAATGTGGTTGCATATTTCTTCTTTGATCATCCTTTGAGCAATGAATTCCTCAACATACAGCTGATAATCTGCTCAAAGTATAAGCAGAGTAATTCCGATTTAAGTCCGACCTTGGCAATTAGATTTGTCGCACAACATGTACTAGCACACTCAAGTGACACTAAATTTTAGTCTAAATAGTGTTCCAACTACCACCAAGAATTTCAACACTATCTGACGCGCACACTAGATACAAAATTTCATAAAATTTGCAGCACCGAAGCGAACATAGTTACGCAAGCAACCATAAAACAACGCATCATTAGTGAATTTCTGTGGCTGGTTTCAGTTAATGTTACCAACATTAGCCTCTGAATTGGAACGAAACTAAGTCGCTCGATCACTAATCAAGCATTCAAGCAGCAACAAAGTGGGGGTTCATTAGATCTCCGAGAGACGCGACCAGGAATGGCTACCTCGAGTGCGAGGTTGAACCGGCGGAACTTGCGGAGCTCCCTGGCGATGCGGCAGAGCTCCCACTTGTCGAGGCGGCGCTCGCCCTCGTCCCAGTCCGCGAGCGTCCGCCCCACGGGCCGGCCGCCGTGGCCCACCGCCACGCGCCGGTACAGGCTGCTCCACCGCAGCGCCGGGCGCCGCTCGAAGTCCACCGTCCCGTAGCTGTGCACATTCGCCACCTGCTGCCCGGCCGACGCCGACGACGACGACGCCGGCGGCGACGGGGCCGAGGAGGGCGCGCACCGGACCGTGAACGACCCGCCGCCCGGCCGCCGCAGAGAGGGGCGGGACGGGGCCCTGGAGGAGGGGGGGAGGAGGTGGTGGAGCAGCATGGCGGCACCGGCGGTGGAGCTTTGCGTGCGGGTGGGAAGGGCGAGAGGGGAGAGGGGATAAGATGGAGCGGAGCGGGGTTCCGGCTCGCGCTTTGAGATTCACGCGCGCGGATCGGGTGGTCCGGGCCCCACTGCTCGCCGAATTCTATCTTCCCGCGCAGATTTGTATTTGTGGACCGTGGTTGGCCCATTAGTCAGCCCGTGTTGGCTCTTCTTTCTCTGAACTATCTGAATCTGCTCCCTTGCAAACCTGGTTCTTTGCAGCCTGACAAAAAAAAAAACTGGTTATTTGCTTCTTTCGTTATTCCAACCGCTTGTAGATGTAGAAGTTAGTTGGAAACATGTACTAGTACGGTACTAACTTTTAATGAGAAATGTGTGTATGTTGTGAGCAGCCACGGTTTGATCTTATCGCGCACCTGATCAGATACCATTCAACCGCGAAGGAGGAGCGAGATCGGCGGGTGGAGGGAGGAAGAAAGGAGGCTGACCGGCGAGGCCATGGCAACTGTGACGGGCCACTGCCAAAGGTTAACCGGCAGAGGCAAGAAGGTCGCGCTGGGCAAGGAGCGTTTGCACGCCGGTCATTTTCATCGTTTAAAAATGTAACAAAATCACCTTACTAAAATTACTAAATTTTGTAGTTAAGCAGAAATGGCTCAACAACTGCAAACTGAGACTAAGAAAGTACTCCAACAAAGAAGGGTCGGCCATGATGTATAGGTGGACACAAGTGGAAGAAGTAACAAGTTGCTTCTACCGTCTAAACCTTTCCTTCGTCAGTGTATTTGCTGCCTGATCACTCTATGCTTCACTGCACCTTTGGTGCACTGCTTTTATAGCAGCCATGTAACTGAATGTTGTGTGTTAGGCCTTGGCCTAATTTGAAATGCACAAGGTAGAAAATGATCTACCATTTCTTTCAAAAAATAATTCATAATGCCAATGGTCAGAAATTTGAAAAGTTTAATTACAAGGAGGAGGACTGATGATGTCAATGCCACTTGGAGGACTGATGTTGTCAGTGAATACTACCAACAGCAGGTGGAAATGCTAGAGGGTCTCAGTGAAATGGATGCACTGACAGACCGCGGTTTTCTTCCTGGTATATCCAAGGTCTGTTCTATAAGCCTCATGTTGTGCCATTAGTGAAGACAGTTGATTTAGAAGTTAAACAAAATTTATCTGCCTGGAAGAGCATGAACATGTGGCTACTTGCTAGGACTGAAAAATTAGCCACCCGGCCATCTAACAGTGCAAGCATGATTTATTTTATTTTTTCTGCAAAAGTGTACCTTCCTCAGTTTCCCCCTGCATATTTTTTGGTTTGAAGAAATGAATGTCTTTCTTCATAGCGGTATCGACAGTGAAAGTGCCTTTTCCACCCAAGCAAAATATGGTGGAATTTCTAATCTTAGTAGGAGCATTCCAAAGAAATAACTTGGTAGCCGCGTTAGCTGCCCTTGGGATGGTTTTAGATGCGGCGTATGCCCTTTGGCTATATAATCGTGTGGTTTATGGAAATTTAAAAACAGAGTTCCACGAGGCGTGGCTTGCTTGCTACTAGTGTCAAAAACGTTCTTATATTATGGGACGGAGGGAGTAGTATTATAGCTTCCACTTTGGATTCTCTTCTTGGCTTTGTTGTCAGCTTTTATCTTATGGTTTACTGCATTTTCTATGCACACACCAAATCCCCACAGATACCCAATCGGTAAGCGTGTGCAGCCTCATTGGTAAGTTTTGTTGCAACATGTAATTCCTTTTTTAGGGGAACATCTTAATTCAGTATAACTGATGCATTCTTCAATTACTACTCTCACTAAGAATAGAAGCACAAACAGATATTAGATCAGAACACAAAAGAATACGTTGGAGCTTTGTGATTAAAGAAGACTTGATACCATAGGTCACCTAAAGATCATGTACACCTGTACATGATACCTAGAGATCATGTAGACCTGTACATATCATTTATCAGTGATACCATCAATCATTCAGACATACCGTCTGAGATCAAGATGACCTGCCATTCCCTAAAAGAGGGGCCTGTTATGGAGATATCAACATGCTCAAGTGGGAAAATAAGTTAGCCAAGATAAGCAACTGGTTGAATCCCTGATATCATTTTCATTTTCCATTTCCCCCATGAAAGAGTTCTTCTATTTTCCACCGTGATATGAGTTAAACTTTCTCCAAAAGCCCACATGCTATGGAAACCAACACAAGCCTAGTCCAAAAGCACCGCTACAAATGTTAGCTGAACGGGCAATTTTGCCTCCGCGGCAGACGCACATTGTCAATGTAAATCGGGGCGATAACGACGGCACAAGCATGAACAAACCGCAGAAAGCCCTACCGGTGATCGGTAAATAAAGGTACCATGATGATCCAGGAAACTAAAGGAAACTACCGCTACCGCCTGTTCCTAAGTTGGTCTCTAGTCTACGGTTGCTTGAGGCGCCCCTCGCCATCAGCAACCACGTCCGCTGAGGTGGAGCTGCGGGTTACTGAGCTAAGTTGAAATGGTTGGCAAAGAAGTTCTGCCTCTGGTTGTCGCGCATTGAGAGGAACCTCCAGCAGCAAGTCTTGATCAGAATTATCCATGTACTGCGGAGGGGCCAGCATGGATATTTTATCTGGGGGTAACATGAGTAAGTTAAATGGTGCTCCTCCAGATTTGGGCAAAAATGAACCTTTGAACTGAGGAGCCATAGCCACAGATTTGCAAACTTTCTTGGCAATCCTCATGGTTCCTTCTGCATGTTCACAAGCAAAAACAAATCAGAAAGCTTCTCCCTGTTATTCCCATAAATTAAGGAAATGATGAAGTGTGAATTGAATACAGAGGACATTTTTCAGATGCTCACAACTAAAAACAATGTGCAAGTAGGAATCAGAGGAACTAAGATTGCTGACCTGGGCAGCTTTGCAACTGGCTTTCATGAGGCCTTTTGAGAGGCTTCATGGTGGATTTGGTAAGGTCTTTCAAAGCACTGGTATTTTCATTTCCTCCTGTTTCCTTAGTGCCTTCTCCCTAAAATAAGAGAAACAAACAATTAATCATGTACACAACAAAGGTTGGAAATTCATAATGGTGTACGCAGTGAAGAGAAAGCACCAAGGCAGAATTGGCTGAGGAAAAATGGACAGAAGGAGGGGGCAATGAGATCATCATAGACTTGATACCTCTAAAGCTACTGAAACTAAAGTTGAACCTACATTTTCCAGGGTATGCTGCTTTGAGTAATGAAGTTTACCCCTGCAAAAGAGGTATAAAAAAAACCTTAGCTTCTTGATTTTCACCACAATAGCTTCTCTGACTAAAAGAATGCAGAACTGTAGATAGCATTATCATGTAGTATCTGTATAGGAAACCAATGCACAATACTACTAATAGAGGTGTAGAATACCTTTTAGCAATTTCGTGTGTCTGCACCGGAAACCACTTTGGCTTCTCAGGCGAAGCATTTGAATTACTTGCCCCCTTGCTTTCACTATGCACAACAAACGAGGCAGTCCCTGAATAGGATTCACTTGTAAGGTATGATTTATTATCTGCAGGAACAGAGTTTGCTTCTGAATCTTCCTCCACTGATTTTGAGTTTGAACTTCTCAGAAGCATACTTCCATAGCCAATCTCAAAGGAACCCACAGGAGTTGCACTGTGGTAAATTAGATCTTCCTCCGAGGATCCAGAAAGGTAAGATAACTGCTCTTCGTGCATTATACAATGAAGATCTTTGACAAGCATATCCACGGATGAAGACTTGGTCCGAGTGACACAGCTTCTCTTTTTTGATGGTACCAATGACTCCCAAGCATGCGATTGCGCTGAACCTGAATTCAAAAGATCAGAGAACCATCATTAACATAACTAACTTTAGTTACACAAAAAACAAGAAAGAAAGCAATTATGAGTTACAAATATAAATCTTGGTAATGTAAATTGAGCTTACGGTATCACGAAGTATTATAGCTTTTTTTTATGTTGATTATCGTATTTAATCGAGTTCATGTGTGGTAAAGGAAGACACTGATACAATAACTGATGTTTGAAGCATTGATTTTAGGGTCGTCATTTGAATACAATATATGGACAATGATTTATCAAAGTTCTTGAGAAATGATGATGCAGGATTACAAAGTAAGCACCAGTGAAGTGGGGTTGCTGAAGTATGTTTCAGTACTTTCAGTAAGTTTGATCAAAACAAGTACCTGCTCTGCATTATACACAGTTACTAGCACTCATGCAAGGGTAGTACTACAAGAACTACCTATAGATGTTTACAACAAGTCTTAGGGGAGATTAGATATAACATTGCAGACCAACATTTAAGTGTGTATTTCTGACCATCCATCTCAAGCTTCAAGTTCCATGTTTCTACGTTAATTATTTCAATTGAACATAATCATATAACCCATGGCACTCAACAAGACTGTGAAGAACATAAAAAATTTCTTATTTAGCAGCAACACATTAGGAAATTAGAGATTACTGACCCATTTCACTAGCATCAGCAGAACCATATGGAGCACAACTCTCTGAATATGATAGTGCTGATCCAGAACTAGATCGACTTGGGTCGGCATCCCCCATCTTCCAGAAGTTCTGATCAGAAAATGCTCCATTCTCCCTTATGCTGTGGCTTGGCTTTTTCTTTAGCTGCCGCTGTTCCTTTAGCCTCAATGTCGGCGGCTTCAGCTTGCTAACTCTAGGTTGATCAGCATCGATATCATCACGAGAATGCATTGGTGTGTAATTCTCCAATGAACCCTTTGTTCTCCATCTCGAGCCACATGCATTGCAGAGCACTGGCTTATGTGTTGGCCCATTTCGCCAAAGTGGAGTGCCTGTTTCAGTATTTGCCATACATAAGAATAAATGCAGTACAAAATCGATATGCAAGAATGTACGCGGTATTGCAGGTGCTTATCAGCAGCGTGTCCGTCACGAGATTGTATCAGAATTTTGACAAAAAAATGTGTCTTTGCTATCACAAGAGAAGGTGGTATCGAGGAATGCAACTAAGAATAACACTTAGAAACTATACATTTTTCAAGAATGTGTCTTTTGAGACAACAATTAGTATTTAGTCACATACATGGTGAACTGCATATTCCAGATTTGTTTTCAGTGGTTAGTACTAGCATGTAATTATTCATTTGCTGCCATACCAAATGAGGCATACCAAATGCAGATTATCAGTGAAACTGAGCAGCTTGCTTCAGTAAGAGCTAAAGAGCTACTGACTGTATGATGCCACAGAGGTTAAAGCAAAAGAAAGAACTGATCTACATAGATTACACAAAGCAGCAAATGCCTTCCACAAAATTAAGCATTTATGTAGTTGAAGCAGCTAAGGAACTCTAAATGTTTGTTTGGCAAGAGCAGATGGCTCTTTCCTTCTTGTATAACAGGAGTGTGAGCTGCATCTAATTGCTCATTGTCTGCACAGGTGTTCTAACAAGTATCCCCTACACCATCATAGTCAAACAAAGTTCTGAATATCTGCCAAGATGACGTGATTCGTTCCTCATGTTCAGAATTTTGCATCCAAAGGCCTCCGAGACCTTAACCCAATCCAAGCAGGTCCGGAACTCTCTTCCAGACACCTCAGGTGGCTCGACAGATTGCAGCTAACATCTACCAAACCGCAAACGAACAGCAATCAACAAAGAACAAGCGAGATTAGGAACCGGAGGCCAGGGGCCCCGAAAGATTTCTTCCGAGACCCGGCCCCCAGATGCATAATTCGGAGAAATCAACGCCCATGACACCCAGCCGCGGAGGAACAAGGGGATAACAACAGATGTAAAATAAGCAAAGAAAAAAAAACAGGAAGCATAAAAAAAATCTCTGAGCCGAAGAACAGGAGCTCACTCGTGACGCCGCAATGACAGCAAGGGCCTTCCTTTCCCATGCCTCCTCCTCCCCTCGCCCCCCAGGAACAAACGAGGAAGAACCGGAGGAATTTCCAACCAGAGAAGCGCGGAAAAACAGAGAGGAGCAGTTCTTGCGTGGTAGCACTAGCAAGTAGTAATTCGCGAGCAGAAAAAGGGGGGAGGGGGGAATCAAGGGGCGGTTCTCCGGCGGTGTATGAATCTGTTCAGGCCCGGAGGGGGCTCGTGGGAACAATTCCGCAGCCCATGTGAAGTCGGAGAACCAACGGAGGCTTGCTCGGTAGGTGCTGTTCTTTCTTTCTTTCTTTCTTCTTCTCTGTTCTTTATTTCCTTTTCCTTCTGTTCTGTATCCAGTCTTTTGGCGAGAGGGTGAGGAGAGAGAGAGGGGAGGAGGGGGGCGGAGAGGGGAAAGGGATTGGAGAAATAATAGAGCGAGCAAGGGAAGGGAATGCAGCAGCGGAAGGGTGAGTCTTTGGGGGTGAGAGGCGATTGGGGGAGGAATCCAAAAGAATTTTATTTTAGTATGGTTTGAAAAGCTGTGGGTTTTCAGTAATGACGCAGCCAAGCAACTAGGAATTGGGCAAAGTTGGACAAGGAGATGAGGTAGAGATTGAGAGATGGCAGAGGACAAAGCTTCTTTTCTGGTAGTACTGTCTTTCAGCCTTTGGGGTTTTCTTTGTTACTACTATGGTCTAATTTAATTTCATTGGTACTATATATAATCATGTGGTGTGGACTAAGTGGGAGTAGGGGGGTATTTGAAGAACTTATTGGTCAATTTGCTTACCTTTAAAGGCCCTCCATTTCTGGTGCCATTGGAAGAATCTTTTCCTTAGCTCCTTTGCATTTTGCCCCTTTAAGAGATAACACGTGTTCTGTTCACCAATGCACGTCTAGAGCAATGAATACGCCACGGAAGCATAGCCAATGGGTCATTTTTAAGTTAAAGCCGGCATAGGAAATAAAGGAGATCAATTTTGATTGATTGAAATGATGCTGCTAAGCACAATACATGTTCCTTCTTTTGCTAGAAAACACAGCATAACTTGGTGCATAGCTTAGATGCATATATTAACTATGTGTAGTTTTGTATTGGCTAAATATAACTCTCTCTCCTAAATGAAAAGCAACGGTTGTGCAACAGCGCAGGAGAACATATATCATCCCATGGACGAATAGGAAACACGTATCACCAAAAAGCGCGGGAAAATGCATGTACTTTTTTGAATGTAGTACTAACCGACAAATTGTGATTTGAAGCGCCATAAAAACAATAAGGAGACTTGTCGGCAACCACCTCCGATCCCCCCCCCCCCCCGGGCACCCTACCCCCGATATGGGTCCATAAGTCGTTGAAGCATGGCTTTCTAAATTGGGTGCCCTTGAGAGTGTAGTCGATGCGGAATGAATGGGGTGCCCTTTCGTCGTCGGTGATCGGGAACAAGGGTATAGTCGAAGCCATCCTGACCCAACCACTATTTTTCATGTAATTTTAGTAGCTTTAGTGAAAGATTAATATGTGTTTTTTGATTTTGGGTGACCAAAAGCCTACGCCGCCGCAGGCCTATCTTCGTCATGGGGGTTGGAGCTCTCTAGAAAAATGATGGATCTTGGGGGAATTCGGAAGGTGAATCTTTCAAAAGTCCAAGACACGACTTGGTGCTAGTTGCAAACATTAAGGACGGGTGCGACTCGTGGCGGCTAGGGTTACCAATTGTCTGGCGTCTTTCATTGTTTCTTGGAGATTTTTAGGATTTTCTCTCCGCGTTGGGCTGATGAATACGCTCTAGATTCTCCTTTTTGTTAATTATATACGTGAGAAGAAAAGGTCTTAGTAAGTATGCCAAGTTTATTCTTTTTATCACATGTATGCTACGCTAATGTGAACACATACCCAATTTTCTAATCTTTGGTTCGGTTTAGCAGTTAATTTTTTGTCTAGCATCGTTGGTGGGCGTGTGGAGGTGTGTCTCCGGCGGATCTATCTTTGGTGGATTTGCTCGGATGTCGTCGTTGTTCGCTCACGTTCGTGTGTCTTGGATTGGATTTTTTCGATCACGTTATTCTTCATCTGCGGTGTTGTTGTTCGGTGCTTTGGTCCTATGGGGCCTTAGCACGACGACTTCCGACCGCTACTACAACAAGTTGTGCCCGACTCCGTGATGGAGGGCGATGATGGCGGCGCTTGGCTACCGCTTGTCTTTGGTAGTTGTCGCTAGGTGGTCTACGGATCTGGATGTAATTTCTATTATTTCTAGTATTCGTTATACTGCCATGATTGAAGATGAATAGATCAGAAATTTTCTCAAAAAAAAAAAAAAAATTTTTTGTGTTATTCTCTAAACTTAGTTATCGCATAGAGATCACAAAGATAGTACTAGTACATATCCACCATTATTATTCCCAGGGAAAAAAAAAGTCAAGAACACCCCTTGAAAAAAAAAGAGTCAAGAACAGAAAATGGTGATACCCTGGCCACCATCATCATTTCTCATCTACTAAAAAAAGCATTTCCATTAAATACATTGGCATAATTCCCTTTTCAACGGCTTAGCGTATTAACGCTGGTTTGGTGGGAACATGCAACAAGGATACACATGGTTAGAAGCAAACATGCTTACTAGTTTATTCGCAAATGATAACTACACGGGATCACCATATATCTTGCTGCATACAGTACTGGTAGTATCTTTCTCTGGATTGTTTTTTCTTTATCCAGATCGCAGGTCATGCAGTAAAAACTTGCCCTTTTTTACCTCCGGTTAAAGTGTGGATATCTACCGTTCAACATGACTGGATCCAACAGAGATATCGGTACTTTGCATTTTGCAAACAGGGACCTAAAAGACACCACATGTACCTATTTTCTCTTCTTCTTTTTGGAAAAATACCCAAGGACTTATATTAAACATAACCGGCATTTAACAAGAACTCCCTTACAAAATTACCAAATCACAACTGGCGGGCAACAATGCTGTATTTAAATCCAGCGATGACACAATGGCCACGATGGGGACAAACGTGGGTTGCATCAGATATCGCGACCTTTTCCGCCGGAACGGAAAATGGCGACATTTTTTCGCATGTCAGGGAAAATTAGGGGGCGTTTAAAAGCATGGCCATCTATCTCGTGCGGGCGTGCCTTGCTCGAACGCCGGACCCGGACCCGCGAAAAAAGTTCGGTCACGGTGGCCACGGTATCTGGTGTGGTGCTGTGGTGCCAAAACCATACGGTTGCGATGCGAGCCCAAAAAAACGCCCATCAAGTGCGCCTAGGATAAGAGCAGATGGCCTTGCAGTAGTAAAACAAGTTTGCAACGCCGCATTTCAAAAAAAAAAAAAAAGTTTGCAACGCCGCATTAAGAGCAGTACATGTTGATTATAGAAGAACATAATGGCATGGCTGTTTATAGCCCCAGTCCCCACGAATTCCGTGAAGATTTAAGCACTACTAGTACCGGTAGTAATTTGACGAAGAATCGATTTGACCTGTTACGGTTCCGGTACAGTCCATCTGGGTGTCCTTTTTTTTTGGTGGATCCATCTGGGTGTGCTGAGGGTAGAGTAGATGGACCGTGGAAGGGACCGGGAGACGGTGACAGACAGAAGGGAGAACAAGAGATAATGGTACAGCCAGGGAATATTTGGATGGGGTAATATATTCGTGTGTTGACCTAACATAACATAACAGGGGCAAGGCCAAGGAACGAGCCGTGCCCTTCCTTTCCGTTCCCTCGGGATAGATAGGCTTTTTCTTTGGATTGGATATGCAGGCGGTATTCATTTGTTTTGTTTTGTTTTTTCTCCTGTGGAGCACAGCAGAGATGCAGATGCCCATCCATCGGTGGTGCCGTGCCAACGCACCCGCTCGTCATCTCTCGACCGACGCGAGATCGACCGCGACCAAAATACACCATCGCGTCACCCGTACTTTGCTTTCCCTCTGTGCTTGTGCGTCTACCCAATGGAGCTGTTCATTCAATTCTGCACGGCACTCGGAGCGTGGGCCTGTGCTCTATTCGTTCACCATTAAAGTACTAGCCAGGAACAAATTCTGCACAACCATATATGTACTCCATCTGCAGCTTTTATTTACTGCTCTGCGGTCAAATTTTATAATACCTCCCTTGAATTTTTAGCCTAACTTTGACTAGCAAAAACATGCCACTTTGGAAAACAGTAACCATGGTTGGTTGTACAGTTGTAAGAAATACTAAAAGCAAAGTTTCCCCCAAAATAACTAAAGGGATAAGTATATTTTTTGTCCCTCAACTATTTCGAAAGTATAGAAATGGTCCCTCAACTATAAAACCAGCAAAACTTAATCCCTCAACTTTTAAAACCGGATAAGTTTAGTCCTCATACCACTTTAGGTGATTTTTTTGCTGACCTGGAGTGGTTTTGACTAAAACAACATACCAGCATACAGGCTGGACCGCCACATCAGCGTACAAATGAGCAGGGCCCCACTTCTCAATGTCAAGACGAAATAATAAGAGCTTAACATAAAATGGATCACACAGGTCTCAAACTTCAGACAACAAGCACACTGGCGGTCTGGCGCACTAGGCCACTAGGTAAAACCTCCACCACCGATGGTATGCTTTACTGATACAAGTACACTTTGCTTTATAGTGCACTCGTAGATATTAAACATGTTCACAATAACAACGATATTAACCCATTTAAAAGCCATTCCATTTTCTTATATATTTTGCAATTTCGCACATATGTTATTAATTTACAGAACAAATATATGAATGTCACAGTTGGTGAAATAATGTAGTGGTTCTTACGCCACAAATAGTTCTGGCCACTAACAGGTTGTTACCGTGGTGGCTAGCTCGTGCGCGCACTTAGCACGACCTCCCCAGTTCTAGTCAGTGAACTGTGATTTTGCGCGTCTTCATATTTATTTCTTACACCACAAATAGTTCTAGCCACTAACAGGTTGGTCCCACCCAGTTTCAATCAGAAACCACTCCACGTCAGCAAAAAATACCGCCGAAGTGGTACGAGGGACTAAAATTATCCGGTTTTAAAAGTTAAGGGACTAAAGTTTGCTGGTTTTGAAGTTGAGAGACCATTTCTATACTTTCAAAAGAACCGAGGGACGAAAAATATACTTTTCCCATAACTAAAAGACGATGTAGAGTGAAAAGACATGTCAAGATTCGGTGATCAAAAGATAATGACCACTGCTGCTTGTGCATAGCTGGTTGATTGAGCGGTGAGATAGCAGTGCTAGCAATTAGTAAATGCAAAATACTAGAAAAGGATGCTCAAGTATCCATGGACTAATAAAATGATAAGGAAAATGTTGTATGGTAGAGTACATACTATCCAGAGCAGAGAGTTACAGCGACGTCACACCATGAAACTGAGTTACCACGCCGTTTTATACAGCTCAAAAGGAGGAAAAACTTAGGCATTTTCTGCTCGCAATCGGCTGATAATACAACGTCTCAACCATATAAAAAAAGGAAAACGTCATTTCCTTGCGTATAAGCCACGAGCTCCTCCGCGTTTCAGTTGAGCATCCCTTCTTCCCCGCGTGTACCAGAAAATCGGTCTTGACGTCAAGTGGCAGCATCCCATGTACGATGTACCCTTGCGCTTACCCACTACAGTACTGTTCTTCCCCATTTCAGCACGAAGTGGCATGCATCAATTTTGCAACAGCAGCTGCGTATGGGTGTACGATGTGCATATGTCACGGTCATTCGGCAGTGGATTCTCCGGTAGTAGACGTCCGGGACGGTGAAGTAACAGCATTGGCGTGCTAGCATCTGGTCAGATTTTTGCTTGGTTTCTTCTTCGAGAGAGAACTTTTTTGCTTCGGTTTGGAGGCTGATGATAATGGCCACAGGAGTTGAGTTGTTCCATGTGATTTAGGTGTTGGTTAGCTGGCCTTTGTACCTCATGACCACATTCCTCGTGGCACTAGCATGCATGGCCCTTGCGCATCACCCAAGAGATATGCATCAATGAACCAGGACCGCGTTTTACTTGCCTCTGCCTGGTCAGACTTTCTTTGCCCAAAACTAAAAAATCCAAATTAAGTGTGCAGTTGACTAGTTAAATTTCTGATAAAAAGGGTTGGTTGTTACTCCCTCCTTTCCGGTTTATAGGGCTTATCTCAAAATTTTAGTTTTTTCATTTTATAAGGCTCAATTTGGTTGTTTCCCATCACATGTTCAGATTCCAAGATGCATTAAATCGTTGCATGCAAGTTCTAAGAGAAAATTGACCAATGCATGTAACTTATTCATTCATGCATTGCAATTAATGCATTGGTAAACAAACTTTTTTGAGGAAAACAAGAAAATTAATTGGGTGCTTTTGCAAACTACAAAAAGTATTCCACCACTCACCATCTACCTTGGTTGGTGAGATTTTTGAATTAAGCCTTATAAACCGAAAAGGAGGGAGTACTAATAAGGGCATGCAAAGTACTGTACTTTGTAAGGGTATCTCCAACGCCGACCCTCAACCCTCTTGCGGACCACGGAAGCTATCCAACGCGGCCCTATATCGGTCCGCGGCACGATCCAGACGCGATTTCTCCCGCCAACCAGAGACAAACATGGGGGCTTTGCGGGAGTCCGGACCGGTCCCACGGTCGCTTCTGACTGCTCTAGTCCACTAAAAAACTCTCACCCGTCCCTCCCGCGCTTTCCTTCCGATGCACGCGCTGCTTACCGCGCCGCATTTATGCCGGCCCAGAGCATGCGGAGGTCTATGCCACGATGTGACGGCGGGGAGGGAGGGCGGCGCTGACCGATGCGACCTCTCGGCAGTAGCCGCTTCAATGCAGATGCAGGTTCCTAAGGAACCAACTCCGACCCTTGCGCCGCATTGAAGCGGCTGACTGCCCCTTCGCATGGCCTCGCCGCAGCTATATAAGCCGCACTCCGACGCCTTCCACATTGCATCCTCCTCCTCCCCTCTTCCCGCCCATCTCCCTCCACATTTTCGATGATGGCAAGTCTTGGGCGTCGGCGCCGGCAAGCTATTTCAGGGGAGGGATCTGGCGGATCGTGGTGACGCCGCCCTCGGACTCCGGGGCCGTCATCCTCATCGGTGGGCGGCTCCTTGATGAAGGTGAAAATCGTCATCTCCTCCGATGACAAGGAGGACCAGCAGCCGCCGTTGTAGCAGTCCGTGCCGGCGGTGCCAGACCAGGTCTACACCGCTACCGACACGGAGTTCGATGAGCAGATGGAGCTAATGCTCCATCACTCTGTCGATCATATCAACGGCCTGGCTCCGCCACCGGGGACGCTCCTCCCCATGAAGCAGGAGCCAACATCCCCTCCATGCTTTCTGCCGACGCGCAGCTGTGGCGTCCAAATCGGACGCTGCGTGAAGACGAGTGGCTCTCGTCGCCGCCCCGGCGCGTCGTGAAGGAGGAGCGGCTATCGCTGATGTCTACTGCACAACTTGTTCTTGTAGACTCATGTTGGGCCTCCAAGCGCAGAGTTTTGTAGGATAGTAGCAAATTTCCCTAAAGTGGATGACCTAAGGTTTATCAATCTATGGGAGGCGTATAATGAAGCTGGTCTCTCTCAAAAAACCCTGCAACCAAATACAAGAAATCTCTTGTGTCCCCAACATACCCAATGAAGGAAATATGCCCTAGAGGCAATAATAAAGTTGTTATTTATATTTCCTTATATCATGATAAATGTTTATTATTCATGCTAGAATTGTATTAACCGGAAACTTAGTACATGTGTGAATACATAGACAAAACATAGTATCCCTAGTATGCCTCTACTTGACTAGCTCGTTAATCAAAGATGGTTATGTTTCCTAACCATATACATGTGTTGTCATTTGATGAACGGGATCACATCATTAGAGAATGATATGATGGACAAGACCCATCCGTTAGCTTAGCATTATGATCGTAACAGTTTTATTGCTCCTGCTTTCTTTATGACTTATACATGTTCCTTAGACTATAAGATTATGCAACTCCCGAATGCCGGAGGAACACCCTGTGTGTTATCAAACATCACAACGTAGCTGGGTGATTATAAATATGATCTACAGGTGTCTCCGAAGGTGTTTGTTGGGTTTGCATAGACCGAGATTAGGATTTGTCACCCCGTGTATCGGAGTGGTATCTTTGGGTCCTCTCGGTAATGCTCATCACTATAAGCCTTGCAAGCAATGTGACTAATGAGTTAGTTACAGGATGAAGCATTACGGAATGAGTAAAGAGACTTGCTGGTAACAAGATTGAACTAGGTATGATGATACCGATGATCGAATCTCGGGCAAGTAACATACCGATGACAAAGGGAACAACGTATATTGTTGTGCGGTTTGACCGATAAAAATCTTCGTAGAATATGTAGGAGCCAATATGAGCATCCAGGTTCCGCTATTGGTTATTGATCAAAGATGTGTCTCGATCATGTCTACATAGTTCTCAAACCCGTAGGGTCCGCACGCTTAATGTTCGATGACGATTTGTATTATGAGTTATGTGATTTGATGACCGAAGTTTGTTCGGAGTCCGGAATGAGATCACGGACATGACGAGGAGTCTAGAAATGGTCAAGACATAAAGATTGATATATTGTACGGTGTTATTTGGACATCGGAAGAGTTCCGAGAGGTACCGGGTTGCCGGAGGGGTTACCAGAACCCCTCGGGGAAGCAATGGGCCAACATGGGCCATAGGGGAGAGAGAGGACAGCCCGAAAGGGGGTTGCGCCGCCCATGGGGAATCCGAATAGGACTAGGGGAGGGGGCGCGACCCCCCTTTCCCTCTCCCTCTCCCTCTCCCTTCCTTCTTCCCCCTCCCGCCAAGTGGAATCCTACTAGGACTTGGAGTCCTAGTAGGACTCCTCCCTCTTGGCGCGCCCTACAGGGCTGGCCGGTCTCCCCCTCTCCTCCTTTATATACGGGGTCAAGGGGGGCACCCCAAAGAACAGCAGACAATCTCTTAGCCGTGTGCAGTGCCCCCCTCCACAGTTTAACACCTCGGTCATATTGTCGTAGTGCTTAGGCGAAGCCCTGTGTCGGTAACTTCATCATCACCGTCGCCACGCCGTCGTGCTGACGGAACTCTCCCTCATCCTCATCTGGATCAAGAGCACTGATGACCCACAAGTGTAGGGGGTAAATCGTAGTCCTTTCGATAAGTAAGAGTGTCGAACCCAACGAGGAGCAGAAGGAAATGATAAGCAGTTTTCAGTAAGGTTTTCTCTGCAAGCACTGAAATTGTAGGTGATAGATAGTGTTGGGGAACGTAGTAATTTCAAAAAATTTCCTACGCACACGCAAGATCATGGTGATGTATAGCAACGAGAGGGGAGAGTGTTGTCTACGTACCCTCGTAGACCGAAGCGGAAGCGATCACAACGTAGAGGAAGTAGTCGACGTTCTCCTCGCGATCCGACCGATCCCGGCGCGTTACTCGGCGCCCGAGTTCTTGACACACGACAGCTCGATGACGCTCCTCGGCTCCAATCCAAGAGAGCCGGGGAGGAGAGTTTCGTCGACGACGGCGGCGTGGTGACGATCTTGATGTTCTACGGCGCAGGCTTCGCCTAAGCTTTATGACGATATGACCGAGGTGGAATATGGTGGAGGGGCACGCTGACACGGCTAAGGAACGATCCGTAGATCAACTTGTGTGTTCTAGGGTGCCCCCTGCCCCGTATATAAAGGAGCAAGGGGGAGGTGCGGCCGGCTTGGAGGAGGCGCGGGAGGAGTCCTACTCCCGGGAGTAGGACTCCCCCTTCCTAGTTGGAGTAGGATTGGGGGAGGAAGAGGGAAGGGGGCGCCGCCTCTCCTTGTCCTATTCGGACTAGGGGGGGGCGCGCCTGCCCCTGGCCGCCCTTCCTCTTCTCCCTCATGGCCCACTAAGGCCCAATAACCCCCGGAGGGTTCCAGTAACCTCCGGTATTCGGTAAAATCGATTTCACCGGAACCATTCGAACTCCAAATATAGGCTTCCAATATATCAATCTTTATGTCTCGACCATTTCGAGACTCCTCGTCATGTCCGTGATCACATCCGGACTCGAACTTCTTCGGTACATCAAAATACATAAACTCATAATATAACCGCCATCGAAACCTTAAGCGTGCGGACCCTACGGTTCGAGAACAATGTAGACATGACCGAGACACGTCTCGGTCAATAACCAATAGCGGACCTGGATGCCCATATTGGCTCCTACATATTCTTCAAGATCTTTATCGGTCGACCGCATAACAACATACGTTGTTCCTTTGTCATCGGTATGTTACTTGCCCGAGATTCGATCGTCGGTATCCAATACCTAGTTCAATCTCGTTACGCAAGTCTCTTTACTCGTTCCGTAATACATCATCTCACAGCTAACTCATTAGTTGTAATGCTTGCAAGGCTTCATGATGTGTATTACCGAGAGGGCCCAGAGATACCTCTCCGACAATCGGAGTGACAAAACCTAATCTCGAAATACGCCAACCCAACATCTGCCTTTGGAGACACCTGTAGTACTCCTTTATAATCACCCAGTTACGTTGTGACGTTTGGTAGTACCCAAAGTGTTCCTCCGGTAAACGGGAGTTGCATAATCTCATAGTTATAGGAACATGTATAAGTCATGGATAAAAGCAGTAGCAACATACTAAACGATCGTGTGCTAAGCTAATGGAATGGGTCATGTCAATCAAATCATTCAACTAATGATGTGACCTTGTTAATCAAATAACAACTCTTTGTTCATGGTTAGGAAACATAACCATCTTTGATTAACAAGCTAGTCTTGTAGAGGCATACTAGTGACATATTGTTTTGTCTATGCATTCACACATGTATCATGTTTCCGGTTAATACAATTCTAGCATGAATGATAAACATTTATCATGAAATAAGGAAATAAATAATAACTTTATTATTGCCTCTAGGGCATATTTCCTTCAGTCTCCCACTTGCACTAGAGTCAATAATCTAGATTACATAGTAATGATTCTAACACCCATGGAGTCTTGGTGTTGATCATGTTTTGCTCGTGGAAGAGGCTTAGTCAACGGTGCGCTACATTCAGATCCGTATGTATCTTGCAAATCTCTATGTCTCCCACCGGACTAAATCCGGATGGAATTGAAGCGTCTCTTGATGTGCTTGGTCCTCTTGTGAAATCTGGATTCTTTTGCTAAGGCAATTGCTCGAGATTGTCACGAAGATTTTCATTGGACCCGATGCATTAGGTATGACACCTAGATCGGATATGAACTCCTTCATCCGACTCCTTCATTAGCTGCTTCGAAGCTGCTATGTACTCCGCTTCACATGTAGATCCCTTCACGACGCTTTGTTTAGAACTCGCACCAACCGACAGCTCCTCCGTTTAGTGTAAACACGTATCCGGTCTGCGATTTAGAATCGTCGGATCGGTGTCAAAGCTTGCATCAACGTAACTGTTTACGATGAGCTCTTTGTCACCTCCATATCGAGAAACATATCCTTAGTCCTTTTCGTATTTCAGATGTTCTTGACGCTGTCCGATGATCCACTCTGGATTACTTTGGTACCTCCTTGCTAAGCTTATAGCAAGGCACACATCAGGTCTAGTACACAGCATTGCATACATGATAGAGCCTATGGCTGAAGCATAGGAACATCTTTCATTTCTCTCTATCTTCTGCAGTGGTCGGGCATTGAGTCTTACTCAACTTCACACCTTGTAACACGGCAAGAACCCTTTCTTTGCTTGATCCATTTTGAACTTCTTCAAAATTTTGTCAAGGTATGTGCTTTGTGAAAGTCCAATTAAGCGTCTTGATCTATCTCTATAGATCTTAATGCCCAATATGTAAGCAGCTTCACCGAGGTCTTTCATTGAAAACTCTTATTCAAGTATCCCTTTATGCTATCCAGAATTCTATATCATTTCCGATCAGCAATATGTCATCTACATATAATATCGAAATGCTACAGAGCTCCCACTCACTTTCTTGTAAATCTGAGCTTCTCCAAAAGTGCTGTATGAACCCAAATGCTTTGATCACACTATCAAAGCGTTTATTCCAACTCCGAGATGCTTGCACCAGTCCATAAATGGATCATTGGAGCTTGCACACTTTGTTAGCTCCTTTGGATCAATAAAACCTTCGGTTGCATCATATACAACTCTTCTTCCGTAAATCCATTCAGAATGCGTCTTTACATCCATTTGCCAAATTTCATAATCATAAAATACGGCAATTGCTAACATGATTCGGACAGACTTAAGCATCGCTTACTGGTGAGAAGGTCTCATCGTAGTCAATCCCTTGAACTTGTCGAAAACCCTTTGCGACAAGTCGAGCTTTGTAGACGATAACATTACCCTCGGCGTCGGTCTTCTTCTTGAAGATCCACTTGTTTTCTATTGCTTGTCGACCCTCGGGCAAGTCAACCAAAGTCCATACTTTGTTTTCATACATGGATCCCATCTCAGATTTCATGGCCTCAAGCCATTTTGCGGAATCTGGGCTCACCATCGCTTCTTCATAGTTCGTAGGTTCATCATGATCTAGTAGCATGATTTCCAGAACAGGATTACCGTACCACTCTGGTGCGGATCTTACTCTGGTTGATCTACGAAGTTCTGTAGTGACTTGATCTGAAGTTTCATGATCAACATCATCAACTTCCTCATTACTTGGTGTAGATGTCTCAGGAACCGGTTTCTGCGACAAACTACTTTCAAGTAAGGGAGAAGGTACAATTACCTCATCAAGTTCTACTTTCCTCCCACTCACTTCTTTCGAGAGAAACTCCTTCTCTAGAAAGGATCCATTCTTAGCAACAAATGTCTTGCCTTCGGATCTGTGATAGAAGGTGTACCCAACTGTCTCCTTTGGGTATCCTATGAAGACACATTTCTCCGATTTGGGTTCGAGCTTATCAGGTTGAAGCTTTTTCACATAATCATCGCATCCCCAAACTTTAAGAAACGACAACTTTGGTTTCTTGCTAAACCATAGTTCATAAGGTGTCGTCTCAACGGATTTTGACGGTGTTCTATTCAGTGTGAATGCGGCCGTCTCTAGAGCATAACCCCAAACGATAGCGGTAAATCAGTAAGAGACATCATAGATCGCACCATATCTAGTAAAGTGCTATTACAACGTTCGGACACACCATTACGTTGTGGTGTTCAGGGTGGCGTGAGTTGCGAAACTATTCCGCATTGTTTCAAATGTAGACCAAACTCGTAACTCAAATATTCACCTCCACGATCAGATCGTAGAAATTTAATTTTCTTATTACGATGATTTTCAACTTCACTCTGAAATTCTTTGAACTTTTCAAATGTTTCAGACTTATGTTTCATTAAGTAGATATACCCATATCTGCTTAAGTCATTTGTGAAGGTGAGAAAATAACGATATCCGCCACGAGCCTCAACATTCATCGGACCACATACATCAGTATGTTTGATTTCCAACAAATCTGTTGCTCTCTCCATAGTACCGAGAACGGGTTCTAGTCATCTTGCCCATGAGGCACGGTTCATAAGTACCAAGTGATTCATAATCAAGTGACTCCAAAAGTCCATCAAGATGGAGTTTCTTCATGCGCTTTACACCGATATGACCTAAACGACGATTGCCACAAATAAGTTGCACTATCATTATCAACTCTGCATCTTTTGGTTTCAACATTATGAATATGTGTATCACTACTATCGAGATTCATCAAAATAGACCACTCTTCAAGGGTGCATGACCATAAAAGATATTACTCATATAAATAGAACAACCATTATTCTCTGTTTAAATGAATAACCGTCTCGCATCAAACAAGATCCAGATATAATGTTCATGCTCAACGCAGCACCAAATAACAATTATTTAGGTCTAAAACTAATCCCGAAGGTAGATGTAGAGGTAGCGTGCCGACCGCGATCACATCGACTTTGGAACCATTTCCCACGCGCATCGTCACCTCGTCCTTTGCCGGTGTTAAGCAATCCGTAGTCCTGTTTGAGTTGCAAATATTAGCAAGTAACCAATATCAAATACCAGTGCTCTGCGAGCTCTAGTAAGGTACACATCAATAACATGTATATCACATATACCTTTGTTCACCTTGCCATCCTTCTTATCCGCCAAATACTTGGGGCAGTTCCGCTTCAAATGACGATCGCTTGCAGAGAAGCACTCGTTTCAGGTTTAGGTCCAGACTTGGGTTTCTTCTCTGAGCAAACAACTTGCTTGCTGTTCTTCTTGAAGTTCCTTCTTCTTCCCTTTGCCTTTCTTCTTGAAACTAGTGGTCTTATTGACCATCAACACTTGATGCTCCTTCTTGATTTCTACCTCCGCAGCCTTTAGCATTGCGAAGAGCTCGGTATAGTCTTTACTAACCCTTGCATATTATAGTTCATCACGAAGCCTTTGTAGCTTGGTGGCGGTGATTGAAGAATTCATCAATGACACAATCATCCGGAAGATTAACTCCCAGTTGAGTCAAGTGATTGTAATACCCGGACATTTTGAGTATGTGCTCACCGACGTAACTATTCTCCTCCATCTTGCAGCTATAGAACTTATTGGAGACTTCATATCTCTCAATCCGGGCATTCTGTTGGAATATCAACTTCAACTCTGGAACATCTCATATGCTCCATGACGTTCAAAACGTCGTTGAAGTCCCGGTTCTAAGCCGTAAAGCATGGCACATCGAACTATAGAGTAGTCATCACTTTGCTCGCCAGACGTTCTTAACGTCGTCGGTTGCATCAAGAAGAGCTGGCACCTAGCGGTGCATCCGGGACGTAACTCTTACGTGCAGCAATGAGGATAATCCTCGAGTTACGGACCAAATCCGTGTAATTGCTACCATCATCTTTCAACTTTGCTTTCTCAAGGAACGCATTAAAATTCAACGGAACAACAAAGACGAGCCATCTATCTACAATCAAACATAGACAAGCAAGATACTATCAGGTACTAAGTTCATGATAAATTTAAGTTCAATTAATCATATTACTAAAGAACTCCCACTTAGACAGACATCTCTCTAGTCATCTAAGCGATCACGTGATCCAAATCAACTAAACCATAACCGATCATCACGTGAGATGGAGTAGTTTTCAATGGTGAACATCTTATGTTGATCATATCTACTATATGATTCACGCTCGACCTTTCGGTCTCCGTGTTCCGAGGCCATATCTGCATATGCTAGGCTCGTCAAGTATAACTCGAGTATTCTGCGTGTGCAAAACTGGCTTGCACCCGTTGTAGATGGACGAGAGCTTATCACACCCGATCATCACGTGGTGTCTCAAAGACGACGAACTTTGGCAACGGTGCATACTCGGGAGAACACTACTTGATAATTTTAGTGAGAGATCATCTTAAAATGCTACCGTCAAACAAAGCAAGATAAGATGCATAAAGGATAAACATCACATGCAATCAATATAAGTGATATGATATGGCCATCATCATCTTGTGCTTGTGATCTCCATCTCCGAAGCACCGTCGTGATCACCATCGTCACCGGCGCGACACCTTGATCTCCATCGTAGCATCATTGTCGTTTACGCCACCTATTGCTTCTACAACTATCGCTACCGCTTAGTGATAAAGTAAAGCAATTATGTATGCGTTGCATTTCATACAATAAAGCGACAACTATATGGCTCTAGCCGATTGCCGATAACCGGTTACAAAACATGATCATCTCATACAATAAAATATAGCATCACGTCTTGACCATATCACATCACAACATGCCTGCAAAAACAAGTTAGACGTCCTCTACTTTGTTGTTGCAAATTTTACGTGGCTGCTACGGGCTTAAGCAAGAACCAATCTTACCTACGCATCAAAACCACAACGATACTTCGTCAAATAGACTCCGTTTAACCTTCTCAAGGACCGGGCGTAGCCACACTCAGTTCAACTAAAGTGAGAGAGCAGACACCCGCCGGTCACCTTTAAGCAACGAGTGCTCGTGGCGGTGAAACCAGTCTCGCGTAAGCGTCGCGTAATGTCGGTCCGGGCCGCTTCATCTCACAATACTGCTGAACCAAAGTATGACATCTTTGGTAGGTAGTATGACTTGTATCGCCCACAACTCACTTGTGTTCTACTCGTGCAAAACATCAAACCATAAAAACCTAGGCTCGATACCCTGTTGGGGAACGTAGTAATTTCAAAAATTTCCTACGCACACGCAAGATCATGGTGATGTATAGCAACGAGAGGGAGAGTGTTGTCTCGTACCCTCGAGACCAAGCGAAGCGATCACAACGTAGAGGAAGTAGTCGACGTTCTCCTCGCGATCCGACCGATCCGGCGCCCGTTACTCGGCGCCCCGAGTTCTTGACACACGACAGCTCGATGACGCTCCTCGGGCTCCAATCCAAGAGAGCTCAGGAGGGAGAGTTTCACGTCGACGACGGCGTGGTGACGATCTTGATGTTCTACCGGCGCAGGCTTCGCCTAAGCTTTATGACGATATGACCGAGGTGGAATATGGTGGAGGGGCACCGCACACGGCTAAGGAACGATCCGTAGATCAACTTGTGTGTTCTAGGGTGCCCCCGCCCCGTATATAAAGGAGCAAGGGGAGGTGCGGCCGGCTTGAGGAGGAGGCGCTTGGGAGGAGTCCTACTCCCACCGAGTAGGACTCCCCTCTTCCTAGTTGGAGTAGGATTGGGGAGGGAAGAGGAAGGGGGGCGCCGCCCCTCTCCTTGTCCTATTCGGACTAGGGGGAGGGGGCGCGCGGCCTGCCCTGGCGGCCCTTCCTCTTCTCCCTCATGGCCCACTAAGGCCCAATAACCCCCGGGAGGGTTCCGGTAACCCCCCGGTGTTCCGGTAAAATCCCGATTTCACCCGGAACCATTCCGAACTCCAAATATAGGCTTCCAATATATCAATCTTTATGTCTCGACCATTTCGAGACTCCTCGTCATGTCCGTGATCACATCCGGGACTCCGAACTTCTTCGGTACATCAAAATACATAAACTCATAATATAACCGTCATCGAAACCTTAAGCGTGCGGACCCTACGGTTCGAGAACAATGTAGACATGACCGAGACACGTCTCCGGTCAATAACCAATAGCGGGACCTGGATGCCCATATTGGCTCCTACATATTCTTCGAAGATCTTTATCGGTCAGACCGCATAACAACATACGTTGTTCCCTTTGTCATCGGTATGTTACTTGCCCGAGATTCGATCGTCGGTATCCAATACCTAGTTCAATCTCGTTACTGGCAAGTCTCTTTACTCGTTCCGTAATACATCATCTCACAGCTAACTCATTAGTTGTAATGCTTGCAAGGCTTCAGTGATGTGTATTACCGAGAGGGCCCAGAGATACCTCTCCGACAATCGGAGTGACAAAACCTAATCTCGAAATCGCCAACCCAACATCCGCCTTTGGAGACACTGTAGTACTCCTTTATAATCACCCGATTCGTTGTGGACGTTTGGTAGTACCAAAGTGTTCCTCCGTAAACGGAGTTGCATAATCTCATAGTTATAGGAACATGTATAAGTCATGGATAAAAGCAGAGCAACATACTAAGCGATCGTGTGCTAAGCTAATGGAATGGGTCATGTCAATCGATCATTCAACTAATGATGTGACCTTGTTAATCAAATAACAACTCTTTGTTCATGGTTAGGAAACATAACCATCTTTGATTAACAAGCTAGTCTTGTAGAGGCATACTAGTGACATATTGTTTTGTCTATGCATTCACACATGTATCATGTTTCCGGTTAATACAATTCTAGCATGAATGATAAACATTTATCATGAAATAAGGAAATAAATAATAACTTTATTATTGCCTCTAGGGCATATTTCCTTCAGATAGTTTTGTGATAAGATAAATGGTAACGAGTAACAAGTAAATAAAGTAAATAAAGTGCAGCAAGGTGGCCCAATCCTTTATGTAGCAAAGGATAAGCCTGGAGAATTTCTAATAATGAGAAAGGAGCTCCCGAGGACACATGGGAATTATCGTCAAGCTAGTTTCATCACGTTCATATGACTCGCGTTCGGTACTTTGATAATTTGATATGTTGGTGGACCGGTACTTGGGTACTGCCCTTGCTTGGACAAGCATCCCACTTATGATTAACCCCTATTGCAAGCGTCTGCAACTACAAAAGAAGTATTAAGGTAAACCTAACCACAACATTAAACATATGGATCCATATCAGCCCCTAACGAAGCAACACATAAACTAGGGTTTAAGCTTCTGTCACTCTAGCAATCCATCATCTACTTATTACTTCCCCATGCCTTCCTCTAGGCCCAAATAATGGTGAAGTGTCATGTATTCGACGTTCACATAACACCACTAGAGGAAAAGACAACATACATCTCATCAAAATATCGAACAAATACCAAATTCACATGACTACTAATAGCAAGACTTCACCCATGTCCTCAGGAACAAGCGTAACTACTCACAAAGCATATTCATGTTCATAATCATAGGAGTAATAATATGCATAAAGGATCTGAACATATGATCTTCCACCAAGTAAACCAATTAGCATCAACTACAAGGAGTAATCAACACTACTAGCAACCCACAGGTACCAATTTGTGGTTTTGATACAAGATTGGATACAAGAGATGAACTAGGGTTTTGAGAGGAGATGGTGTTGGTGAAGATGTTGATGGAGATTGACCCTCCCGATGAGAGGATAGTTGGTGATGACGTTGGTGATGATTTCCCCTCGAGGGAAGTGTCCCGGCAGAACAGCTCACGGGAGCCCTAGATTAGTTCCGCCAAGGTTCCGCCTCGTGGCGGCGGAGTTTAAATCCCATAAGCTTGCCCACGATTTTTTCCAGGGTAAAAGCGATGATATAGCAGAAGATGGACACCGGAGGCCCACCAGGGGCCCAGGAGATAGGGGGCGCGCCCCTGTCTCCTGGACAGGGTGTGGGCCCCCTGGCGTATTTCTTTCGCTCCAAAATTCTTATTAATTCCAAAAGGTTGTTTTGTGGAGTTTCAGAACTTTTGGAGCTGTGCAGAATAGGTTTCCAATGTTTGCTCCTTTTGCAGCCAGAATTCCAGCTGTCAGCATTCCCCTTCTTCATGGTAAACCTTGTAAAATAAGAGAGAATAGCCATAAGTATTGAGATATAATGTGTAATAACATCCCATAATGCAATAAATATTGATATAAAAGCATGATGCAAAATGGACGTATCAACTCCCCCAAGGTTAGACCTCGCTTGTCCTCAAGCGGAAGCCGAAATCGAAAAATATGTCCACATGTTTAGAGATAGAGGTGTCGATAAAAATAAAATACGGACATGAGGGCATCATGATCATTCTTATAACAGGAACATATATAGATTTTATCATATGATTTCTTAGGCTCAAGTAACAATCAATTCACAATGTCAAGTATGGTTCAAAAACTTCATTGGGAACTAACAAACTATAATCTCAGTCATTGAAGCAATTGCAATTTATCGTAACATCAGAAAGAGTCAACAATAGAGCTTTTCAGCAAGCTCACATACTCAACTATCTTGTAGTCTTCTATAATTTCTAACACTCACGCAATACTTGTGGTTATGGAGTTTCAGCCGGACAGTGAGAAAGATAGGGGCTTATTGTGTTGCCTCCCAACGTATTCACCTTTAGGTAATGTCGACAATAATAGCCCATGCTAACTAACATCCAGTTGGATATATAGATCATGATATTTCAAACACGAGGAGCTTGCCAAAGGATAAAATGAAAAAGGGAAAGGTGAGGATCGCCTTGACTCAAGCATAAAGTAAAAGATAGGCCCTTTGCAGAGGGAAGCAGAGGTTGTCATGTGCGTTTAGGGTTGATGCACAAAATCTTAATGCAAAAGAACGTCACTTTATATTGCCCCTTGTATGTGGACCTTTATTATGCAATCTGTCGCTTTTATTACTTCCACAACAAGTTCGTACAAAGCTTATTTTCTCTGCACTAATAAGTCATGCATATTTAGGTAGCAATTTTTATTAACTGCAGCATGACAACTTACTTGAAGGATCTTACTCAATCCATAGGTAGGTATGGTGGACTCTCATGGCAAAACTGGGTTTACGGGTATTTGGAAGCACAAGTAGTATCTCTACTTGGTGCAAGGAATTTGGCCAGCAAGAGGGGGAAAGGCAAGCTCAACATGTTTAGAAGGTCAATGACAATATACTTTAACTGAGATGTCGGAAAACATAAACCATTACGTTGTCTTCCTTGTCCAACGTCAACTCTTTTAGCATGTCATACTTAATGAGTGCTCCCAATTATAAAAGGTGTCCAAGATAATATATTTATATGTGAACCCCTCTTTCCTTATCACTTCCTATTAATTGCAACGATGACCAAGGCTACGTTCATCAACTCTCAACAATTTTTATGCCTCATACTTTCTATGTGTGAAGTTATCACTATCCATAAGATCAATATGAACTCTTTTATTCTTTCTACTTTCTCAAGATCATGGCAACATAGCAAAGCCCTTGATTCAACACTAATCTTTATTATAGATAGCTCACGGACTCGATTACAAAAAGAGATCACAAAGCAAAACTCAAACTACTTGATATCAAAACTTCAATCTACTAGATCAAGATACTAATAAAAGGATCGAACTAAATAAAGCGGTAAATATAAGAGTGTGATGGTGATACGATACCGGGGCACCTCCTCCAAGCTTGGCAGTTGCCAAGGGGAGTGCCCATACCCATGTGATTATGTCCTTGGAGGTGGTGCGCTAGGAGTTGTTGATGATGTAGGCTTGTCGTTCGTCTTCCAAGGCATAGGCTCTCCATCATAGAAGGATGATCGAGTCTCCGGGATCCTTAAATCTGCAGCCAAACTCATCCTCTTGAATCTATATTCATACTCACAATTTTGGTTTTGCAGGTCATAGATCTGGGCTTGGAGGTGCTCGATTTTCTCTTGAAGCTTGAAGACGGTCTCCCCAATGACTTTGGCATCCAACTTGTGGTTGTTGGTGAACTCCGTGATCATCATCTGGTTGGCGTTGAGTCCACGCTCCACCATCCCTTGGCACTTGAAAACTTGCTGCTCCACAGCTTCGAGCTTTGTCTCCACGCTTCCGGTACGCCTTGGTCCCTCCACATCGCGGATGTGCAGCACCCCCTCACGCATCTCAATGGTTTGAGGGTGTTGCAGCACCTCCGCAAGATAGGGGTTGACAACCCTCTCGAAAAACTTGTCCTTGGGAGCGCTTGGAGACGACATGATGCTCTTAGATCTGAAACAGAAACAGCTCGAAATGAAAACAGAGGATATTTGCGTGATACGGTGGTCAAAACCTTCGGGAGTATATATAATGATTTTTTACCGACCAAAATACGTAACATGCAAGTAAACGGAGTCCGGGAGGCACACGAGGTGCCCACGAGACAGGGGGGCGCGCCCAGTAGGGGGGGCGCCCTCCACTCTCGTGGGGGCCTCGTGTCCCTTTCGGACTACTTCTTTCTTCCTAAAATTATTAAATATTCCAAAACTGATAAAAATTGCCATTGGAGTTGTTTTGGAGTCGGTTTACTTACCGTACCACATACCTATACCTTTTCGGAGTCTGGAACATTCTAGAAGGTGTCCCTTATGTATTCCTCAGGGGTTACGGTTTCGATAATATTAGTTTCAACATTAATAGGATTACCTGAGATATAATGTTTAATTCTTTGACCGTTTACCACCCTTGGACTTGTGCCTTCGAAGTTGTTGATTTTTATAGCACCAGAATAATAGACCTCCTCGATAACGTAGGGACCTTCCCATTTTGAGAGAAGTTTTCCTGCAAAAAATCTTAAACGAGAGTTGAATAATAACACATAATCTCCTACGTTAAACTCACACTTTTGTATCCTCTTATCATGCCAGCGTTTGACTTTTTCTTTGAATAGCTTGGCATTCTCATACGCTTGAGTCCTCCATTCATCAAGTGAGCTAATATCAAATAACCTCTTCTCACCGGGAAGTTTGAAGTCATAATTGAGCTCCTTAATAGCCCAATATGCTTTATGTTCAAGTTCAAGAGGTAAATGACACGCTTTTCCATAAACCATCTTATAAGGAGACATACCCATAGGATTTTTGTATGCAGTTCTATAGGCCCATAATGCATCATCAAGTTTTTTGGACCAATTCTTTCTAGATCTATTCACAGTCTTTTGCAAAATTAATTTGATCTCTCTATTGCTCAACTCTACTTGACCACTAGACTGCGGATGATAAGGAGATGCGATTCTATGATTGACATCATACTTAGCAAGCATCTTACGGAAAGCACCATGAATAAAATGTGAACCACCATCAGTCATAAGATATCTAGGGACTCCAAACCTCGGAAAAATAACTTCTTTAAGCATTTTAATAGAAGTGTTATGATCAGCACTACTAGTTGGAATAGCTTCTACCCACTTAGTAACATAATCAATGGCAACTAAAATATGTGTATAACCATTAGAGGCAGGAAAAGGTCCCATATAATCAAAGCCCCAAACATCAAACGGTTCAATAACAAGAGAATAATTCATAGGCATTTCTTGACGTCTACTAATGTTACCTACTCTTTGGCATTCATCACAAGATAAGACAAACTTACGAGCATCTTTGAAGAGAGTAGGCCAATAAAAACCAGATTGTAGTACCTTGTGTGCAGTTCTATCTCTAGCGTGGTGTCCTCCATAAGATTCAGAGTGACACTTACGTAGAATCTGTTCCTGTTCATGCTCAGGCACACAACGTCTAATAACACCATCTACTCTTTCTTTATAAAGGTGTGGATCATCCCAGAAGTAATGCCTTAAACCATAAAAGAAATTTTTCTTTTGCTGGTATGTGAAACTAGGCGGTATATATTTAGCAAAAATGTAATTAGCATAATCAGCATACCAAGGAGCAGTACAAGAAGCATTAACGACCACTAATTGTTCATCAGGAAAGCTATCATTAATAGGCAGTGGGTCATCAAGAACATTATCTAACCTAGACAAGTTATCTGCAACGGGATTCTCAGCTCCCTTTCTAACAATAATATTCAAGTCAAATTCTTGGAGCAAGAGAACCCATCTAATGAGCCTAGGCTTAGCATCCTTCTTTTCCATGAGATATTTAATAGCAGCATGATCAGTGTGAATAGTAACTTTGGAATCAACAATATAAGGTCTAAACTTATCACATGCAAACACAACTGCTAAGAACTCTTTTTCAGTAGTAGCATAATTTCTCTAGGCAAGTATCAAGAGTCTTCTTGGCATCTTGGATAACATTCAATTTCTTATCGACTCTTTGCCCTAGAACAGCACCTACAAAGATAATCACTAGCATCGCACATAATTTCAAAAGGTAAACCCAATCGGTAATTTGAACAATAGGTGCGATGATCAAAGCTTTCTTAAGTACTTCAAATGCTTCTACACAATCTTCATCAAAGACAAAAGGAATATCTTTTTGCAATAAATTAGTCAGAGGCCTAGAGATTTTAGAAGAGTCCTTAATGAACCTCCTATAAAAACCGGCGTGACCAAGGAAACTTCTTATACCTTTTATGTCCTTGGGACATGGCATCTTTCAATAGCATCAACTTTGGCTTTATCAACTTCAATACCTCTCTCGGAGATCTTGTGCCCCAAGACAATGCCTTCATTAACCATAAAGTGACACTTTTCCCAATTCAGACGAGACTAGTGTCTTCGCATCTACGCAAAACTTCGATCAAGGTTGCTCAAACAATCATCAAAAGAGGATCCATAGACGGAGAAGTCATCCATAAATACCTCACAAATCTTTTCACAAAAATCGAGAATATAGCCATCATGCATCTTTGAAAGGTAGCAAGTGCATTACATAAACCAAAAGGCATCGTCTATAAGCAAAAGTACCAAAAGGGCAAGTAAAAGTAGTTTTAGATTGATCCTTGATGACACAGTATCCGAGAGAAACCGAATAATCATCTAGAAAGCGAAATGTGTGTGTTTGGATAGTCTTTCTAGCATTTGATCAATAAAAGGTAAAGGGTAATGATCTTTCTTAGTAGCTTTATTTAACTTACGGAAATCAATTACCATCCTATAACCTGTAATAATTCTTTGCGGGATCAATTCATCTTTATCATTAGGAACAACGGTAATACCTCCCTTTTTAGGGACACAATGGACATGGCTTACCCATTCACTATCAGCAACGGGATAAATAATACCTACCTCAAGGAGCTTTAATATCTCCTTTCTTACCACTTCCTTCATCTTGGGATTTAATCATCTTTGAGGATCTCTAACTGGTTTGGCATCGTCCTCCAATGTAATTTTGTGTTGACATAACGTGGGACTAACGCCCTTAAGATCATCCAGAGTATATCCAATAGCTGCTCGGTGCTTCTTCAGAGTTTTCAATAATCTTTCTTCTTCTTTCTCTGAAAGGTTAGCACTAATAATAACAGGATATATTTCTTTTTCATCAAGATAAGCATACTTAAGATTATCAGGTAATGGTTTGAGTTCAAACACGGGATCACCCTTGGGTGGAGGGGGATCCCCAAGAATTTCAATGGGAAGGTTATGTTTCAGCATAGGTTCCTGTTTAAGGAACAGTTCATCTATTTCCTCTCTTTCCTTCATAAACATATCGTTTTCATGATCTAGCAAATATTGTTCTAACGGATCAATTGGAGGAACAGAAATGGAAGCAAGACCAATAATCTCATCCTTACTAGGTGGTTCCCTATCATGAGGTTGTCTACTAAACTTAGCAAAATTAAACTCATGAGACATACCATCTATGCCAATAGTGACAGTATTCTTTTCACAATTAATCTTAGCACTAGCCGTATTCAAGAAGGGTCTACCAAAAATAATGGGACAAAATTCATCTTGTGGGGAACCAAGAACAAGAAAATCAGCAGGGTATTTAACCTTCCCACACAAAACTTCAACATCTCTAACAATCCCAAAGGGTTTAATGGTATCCCTATTAGCAAGCTTAATAGTAACATCAATGTCTTCTAATTCAATGGGTGCAATGTCATGTATAATTTCTTGATACAAGGTATAAGGTATTGCACTAGAACTAGCACCCATATCACATAAGCCACGATAACAATGATCTCCTATTTTAACAGAAATAACAGGCATGCCTACGACAGGTCTACGTGTCTTGGTATCTGGTCTAGAAATATTAGCAGTCTCACCATAGAAAGAAATAACATGCCCATCTAAATCCTCATCCAAGAGATCTTTAACCATAGTAATACTAGGTTCAGCATTAATTTTCTCAGGAGGTGTATAAGTCCTAGTATTACTCTTACGAACAACAGTCGAAGCTTTAGCATGATCCTTTATCCTAACAGGAAAAGGAGGTTTCTCAACATAAGTAGTAGGAACAATAGGATCACTATAGGTGATAGTATTTTCTTCGACTGTAATAGGTGCAACTACTTTCACTTCAACAAGAGGATTATATTTAAACCACTTCTCTTTAGGGAGATCAACATGAGTAGCAAAAGATTCACAGAAAGAAGCTACTATCTCAGAGTCAAGTCCATACTTAGCGCTAAATCCACGAAAAGCATCGGTATCCATAAAAGATTTAACACAATCGAACTTAGGTGTCATACGACTCCTTACCATCGTCGAACCCCAATCTTGAGTTGCGTTTAATTCGTTCCAATAAGTCCCATTTGAAATCAATAGTCTTTAGCATATAAGAACCAAAGACAGAAGTATCGGCGGGTTGCGATTATCAAGAGAAAGCCGAGCATAAAAGTTCTAAATAATCATTTCACTACAAAAAAATACACTTCCATGATGATACGTGTTTGTCACAGTAGGTCGCGTTTTTTGTCATGCATGTACATCCATGACAAATTTATGATGAATCAAGATAGTCATACTGTCTTTGTCGAGAAGTGTTCCATGATATTACCAAAATTATCGTCACGGAAGTGTCCACTTCCATGACGATAAATCGCGCGTCACAGAAGTGCTTTCGTCAAGGGTGACCGACATGTGGCATCCACCGTAACGGAACGTCGTTAAGCTATCGGGTCGGGTTTTGGATCCGATAACCCGTTAACAGCCCCGACCAATGGGGATTTTCCACGTGTAAAATCATCATTGGCTAGAGGAAACACGTGTTGGCTCACCGTTGGGACAGATGTCATCCACTCATTGGACAGAAGACGCCTATGATACCTCGACATGTGGCACGGCCCAACAGAGGCCCATTCCTGTGAAAAGGACGGCCCGTTTGACTTGGTCAAAAGGTGGTGGGCCGACCCATGTAAAGCCTGTTAACGGCATGTTCGCATATAGCCCATTTACAGCCCGCTAACCCAAGGCCGTTACGCCCTATACGAATTAGGCGCAGTAGAGTCATCTGGGCCACCCAATATGATTCCAGCCAGTTTTCACTTCTGGCCCATGTATGGCTCATGACATATTTCGGCCCATATGAGGCCCTATGTAACTCTTGGCCTATTAACGGCCCGTGGTGAAACTGGCCCGTAATGAACAGTGTATCACTTCACACCCATTAACGGCCCGTGGTGAAAGTGGCCCGTAATGAACAGTGTATCACTTTATACCCATTAACGACCCGTTATTCCGTTGGGCCGTTTCCAGCCCATGTTATCTTTCGGCCTTCTCAGAGCCCATTTATTCTTGGGTTCATTTCCAGCATTCGTTTACTTACGACCCGTTACTGTCATTTTTTGCTTGTGGGCCAAATTCAGCCCGTGGTCAGTCGGCCCGTTTGTGGTCCGTTAACACGTTGGGCCGTTTTCATAGCGTCATGAAATACGGCCTATTAACGATGGCCTATTATGGTCGGCCCATGAACGGACGATTCCAACTCTAGCCCGTTTACGACCATAATGCGGCCTGTTATTGGCCCATGTTTGGCCAATCAATCATACTTCCCATATAAGGCCCATTGATGATACGGCCCGTAGAAGGCCCATTGTTTCTATGACCCGTAGAAGGCCCGTAGTTTCTACGGCCCGTAGAAGGCCCTTGTTTCTCTGCCCGTAGAAAGGCCCATCGCTTTCTCTGCCCGTAGGAGGCCCGGTGTCACTCTGAAGAAATATTAGCCCATGGTTATTGTGGCCTAGTTTTGAAAAACAGGTTATTGCAGCCACTAGCAAACCGTGGAAAAAGAACTGCAATGACTACAAGCAAACAAATAAACAAGACAACAAGGAAATAAATAAGCAAGCAACTTACGCTAGGCTATCACGGCTATCACACATATTACATCCACTGGGCATCAAAGTTCACCACCAAAGGCAAATAAGCGTCTTGACAAAAGAATATACAAAACTGAGAGCACTTCAGAAGGCACTAGGCCTGGCCAGGTCGGGCCCCCCAAATAGCTGAAGAAGCTGAGTAGACCTCAGTTGTATCAATGATAGATGCATCAACACTAGATTTAAGGCATGATGGTGCACACGGCAGTCCTCTGACATCTTCATTGCATCTTTGACTTCAAGTCGGAGCTAAGCTGAAGCGAGCCTTTCCGCTTTAAGTTGAGAATGAAGAAGTCGAACGAATTGAGGCAGCGACTGCATAGAGGTTGTCTCACACCTGCTGGTGAGTAGCTTCAACTCAGTGTCTTCGTCAAGACAGGACCTTGGGGTCAACTCGCTGTCCTCAAGATGGTTTGGCTCACTATCTTCCCTAAAGTTCTGCCTGGCGTAAGAGATACGACTCTGAAAGAGAAACAAGGAGACACGTAACAGGTTTCACAATTATATAAGCAAATAAATGGATACATTACGCATAAGGAACATGTTTTACAACTACAATTTGAAGCGGTAGTTGTTGCAAACATCAATCGAAGTAAACAGCAAAGCAAACAGCAGTGGAGGCAATGATGCCTATCCAAATCTATACTAGAACAAAGTTTGAAGGCTTGAGAAGGATGAACTTACATTACATGTTAACACGGGCTGGACAAAGCCCTTCTCCATGTTGATGGAAGGATAATTCAATAAATTACCCAAAGAACATTCTTTATAAGCGTTGCCATTATTCTACATTTTGCAAAGAGTAAATATAGATCAAATAATATTGGAAGAAACAGAGGATAATGAAGCTCAGGTGCAGACTGATGAGACATAATCAAATAGCAATTAATTAAGTACAGCGTTACAAGGCAAAAGGGAGAGAGGTACTGACAAGAGCAATGCAGAGCCCATTATTGTTTTGAGATCGTATGATCCTTTGAGCAAGGAGATTCATCTGAAATTAGTTTTCATACAAGAGAGAAGGTAAGGCACAAGCAAAAATTTAGGAGTTCAAATTTTGAATTGATATCATAGACAAGACTGACATTTGGGCTCCCAGCAGTTCTAATAGGGTTTGGCCTTTGGAGTAGGGGTAAAGTGTGGTGCAGTTGGGCTGTGTTTTCTGTGGCTCACGATCTATCTGATTTAACAAGTACCACTACCTTTTCCAAATACCTAGTTTGTACTCCTTGAGGATCTGCACTCACCCTCTTCCTTTTGGACATCTATTACGAAAAAACAACATTTGACTAGAAAAACATAGTGTGACGACACATGGAATAGGTATAGAAAATGGATAGTTGTGGCATATACTCATATATGATGCTTAAACTAAGCAGATGGTGTAACAAAGTAGAAGTAATGCAAGAGGTCAAATGCAAAATATGTGCGACCAATACAACTTTGCAAAGTTAGAGAAAGCACCTTGAAGGGTGAATAAGATAGGCCATCCTCCATCATGCCAAGTTTGTTAGCCAGTGGATCATTCCGCAATATTCCTCTCGTGCGCCCATTCTCATATTCATTTTGATAATGTTCAATATCTGACATGCATGAAAACATAAAAACAAGTGAGATTTTCTTTGTAATGCAGAAGTAATTCTAATCCAATACTGCCTCCTTGTAAACCCCTTTGTGCTATCTCTGCAATTCTTTTAAAAGATGCCATGCATGCTGTAATTTGTTGTGTGCATTAATATAATGTGGCCTACTACTCAAAATATGAGAGCTCTAGAAGTGATGACACTTCGCAGATGATAGCTTCAACATATAGTAAAGAAGAACAAGTCGACCTGACCTGACAGATTCAAAATATACTAAGGGAGAACAACTCGACCGCAAGAGAAGAGTATCATCTTAAAGAAGAGCAGAAGAGCAAGCAGATTGAAGATATTACAAGTGTTTCAATACAATGTCGGTTGGCCACCCATGATGAACCAGAGTGCACCGAGAAATACTATTCTTTCCGGTCTCTCCATATGTGGCTCACATGCATTTCGAAACTAAAGTAGGAACATTTAGCTAACCAATTAAACATCTCTCTGTTTTACAAATATCAGCAATAATATCAGATATGAATTTGTACAACTAAGCTTGTTTAGCTCGATGGGTGGAGCAGTGCTATTACGACACGAACCACGTAGGCTGATTGTGGTCATCATAAAATGGGGAAAACATAAGCATGATGAGTACAGTGTTGACCATGGCAGTGGGATGGCAGATCTGAAGCTGCAAACCGCGCAAAGGGTAGTTAGCAACCGATGTTTGCTTTGAAATAACAACTAAGATTTGGTATGGACAAGAAAGTATGGTCAACAAGTGACAAATAAATGCAATTATGCTGTCTCTCTATATGTCGCGACATGCGTTTGGAAACTCAAGTGGGACCTTTAGCTAACCAATTAAATGTGTTGGTTAACTAATATCAGTATCATATCACAATCATATTTGAACAACTC